>BPTQ01000007.1:252287599-252558170 GCA_019973895.1 Chrysanthemum seticuspe
AGTTATCCACCTTCCCTCGAAAACCTTTGCACACAAGAATGAGGTCCACATCAAGGTCCTACTTTCGCACGATTTAGGGAGATATCCTTTTTATTACGACCGAAACAACTCATCTACGAGTCCAGAGACAGAGGCTTTTATTTAGATATCTCCCGGATTCAAAGTTTGGCTTAACACTATTTAAGCACATTTGCATTTTTGCAATTTAGGCTCTTGGTCTTTTCAACCACTAACTCAACGGGATTACCGTTTTATCAGAAGTCTTATTATGACTTTGGATTTTCCTCAACCTTTTTGGAAGTCCATGAAAACGGGGGTACCTTCGGACATAGAAAACTTTTATGGCTTTAGATTTTCACTTTAATACATTTGGGCTTTATTTCATGTTAATTTTTGTGCCAAACTCCGAATCCCACGGCTTTTATAACAATAGAAACAATAGCAGCAAACTATCAGGAATCAGTTGTCTATTACACCGCAACACTGACAGTACCTTGATGTGTACCCAACTCTCATGGGCAAGGATTCTCTAAAGAAGATAAAGAACTAAATATCGCCATAAACCTAACATCTTTAATTATTTATTCACAAATATGGGGTGAAATAATCTTGTGGGAACAAAAAGCCATAAGTACCTTCGATGGGCTCTAAAGAGAACCATCTACTCCATGCTTAGCATCTAAACTCATAAGTAACTCTATCATTCCTCGATCTCCGCAAATTTAAAATCCCAAATAATGAGATCCGCGGATGCTTAGCCGATAATTTAATTATCTATGGTTAAGGGAACAAGCTAGGGCTCAACACGCTCGGTCAAGTCAGAATTCTATTCCTACTCTCACCAGCGGAAAGTCAACAAGGTGTCAAAACATATATTAATTTAGCAAATGCTTCGTAAAATAATCTCAAGTCTCGCATTTTTAAAGTCACTTATTAGAAACTAGAAAATTCTTGTTTAAGCTTCACACATTTAAAATCATTTAGGGAGACTTGCAAATTCTTGGCCTTGTGAGCTAGAATCGCATTTTATAGCCTCTTGTCTAAGCAATTAGCAAAGGCTTGTTCAAGAAAACGCATATTTAAAGTAACTTCTAAGAAACTAGCAAGAACTTTTCGATTATAAAACTAGCAAAAGCTTACAAAAAAAATTTTAATTTTCTCATTTTTGCACAATTTTTTTTCTAAGGAGAAACGGGGTTGCGAGAGTACACGACAAAAAAATAAGCAAGTGCGGTCAAATCAAATCGAAGATTACCCACCCCAGACTAAAACGAAACATTGTCCTCAATGTTTAAAGGCAAGGGTATCAACGAAAATCTAAAAGCCGCTTATTAAGTATGCTTAAAGATAAACGTTAGTCGATAAGATTAGGATATCGGATTTCCTTCAGCATCGATCATGAAACTCTAGTGGAGAAAAGACAAACTACGAGCACGAGAGTCTTCATATCAGGAAAATCCTAAAAAAAACAACACAAACAACCAAACACAAGAAATCGAAGAGGCTAACCCCTTCTCGTCACTTATTAGAAAATAGAAAGAAGATAGAAACGCTTGTTTTGTTATCGAGTCGTTAGCTTGACCTGCCCCGAATTCATTTGTCCTTGGGGAAGCAAGTGGAAAATATAATCTCCATCGGACTTTCATTCAAGAGGTTTGGATAAACATTGAAACATAAGAAAGTTCCACTCCGACGAGATACCCACGGTTCTTAAAAAGGAAAAGTGGTGATACCGGGGTCAAAGATGGTATCCTCACTCCTGCAAGAGTGAAGAAGAGGAGAAATCGCATTATATGGAAGAAATGGAATAAAGATTTTGATAACAATAAGGATCCATTCTTCATCTTCAAAAGCAAATTTTATATAATCTTTAATTTGAATTTGATCATTTAAGCTCATTGGGTGATTTTCAACAAAGACATCGGGAGGAAGAGGCGGGGTGATGTCATCAGTAACGGAACTCTTTTGAGAGAGCTGCTCTTCCTCCAAACTAAAATCTTTCTCAAGATCAAAATAGACACGATCATATTCTGGAGGAGATATGAAATGAGAGAGCTCACCGGAGAACTCCTCAAGATAATCATCATTAATCTTTCGTAGCAGCTCATTTAACGGATCTTCATTCAACAAACTTTCAATCTCTCTTAAATCGGCTTCAAAATCAAAGTCATCGTCCTCACTTCCCAGTGAAAGAGGATCGATGTGAGCGAGTTCATCGGCGAACTCCTCAAGAAGTAAATCAAGAGACGAATCCTTGAGCTCGGGCTCCGGAGGATTTCCATTAGACGGCTCTACTTCTTTAATTTCTTCAATCGAAACAAACGGAGGTGGGATTTGTGCAGTACTTTGTGAGCTTGGAATTTGCACCTTTTCCATTATGGTCTTCATGTCGGACTCATCACTTTTGTAACACCCCAACCCGATAAGGGTAGAAGTATCAAATTTATGGAGTCAAATCAGAACAATACATATAAACCATGCAAGCGGAAGTCTTATAATAATAATCAAAAGAGTAACAAGTCAACACGACTTGATCAATACAAAAGTTCCAAAAGATGTCCCAAAGGAAATGAAACGATACAAAGTCTAAGTCTCCAAATCTTTAATAATAATGGTAATCAAAGTCTAGAATATCTAAAGCAAATCCTCAAAAGCATCCTACTCTCAATCCCCAAGATAAGCCCCAGCTCCTAGCTTAATAACCTGCCGCAGGAAAAGAAATGCGGCTGAGCTTAAAAAGCCCAGTGAACAGATATAACAATACAAAGCAATAATAGAATCAAAGGCTGGTTAAATAAGACAAGAATGATATGAAGCAATATAGAGTAGGTAATTGAAACAAAGGAAAGGAATGTCAGTTTTCCACCACGAGCCAACAAAACAAACCAAATCAAATCATATATCCTGTAGTAACCATTGTATTCGGAGGGGTGACCTCGGAATACCAAACCAATATGAGGGGAGTCCTCTAGTAGCCAATGGAGTGATCAGCTCCCAAAATGTGAGGGGGTGTATTGCACACACCAACCACATCACCAAACCATATATCAATACAAAACAAATACAAATCTAGGATGCATCCATACGCCCCTGCAAAACAATAATTGGCCATACAATATCTCTGAAGCGCGCATAATCAATACAAAATAGGGACGGTGTGCAACATCACTCGTGCACACTGGAGTCATGCCATTGGTGCATCAATGACACGGACATGGAACCCCCATGCCTAGTTAATGGCTCGGGTATCAACTGACAGGTCAAAGTGTACAATATAATAGATCAATCAATATCAAAGGTCCAATGTTAGCAGTTCACCAATCCAATCAATAGTCCAATATCAAAGGTTCAATTATCAAAGGTTTCAATAGCAAAGGATCAATATCAAGGGTTCAATAGCAAAGGTCAAAGTCAAAGGTTCAATAGCAAAGCAAAGGTTCAATATCAACATGGCAAGAGATCAAAGATGCAAAGAGATCACGAGAAACCTTATGAGAAAGGTCAGAATATCTGTACCTTATTCGAAGGAAGCAAACAAAGAAGTAAAGTCAAGAGTGAGATCAATCACGCCGCCCGGAACCTATATGAATTAGATAACGCTCTATAAGAATCCGAAATACTTGTTTTAAGACGGCTTTCCATTTTTAGCAAGTTTCCCGTTTTAGTAATCTTTCCATTTTAAGTAACTTTCTATATTAGGAAACTTTCTATTTTAGTAACTTTCCAGAATTAGCAGATTTCCATAATTAGTAACTTTCTAAAAATAGCAGGTTTCCATAAATAGCAGGTTTCCATTTTTAGTAAGTTTAGTTACTTATCTCAAGTTATAATAGAAAATGAGTATTATAATGCTTTAAAAATCATTTATGACAAGTTACAAAAGTTTAGGGTTTAAAATGTCAATATAGCAAAGTATAGGGTTAAAAGTGTAAATATAGTAAGTTTACCCATTTTACTCCTTTAATCCATTTAGTTAGTATTTTAACATATTAATCCATCAAGTTTTACCATTTTACCAAACAACCCCTTAACTATATAAAATCATGAATTACAAGCCCTAGTTTTCGTTATGATTTATGAATCCGTTTTAAACATGTTAGCTCGATAAATACAAGATTACAAGACACCTAATGTGATTACAAAATCAATTCGAGACAACCCTCCCCCATGTCATATTTGTACGCCCCTTACACTTATTCAAAACACCTTCGTAATCATTCATTAACCAATTCCATTTAACGTATACGTAATATGAGATTTACAAGATCATTAACCCTTAAACAAATACATGTAATTCGACACATATGAAGGATTTAAAATCAGTTTCGTATTCCTTTTATTCAGCCCCATATCATACGAATTACATAGATCATTAACCAAGGTTTTAGGTATTTTTATGTTATCATTTCATGTGATAATATAGTTATAATTTTATGTGTTATACAAATCAATTTCAAGCCCTAGAAAACACATAACCCACGAATTGAATTAAGAAACGAAAAGGAAAGGATTCAAGGATGGTGATACGTTACCCTTGATGCGTGTACGAGACAAGAACAATGATCAAACTACAAAAACTAAACCAATCCTTCCTTGGCCACCTCAAAACCCACGGCCAAAATATATCACCCACGTCCAAGCTTCAAATCGAACCAAACACGATCACGACCCCCACTAGATGATCACCTACGATTACAAGCCTCCTTGGAACACCTTGATTGAAAGATTTCGTATGAAAAGGGTGAAGGAATGATGATTGCCGCCACTAGGAAGAGAGAAAGGAAGCTAGGGTTTCAATGTGTGTTTTTGAAATAAGATGGAAATGAGATAATGTGATTAAATGATATTGATGTGATGAGCATTTTTTTAGGGCCCTTAGGCCGGCCACATTAAGGGGGGGGGGAGGACCAAATCAATCTTCCATTCTTATCTCCAAGTTATGTATCTAGTCTCCTTTCTAGTTCAAGTTAATAGTGTACAAGTTATAAGGTTTAATGTTACTTATACTTTTAATTATTCAAGTCTTTTAATATATAACATAAGTGTATTTATTCTCATAATGTATAAATGTTATTAATCATATAACTTGTTGAATGGTGTTAACGTATTTTTCCGAGTTGGCGAAATTTTAAGTTGGAGGGCAAAATTGTCATTTCACGCGATTTGAGATTTTAGGGTTTTACAACTCTTCCCCTCTAAAAAGAAAATTTTCGTCCTCGAAAATTGAAAAGGAAACGAAACGATAAACGAAGACATACCCGATGATGAAAAGAAATGTGGATAACTAGCTCGCATAGATTCCTCGGTCTCCCAAGTAGCTTCACGCTCTGGGTGATTCTTCCAAAGAATCTTAACAAACTGAATAACTTTGTTTCTCATGACTCGATCTTGCCGATCCAAAATAGCTTCGGGTTCCTCCGAAAGAGACATATCAGGCTGAATCTGATCAAATGGATATGAAGCGACATGCAAAGGATGATAGTTTTATCCCCTCAAAAGAGATACATGAAAAACGTTGTGCACATGCGATAACTGCGGCGGAAGAGCCAAACGATAAGAAACCTCTCCAATGCGCTCGAGAATCTCAAACGGCCCAATAAAACGAGTTCTAAGCTTCCCTTTAATACCAAAACGTTTAACACCCCGAAATGGCGACACCTTCAGAAATACTCGGTCACCAACCTGAAACTCCAAATCACGACGATGTTTATCTGCATAACTCTTTTGCCGCGTACGAGCCTCCTTCAACTTTTCCCTAGCAACTGCCACCTTCTCATTGGTGATCTCAATAATCTCAGGCCCCTCAATCAAACGCTCACCTACTTCGTCCCAACAAATAGGTGCTCTACATTTCCTTCCATACAAAAGCTCATAAGGTGCAGCCTTGATGCTAGCATGCCAACTATTGTTGTAGGCAAACTCCACCAAGCACAAATACTCATCCCAACTCCCGGTCCACTCTAAAGCACATGCTCGCAACATGTCTTCCAATGTCTGAATGGTCCTCTCCGACTGACCATCCGTCTGAGGATGAAACGCCGTACTAAACTTAAGGCGAGTGCCCCAAGCCTTATGCAAACTCTTCCAAAAACGAGACGTGAAACGAGGATCTCTATCTGACACAATCGCTGTGGGAGTACCATGAAGACGAACGATTTCCTGCTGAAAGATCTCGGCCAACTTACTAACACTATCTCCAGTACGAATGGGTAAGAAATGAGCAGACTTGGTTAGCCGATCAACGACCACCCAAATCGCATCATGTCTTTTACGAGTGAGAGGCAAACCGGTGACAAAATCCATAGTAATCTCTTCCCACTTCCAAGTAGGAATCTCCAGAGGCTGAAGTAGACCACTAGCTCGCTGATGCTCTATCTTAACCTGCTGACATGTCATACACCTAGAAACATACAAAGCCACATCCTGTTTCATACCACTCCACCAGAAATGCTGCTTAAGATCTCGGTACATCTTAGTGGAACCCGGATGAATAGTGAATGGAGAACTGTGAGCCTCAGACAACACCGTCTCACGCAAGTCAGGATCATTAGGAACACAAAGCCGATCACCAAACCATACCACACCAGAACTATCAACCCGAAACTCCGATTGTTTCCCTTCCTCAATGTTCTGAACAATAGACCAAAGCTCACCATCATCTTTCTGAGCTTCCTTGATCCGCAAAATGATATTGGACTCTACCTTCATACTAGCCCAAAATCCATCATAACCTCGGAAACATAATTCCACATCCATAAGCTCAAGATCATGAAGAACCCTGGGTTCAATCTCCAAACTAGCAATCATACCCGACTTTCGGCTTAGTGCATCTGCAACCACATTAGCCTTACCCGGATGATACTGGATGTTCGTGTCATAATCCTTAAGAAGCTCCAGCCATCTCCGCTGTCTCATATTGAGCTCCTTTTGTGTGAATATATACTTTAAACTTTTATGGTCAGTAAAGATATCACACGACTCGCCGTACAAATAATGCCTCCAAATCTTTAAGGCAAAAACAACTGCAGCCAACTCCAAATCATGCATAGGGTAATTCTCCTCATACGATTTCAATTGCCTCGAAGCATAGGCAATCACCTTAACGTGCTGCATCAATACACAACCCAACCCTTTCTTAGACGCGTCACTATAAATCTGAAAACCTCCGGAACCCGATGGAAGTGTCAAAACAGGTGCAGTAACTAACCTCCGTTTCAACTCCTCAAAACTCTGTTCACGCTCCTCCGTCCATTCAAACTTTTCTCCTTTCCTCATCAATTGCGTCAAAGGTAACGCCAATTTAGAGAAACCCTCAACAAAACGACGGTAATAACCAGCAAGCCCCAGAAAACTCCTAATTTCCGTCACAGTAGTAGGTCTCGGCCATTTTGTGATAGCCTCCACTTTAGATGTGTCCATCTTGATACCATCAGCAGACACAACGTGACCAAGAAAAGCAACTTGGCTCAGCCAGAATTCACACTTAGAAAACTTCGCATACAACTTCTGCTGTCGAAGAATCTCCAATACGATACGAAGATGCTGCTCGTGCTCGGCCTCACTCTTAGAATACACAAGGATGTCATCGATGAAGACGATTACAAATTTATCAAGGTACTCATGGAAAACACGGTTCATAAGATCCATAAAGACGGCAGGCGCGTTAGTCAAACCAAATGGCATAACCAGAAACTCATAATGGCCATAGCGAGTACGAAACGCGGTCTTAGGAACATCTTGTTCCTTCACACGTAATTGATGATAACCAGACCTCAAATCAATCTTAGAGAAGAATTTAGCGCCCTGCAATTGGTCAAACAAATCATCGATGCGAGGAAGAGGGTAACGGTTACGGATAGTAATACGGTTCAGCTCACGGTAGTCGATACACAATCTCATACTCCCATCTTTCTTTTTAACAAACAATACCGGTGCACCCCAAGGTGAAACGCTGGGTCTAATAAAGCCGTTCTCCAAAAGTTCTTGCAACTGCTCTTTCAACTCTTTCAATTCAATCGGCGCCATACGATAAGGAGCTTTAGATATAGGTTCAGCACCAGGAATCAAATCAATGCCAAATTCAACATCCCTAGCCGGAGGAATGCCAGGAAGTTCATCAGGGAAAACGTCAGCAAATTCGCGCACAACAGAAAGACTTTCAATAGTCGGAACTTCTGAAGAAGTATCTTTGATGGACGCCAGAAAACCAAGGCAACCATGAGAAATGAGAGTGCGAGCTTTCATAGCCGAGATGATCTTAACCGACTTAAGTGGTTGAGCACCATGGTATACAAAATCAGGACGATGAACATTACCGAAGATAACATTACGAGCATGACAATCAATAGTAGCCTTATGCAAGGCCAACCAATCCATACCCAATATAATATCAAAATCAGACATATCCAAAGGAAGAAGATTAGCCGAACGAATACCATCATCGAAACGTAGAGGACAGTCCACATACTCGTGATTAATGAGCACATGACTTTTCATAGGGGTTGATATAGATAAAGGATTCATTAGTGGTGTTGGAGGTAATTTGAGTTTCTTAGCAAAGTTTACCGATACAATAGAATGTGTCGCGCCAGTATCAAACAAAACAAAAGCAGTAGAATCACCAAAATAAATGGTACCAGTAATAGTACCTGACGCCTTGTCTGCCTGATCTCGAGTAACCGAATACACACGTCCAGTGGTGGGAGGTGGTTTGATGTAGTTTGAAGGAGTAGCCGATGCCTGCTTGGGACAATCCTTCACCCTATGATCTGTCTCCCCACAATGATAACAACCCCCAGTAATCCTACGGCAAACACCTGGGTGCGGCTTACCACACGTAACACACTTGGGAGGAGGAGGTAGCACCTCAGAAGTCCTCTTCTGAGAAGAAGCTGTCGCTGAACGATCCTGATAAGTGCTGCGAGATGACTGATCCCGCTGCTGCCTCTGAAACTGCCACTCTGACCCCTACGATCATCACCTGACCTATCAAATCTCCTCTGAGTACCCTGCTGCCTCGAATCATAGCCACGGTCATAACGCCCTCTAACACTCTGAACCTGGTCCTGGCGGCCCCTCTGATCAGAACTGTAGTCCTGACGACCCCGAGTATTAATACGGTCCCCATCTCTGTTACGCTTATTGTATCCCTGCTCCTCATGTAACAACTCAATGTTGCGGGCATCATCCGCGACTGACGCTACCTCTGTATACTGATGATTGATCATCCTATCTAGCACCCACTTCTTAAGCCCCCATTTAAACTTTCGAGCCTGCCGACGCGCATCCCCAGCAACTACAGCACCCACAAAACCCACCATCCTCATGAATCGCTGCATGTACTCATGAGAATTCTCCTTCTCTAGCTGATGAATGGTCTCATACTCTCTCTCGTACCGCTGCTGTTCCGATTCGGGGAAGTACTGCTTATAGAAGATCTCTCTGAAAGTATCCCAAGCACAAGTATCAACGAAGTTCGCTTCCCTGGTCAAGATATAGGCTTTCCACCAGTTCAAGGCATCACCCTCAAACTTGAAAGTGGCAAGCCGGGTTTTTACTTCATCCCCACAACCCAGTACATTAAAGAGTTTCTCCATATGTGTTATCCAATCCTCCGCCTCATTAGTGGAAGCTGCTGAACGAAACGGAAGAGGCTTAAGCTTGTTAAAGCGCTCTATCCAAACATGAATAGGTGTGGGTGGGTTATCACCTCCACCATTTCCACCATTTCCCCCACCAGACGAACTAGCACCATTCCTAACATTCTCAGTGATAGCAGCCACTATTCCGGGCATAGCAGTGGCTAAAGCGCGAGCGATCATAGCTTCGAAGTTAGGATTTCCATCCCCATTGTCGTCACCATTTCTACGAGTTTGGACCATCTGAAGAGTTCATAAAACGATTAGCAAAAGTTAGGAAAATAGGATGAAGAGCATGAACGAAAATGACGATAATGAACCTAGAATTCTACCCAAACCTCACCAAATCAAAACTTAGGCTCTACGGGTTAACGCTTAGGGTCCATATGTCACAGGTCCTGACTACAAGTCGTAAACCTGGGCTCTGATACCATAATTGTAACACCCCAACCCGATAAGGGTAGAAGTATCACATTTATGGAGTCAAATCAGAACAATACATATAAACCATGCAAGCGGAAGTCTTATAATAATAATCAAAAGAGTAACAAGTCAACACGACTTGATCAATACAAAAGTTCCAAAAGATGTCCCAAAGGAAATGAAACGATACAAAGTCTAAGTCTCCAAATCTTTAATAATAATGGTAATCAAAGTCTAGAATATCTAAAGCAAATCCTCAAAAGCATCCTACTCTCAATCCCCAAGATAAGCCCCAGCTCCTAGCTTAATAACCTGCCGCAGGAAAAGAAATGCGGCTGAGCTTAAAAAGCCCAGTGAACAGATATAACAATACAAAGCAATAATAGAATCAAAGGCTGGTTAAATAAGACAAGAATGATATGAAGCAATATAGAGTAGGTAATTGAAACAAAGGAAAGGAATGTCAGTTTTCCACCACGAGCCAACAAAACAAACCAAATCAAATCATATATCCTGTAGTAACCATTGTATTCGGAGGGGTGACCTCGGAATACCAAACCAATATGAGGGGAGTCCTCTAGTAGCCAATGGAGTGATCAGCTCCCAAAATGTGAGGGGGTGTATTGCACACACCAACCACATCACCAAACCATATATCAATACAAAACAAATACAAATCTAGGATGCATCCATACGCCCCTGCAAAACAATAATTGGCCATACAATATCTCTGAAGCGCGCATAATCAATACAAAATAGGGACGGTGTGCAACATCACTCGTGCACACTGGAGTCATGCCATTGGTGCATCAATGACACGGACATGGAACCCCCATGCCTAGTTAATGGCTCGGGTATCAACTGACAGGTCAAAGTGTACAATATAATAGATCAATCAATATCAAAGGTCCAATGTTAGCAGTTCACCAATCCAATCAATAGTCCAATATCAAAGGTTCAATTATCAAAGGTTTCAATAGCAAAGGATCAATATCAAGGGTTCAATAGCAAAGGTCAAAGTCAAAGGTTCAATAGCAAAGCAAAGGTTCAATATCAACATGGCAAGAGATCAAAGATGCAAAGAGATCACGAGAAACCTTATGAGAAAGGTCAGAATATCTGTACCTTATTCGAAGGAAGCAAACAAAGAAGTAAAGTCAAGAGTGAGATCAATCACGCCGCCCGGAACCTATATGAATTAGATAACGCTCTATAAGAATCCGAAATACTTGTTTTAAGACGGCTTTCCATTTTTAGCAAGTTTCCCGTTTTAGTAATCTTTCCATTTTAAGTAACTTTCTATATTAGGAAACTTTCTATTTTAGTAACTTTCCAGAATTAGCAGATTTCCATAATTAGTAACTTTCTAAAAATAGCAGGTTTCCATAAATAGCAGGTTTCCATTTTTAGTAAGTTTAGTTACTTATCTCAAGTTATAATAGAAAATGAGTATTATAATGCTTTAAAAATCATTTATGACAAGTTACAAAAGTTTAGGGTTTAAAATGTCAATATAGCAAAGTATAGGGTTAAAAGTGTAAATATAGTAAGTTTACCCATTTTACTCCTTTAATCCATTTAGTTAGTATTTTAACATATTAATCCATCAAGTTTTACCATTTTACCAAACAACCCCTTAACTATATAAAATCATGAATTACAAGCCCTAGTTTTCGTTATGATTTATGAATCCGTTTTAAACATGTTAGCTCGATAAATACAAGATTACAAGACACCTAATGTGATTACAAAATCAATTCGAGACAACCCTCCCCCATGTCATATTTGTACGCCCCTTACACTTATTCAAAACACCTTCGTAATCATTCATTAACCAATTCCATTTAACGTATACGTAATATGAGATTTACAAGATCATTAACCCTTAAACAAATACATGTAATTCGACACATATGAAGGATTTAAAATCAGTTTCGTATTCCTTTTATTCAGCCCCATATCATACGAATTACATAGATCATTAACCAAGGTTTTAGGTATTTTTATGTTATCATTTCATGTGATAATATAGTTATAATTTTATGTGTTATACAAATCAATTTCAAGCCCTAGAAAACACATAACCCACGAATTGAATTAAGAAACGAAAAGGAAAGGATTCAAGGATGGTGATACGTTACCCTTGATGCGTGTACGAGACAAGAACAATGATCAAACTACAAAAACTAAACCAATCCTTCCTTGGCCACCTCAAAACCCACGGCCAAAATATATCACCCACGTCCAAGCTTCAAATCGAACCAAACACGATCACGACCCCCACTAGATGATCACCTACGATTACAAGCCTCCTTGGAACACCTTGATTGAAAGATTTCGTATGAAAAGGGTGAAGGAATGATGATTGCCGCCACTAGGAAGAGAGAAAGGAAGCTAGGGTTTCAATGTGTGTTTTTGAAATAAGATGGAAATGAGATAATGTGATTAAATGATATTGATGTGATGAGCATTTTTTTAGGGCCCTTAGGCCGGCCACATTAAGGGGGGGGGAGGACCAAATCAATCTTCCATTCTTATCTCCAAGTTATGTATCTAGTCTCCTTTCTAGTTCAAGTTAATAGTGTACAAGTTATAAGGTTTAATGTTACTTATACTTTTAATTATTCAAGTCTTTTAATATATAACATAAGTGTATTTATTCTCATAATGTATAAATGTTATTAATCATATAACTTGTTGAATGGTGTTAACGTATTTTTCCGAGTTGGCGAAATTTTAAGTTGGAGGGCAAAATTGTCATTTCACGCGATTTGAGATTTTAGGGTTTTACAACTTTCCTCGTCAAAGATTTGATTGTCAAAATTTAGAGTATATTCTGAATCGAATTCAAACAAAGGATTTGTGAAGGTCATTTTGAAAGTTTCTGAAATTAAATCGAAAGGTGTCTAAGATACCCTTGGGATTGGAACAAGGTCATCAATTTTCTGAAGAGGAATGCATCCGACTTCCTTGTCCCCCATTGACAAGGTATCCGAAGGTTCATTAATGAGCGGATCGCAATCGGTTTCAACAATTTCCTGCAAAATTAGATCATCGACTTCTTCCATAACGACGTTACTTCTCTCAACCGGCGTGAGTGAAGGGGAAGAATCGGAAATGATAGGATCGGAAATGGGAGTGGGATTGCCACTCGAAGAATCGTCATCAATCTTTAAGTTCTCTTCTTCAAATGGTTCATCTTCATCACTATCGTCAGAGTCGGAATAGTAAAAGGCGGGTGGATGACTCGGTCTTTGTTGATAATGGTGACTGGTATATCTTTCTTTCTTGCCAAAGACGTCAAT
Source organism: Chrysanthemum seticuspe (assembly GCA_019973895.1). Taxonomy (NCBI): domain Eukaryota; kingdom Viridiplantae; phylum Streptophyta; class Magnoliopsida; order Asterales; family Asteraceae; genus Chrysanthemum; species Chrysanthemum seticuspe. The sequence goes on from BPTQ01000007.1 coordinate 252,300,966, forward strand.
TTTTGCACTCATAACGTAAATTTTATCGGAATAATGATCACTCAACATAGTGGTAGAATAGTAAGGAACGTCAGCATCCCACTGATAATGATGTTGTGTCAAATTCTCGATCAAATCGTAAGCTTCTTGTGGAGTCTTCTGCATGAGATTCCCACCGGCTGCCAACATGATTTTGTCTCGATCAATCGTAGTGATACCATGATAAAAGGTTAGGATTTGATCAAGAAGCAAAATTCGATGATCGGGACATTTCTGCAATAATGTTTTGAATCTTTCCCAAGCTTCAAATACGGATTCCTCGGGTAATTGCCGAAAATTAAGAATTTCTTTCCTCAGCTGTATCGTTTTCGAATATGGAAAGTATTTTGAAAGAAACTTGCGAAACATCTCTTCCCAAGTATGAATTGAATGTTTTTCAAGAGTGTAAAACCAAGATTCGGCTTCGTGGGTTAAAGAGAAGGGGAAGAGATTCAATCGGATATCATCTTGAGAAACGTCACGTTGCTTCATGGATTGAGTAATAGATAAAAACTTGTTCAAGTGCTCATTAGCATCTTCGTCGTAAAATCCATGGAATTGACAATGTTGTCGAAGAAGACGAACCATACAATTTTTCAATCTAAACTTGGTTCCTGGAACGATTGGTCCTTCTCGACCGATAAGTGATGGACGATAGAAATCCTCCATGGTCCGAGGATCATGGGGATCAAAGGGTGCGAAATCGAGCATTGTGGAGAATTAAACAATTTAGAGGGTAAAGAGATAAAAATTAAACATTCAGAGGAAATCGAAGATTATTTTTGGGTTTTTATAAAATCAAACATAAAAGGAAAACAAATTTTGAAAAGGAAAATATTTTTGGGTTTTTATAAAAGATATATTGGATTTGTATTTTTCTGATCTTTTTTTCTAATTTCTATGATTTAAAAACTATTCTAAACTATTTAAATTGCTAAAAATTATTATTTGAACTAGGAAAATTATGGAAAAATATTTTTTTGTCTTTTTATATTTTTCTTAATCTAAGAAAATTGAAAACATATTTTTTTGGAACCTTTTCTGATTTATTCGTATTAAAAACTAATTAAAAAGTATTAAAATCTAATTTTGAATGGTAAAAATAGCAAACAGTACTGAAAAATTATGAAAATTTCAGGAAAATTCTAAAATGTTAATAGAAAGCTAAGAAAAATAAAATGAGCAACTCTAGTATGCTGGAAATGAAAGCTACTATGCAACTACTTATTATTAAGCTAGCTAGAACAAGCAATAAGCTACAACAGTGTACTAAAAGCTTACAGTACCTAAATGACACTATAACTACTCAAAATCAACCTAAAACAACTACTCTATACCACTGAATATCAATCTTCAATGATTTAGTTCAAAATCAACTAATAAGCCAAATAGGCTCAACCCCCTACTTGCAGCTAAAGCAAAAGCTTATCTAATAATCCAAACTGAAAACTAGAAATTGTAACCTCTAGTCAACCAACCAAATAGTACATGTACCAATTTTGAGCCAAAAATCTAGCCTAATGAACCTAAAATCAACTCTGCAACAAGCATGTGCACACTTATTGAAAACTGAAAGTGTGCACAGGGCAATAAGGGTCCTTTTCAAACACTGATTTGAGCCTTATAAAAATTCCACAAAAATTTAACAAAAATACACTTGAATAGATGACCAACAAAATTTGTTAAATCCAAATTTTCATCAACATTGGACCAGAAATGATTGAGTTATAAATTCAAAAAGAGTAGTGTTCAGAACATGAAAACTCTATTTTGACTTTTAAACACAGAAACTGATTTTGACTTATTTGAAATTCAATCTTGCAAAACAGGTTGTTTATGTTAATTCTAGATGCAATATGATCAAATTAAGCTATCCTAGCTATCCTACACCTATTATGCAAGTATTTCCAATCCTACACCTAACTGATATGCTGATAAGATCAGATACAATGAAATTATGACTAAAATGAAATGCAGAAGCAAGTTTATGGTCTAAACAAGTTAATATATGCTAAATAAGACTTTACCAATTAAATATAACCTCTAATTAACTTTTTAACACCAAATTAAACTCTATTCCAAACACTAGTTTTAGAACTGATTTCCAACTTTTCCAAGTCACAACTCAAATCTGGCCTAAACTAATCCTCAAAACAGATGCAATTAACTAGATTACACCTATATGAAGCAAGCTTAACAGTTATACTAGCCAACACAGATCTGATCTAAGAGTAGCAGGATCAAACAGTAATTATGCAGAAACTGAAACTTATGATAAAGCATATTGATCTACAAACTAACAAGCATAATATACTTAACTAAACTAGATTAAACAATAATAAGCATTAAAATTACTTTATACTACAGATTCAAATATATGAGACAGAAATGAAACTTACATAAGTCCAACCACTATGGTTTGCTTATGACTTCAATGAACCACTATCCTAAATCTGAAATGAACCCAAATCAGATCCAAACTCAACCCAAATCCATAGCTATATCAGCAACATAGAACAATTCACCCATGATTCTGCAACTTTGACTTTAGTTGACCAAAATTTGATTTAAGAGTAGATTCTGAGTAAAGAGCTTAAAAAGCGCTTATTAAGATATTAATAAGCCTATTAGAGCTTATAATAACAAAAACACAAACTATTGTTTACTTTAAAACCGAATTGGAATATTTTTTATATTTTAAAGGTTTTTTTTCTATTTTTTTGAGATTTTTATTTAGAATAACATATAAGCTGAATTTAAATTGTAATAAGCTATTTTGATTACTGAAATGAACTAAAGCTATAAAAACAGAAATGAGAATCCAAACTAAAATGATTATATTGATAAGAAACTTGAGTACAAAATGGAATTTAATAACTGAAATTAAACTAAAACATTGAAAATATTTAAAAACTACTCAGAAACTACATGAAATTACAACTATGAATAAAGGGGTATTTATAGCTAAACTCTTCAGCTTGGGAAGGATCCAGAAGCTGAGCCTTGTGCTTTCTCTGGTTGTTTTTCATCCCTTGGATCATCCTTACACGTCCATCAATCAATCAGAACCTTAGGATTACATTCTCCACGTTGCGTCCACCAATCAGAGATGAGAATGAGGTGAAATGACACACGGATTGCCAGCGTGGAATTCCGTGTGTCAGTCTTGTCAGATAAAAGTACATATATGCCCTTAATTGTAGTGATTGTGTCTAATTGAGCTCATGGGTAAATTAGGGTTTATAACTTTCTGGGTTGGGTGAAAAGGGGATAAACAGATTTGGCGGGTAAAAGTTTTTTTATTATTTTAACTGTTGTTGACTTTTTGACCGGGTAAAAAGGATAAATGGTGTTGACCAATTGATCGGGTATGGATTAACGGGTAAAATGAGTGATCTGGGTATGGATTGGGTATTATTATTGGACAGGTTAGGAACTTGGTCTTGAAATGGGCTTAGGTAAAATTAGTTTGGTTTTGGACTATTATTGGACCCGTGTAGTAATATAAGGACCTTAAGTGTAAATTCTGAAATTGAAGGGATCAATGTTGTGATTTCTGAAAATTCTTCCAAGGGCCTTTCTTGTCAATCTCAAATAGACTAAGGACCATTTTTGCCAAATCTGAATCTCAGGGGTAATTTCTGCCAATTGCTGAAACTTGAAGGACTGATTCTGCCATTTCTTTAAAGTTGAACAAATCTTTCATAAATTATCCTCTCAGCATAGAAATCTTCACAAATGCTCACTTCTGACCTTCCGGCTCAGCTTTAGCACTCTTTCTCTCTCGTGCTCGGGTTTTCGTCTGATTTGACTTTCTTTTACGTGTTTTGTTATATCCGTACCTGCACATGCATAAACTCTAGAAACCAACAGATATTAGCAATAAAAGGCTCTTTTCTGGTTATTTTGGGTCTATTTTGGAAAAGAAATGATATGTGTTTTTGCACATATCAGGCCCACGGTTGTAATTTCCGGGAGGTCCTCCACGATAGCCATTACTGTTTCGATAATCCCCTTGAAACGGTCGATTTTCACCATATTTCACTTCTTCAACGTTGCTATCTTCGTCAATTAGAGGACAATTTTTGGTGAGATGTCTCATTCCACAGCTTTCACAACCTACTTGGATAGCATGAACACATTCTTTGAGCTTGAGCATGTCCCGACCGAGATTTTCAATTTTGCTAGTGATGGTGGCGATTCCTTCAAGATTTTCGCCTAGGCTTCTCTTGATTCCTCCATCGTGCCACTTTTGGGAATGATCGGCCATTTTTTGGATGGCTTCAATGGCGAGAGTAGGAGTCATGCTCGGAATTGGTCCTTTGTAGTCCAGCATCTGTCTTGTAGTTACGTTGATACCTTTGTGAAAGATGTTGACCTTTTTCTGGCTGTTTAGGTCATGAGTTGGACACTTGTAGAGAAGATCGTTGTATCTATCCCAAGCTTCATACAACGTTTCATCGTCATCTTGTTTGAAATTATGGATCTCCATGAGCTGATTAGATATCTTCGAAGGAGGACAATATATTTGGATAAAATGCTTCTTTAGGAGAGCCCATGTATCAACTGCCCCGACGGGCAATCTTTCAATCCATCTTCTTGCTCCTCCAGTAAGAGTCATGGGGAACACTCGTAGCATAACAACGTCATGAGACACACCAATAATGTTGAAAAGGCTTGCGATGTACAAGACATTCTCAACGTGTTCATACGCATCTTCGTCCCTGTTTCCTGAGAAAGGGTTAACACGTAGCTCCCTTATAAACTGCTCTTTAATCTCAAAACGGACATTAGCTCCAATTGCCGGTCTTACGAGCCCCGGCCTTTGTTCTTCTCTTGTCAACGCCAAATATTCCTCAAGAGTGAGTTCATCAATGTTAACAACTTCCATAGTACCTGAAACTTGAAAAGAGATCATAAGAAATTGAGAAAATTCAAAACAAAACAAAAATGAAAGACTTAACAAAAATCCTAATATAACTCCCCGGCAGCGGCGCCAAAAACTTGATGCATGTTTTACTGACCAGGTTTTAATATTTATAAGTGTCTCGTTTACCTATGGTCTACCTTATGCACTAACGGGCAGTGTACCCGATCGTGTGTAGTGTAGTAATCGGTAAAACCGAGGTCGTCCCAAGAGCTATGTGAGCGGATTCTAATTAAGTCTAATGTCACTGGTTTTAATAGGTTTTAGGTTTGAAATGATTAATTAACTAATAAAGACAAGAAAACATATAAAGGCAAAGGTTGTGATCAATAGAGGAGAAGTGTGCTAACATAGTTACTCATCCTATCAAGTTATGTTCATGTCTAATTAATTCCAATTGCTTCAAGTGGGGGTTTAAGTCGCTAGGACAACATTTGGTCAGTTTGTCCTAACCTATCAGCAAAAGTTTCCACCGGAGATCAAACTACTACCCTTGAAAGTCCAGTTGTTTTTAGTCCCCTAAGCCAAGTCATTAAGTTCTGCTACATGCAAGATTCATAACAATGAGTGCCCGAGCGCTAGCATCTTAGACACTCATCCCTAATTTCTTAAGTTCATCCAAACGGCAGGTGATCATTTGGTCAGTTCGCACAAGCGAAGAAGGGTCGTCAGTTGGTCAATTCTTACCCTTCCCACCCAGTCTACCTACTTAGGGTCAGTTGGTCAATTCTCCTAAGAAACTAGACACTACCGCCATTCAAAGCTACCAAAACAAGGGTAGCTACCAACAAACTATGCATGCATACACTAGAAAAAATTATACGGAAGCAATGTAAACATAAACATAACAATTAAGGAATCATAACTAGGCTAGCACCAGAGGTGCTTAGCCGATCATATTAAATGAAACAATCAATTCAACGTTTGACATAATTAAATACATGAATTGAAAGTAAAAGAAATGATAAATCGCTAATGCTTATCGTTAGGGAGTGATTTCTCCCTTGGAGATGGCTCTGTATGCTCCTCAAGATCTGCCTTCAGTCCCCTACTCACGTTCTCTGCTTTGTGGTGTGGAGTGAATGATGTCAAATGCAGAACTTAGGGCTGGTGTTTATACGCCAGATCTAGTTATGGCGTAACTTAAGTTGAGAGTTACGCCGCAACCTATATAAATCCATAATTGCTCTCGTTAAAGCTATCTATGGCGTAACACATGGAATGAGTTACGCCGTATCTTCAATACAGGATACAAAATCATGATTACGCCGTAATCGTTGGAAAGAGTTACGGCGTAGCTTGCAGCGGCATGGAACATCATTTAACCTAATTGGTTACAGCATAATCCTAAGATGGAGTTACGCCGTAATCTGTTGTTGAGTTGGTCTTCTGAGTCACGATTTTGTTACGGCGTAATGTGAGAGAGGAGTTACGCCGTAATTACTTCACAGTGGGCATACTATCATATAGGGCATACTATCATATATCTTCAATAAACTCTCCAAATCCGCATCTCTTTAGCTCCAATGCTCGTAATTTACCTGAAAGTGAAATATAGAGGAAAACAAGCGTAAATCCATATAAATGATATAAAATATGAGCATTATCGGGGGAAATTGACACTTAATATTCATGACTATTTGATGTTATGGATCTTTGATATGAGATGTTGTTTTGTATAAAAGTTGTATTTTAGCTTTTTGGTATTGAGATTGTTGAGTATTAGATGTTTAAGGTCCGTGAGTATGAGTTAATTAAAGTCTTTTAACAATTTACACACCAAAAAGTTTGTAATTAACTTAAGTTCAATTAAAATGAAAAGTTCAAGTCTCTTAAATAGTTGTCAAAGTCTCGAAATCCAAGTCTTGTAAGAGCTAAGTGAGTGTGGTAAAAATTGTGGGTAAAAAGTCTTATAACCAATGTCTTGCAACACAAACTCTTGCAAACAATCAATCACAACTATATTATTGGCTCTCGCAACAATCTCTTGCGAAACGGGCAGAGTTTTCTTTCGTAAAAAGTGGGTAACAAAAAGCTTCGCAAAGCAGGCGTCACAAACTCTTCTCTCGCAAACTAAAAGACAAATACTATCGCAACCAAACTTTCGTAAACAAAAGTCTCGTAAAGAGCTATCGCAACAAAAGTCTTGCAACGGAGGTTACGACGGCTTAGATAAACAACAAAAGAGCAAGTTTCGCAAGAATTTTAAGCTTAGCTATTGCAACAAAACCCTAATATTGCGAACAAAATTTTGAGAACAAACAAAATCCTAATTTTGCAAACGTTTTTGAAGAAGTACTCTTTTAGAAAACTTGCTAACCACGTTCTTATACAAAATCATTATTCGATTCATAAAGAGTTTGTATAGTTTGATAAATAACGTTTCTTTAACATCTAATATATTTTTCCAAACTAGTTTCTAAGATTAAACCAAGTTAATGATTAATCTTAAGCAAAGTTGTACGAAAAAAAATTCTAGAGAGAGAAAAGTTTTTATAGAAATCTAAACATTTTCTACTAATGATAATCTAAAGCTAAGATAAACACTACTAGATGAAACAACGTATCATATTTGGCTCTGATACTAATTGTTGTCACCATATTAATCACGTCTACAAAGAACTTAGAGAGATAAAGTGGGTGTAAACACTTTATTCTAGAGAGAGAAACGAGAGAGAAAAGAAGAAAGTCTCGCAAGACATTGATAGACACACACCTCATAACCCATGAGGTAAGAGGCATTTATACCCGTACATGATAAGGTTGTGAGACCTCGCAACGTCTAGCTTTCCATCGCAGCTGTACAAGTGTTACGAGGGTGCTTGGTCTCGCAACGTACAACAATCTTACACGATTTACCCTAGTTATTACAAAACATATAATAAAAGTCCTGATATAATGAGTTACACTTTTCGTGTTCCAACAAATCTAGTTGTTTATTTAGTTTTAGTTTGGTGAAGATTATCTTACTAAAACTGTTTATATTTTATTATGAGATAATTGAATAAATGATTTTGTCAATTTTCAGATTTTCATAGACGATTGTAATTCTAAAAACATAATTTTTGGATTTCCTTGGATGATTATTACTATTCCTACTTAAACGACACTAGAACATAATTACCACTACTATACCACAAAAAATATAGGGATTTAAGATCATTTGAGGACAAAATATTCTTTACATATCAGGAATCAATCTCCACCCTCCATTTTTATTTGATCTAATGGATGAGATTAATCACAACAATTTAAAAAACCCACTTTCATCATTTTTTTTTCAAATATTAATATCTTTCAAACCGTTAATCGTTAAGCGAAAAAAAATATATCATTGCGAAGAGCATTTAAGTATCTTTCTATAGATTGACACTTTGATATACTTTCGACAATTTTTTTTTTTCGTATTTTTCATGTTTTTTTTAAAGTTTTTTCGTTTTTTTACATTACGGAAATTTGCATAAAAAATGATATATGATAATACATATCATATCACATGTGATATACATATCATATATGATTTAACACTGATATCACATGTGATATTCAATTTAGTGTTTAATCATATATGATTTTTTTCATGCAAATTTCAGTAACGTAAAAAAAAATAAAAAAAAGACGAAAAAACATGAAAAAGACGAATTTTTTCTTTTTTCGACAGTATATCAAAGTTCCCGTCTATAGAAAGATAATTAAATGCCCGTCGCGACGGTGTAAATATTTTCGCTTAACGATTAACGGTTTAAGAGATATTTAAATTATAAAAAATAGGTGAAATAATCAAATACTTTTAATCTCAGCCATTGATTTTTTTTAAATGAATTGTGGAGATGAGTCCCTTGGTATGTGAGAAAAGTTTGGTATGTAAAATAACTCTTCTCTTATAAAAAAAGACTCAAAAGTAGTGCACCTATATTTTGAGGAGAGTTATTTTACATACCAAACTTTTCTCACATACCAAGGGACACATCTACACCATTCATTTAAAAAGAAATCAATGACTGAGATTAAAAGCATTTTATTATTTCACATATTTTTTATAATTTAAATATCTCTTAAACCATTAATCGTTAAGCGAAAATATTTCCATCGTTGATTTCTTTTTAAATGAATGGTGGAGATGAGTCCCTTTGTATGTGAGAAAAGTTTGGTATGTAAAATAACTCTCCTCTTATAAAAAAAAGACTCAAACGTAGTGCACCTATATTTTGAGGAGAGTTTTTTTACATACCAAACTTTTCTCACACACCAAGGGACACATCTACACCATTCATTTAAAAAGAAATCAATGGCTGACATTAAAAACATTTTATTATTTCACTTATTTTTTATAATTTAAATATCTTTTAAACCGTTAATCGTTAAGCGAAAATATTTACACCGTCACGACGGGCATTTAATTATCTTTCTATAGACGGGCACTTTGATATACTTTCGAAAAAAGAAAAAATTTCGTCTTTTTCACGTTTTTTCATCTTTTTTTCGTTTTTTTTACGTTACTGAAATTTGCATGAAAAAAATTATATATGATTAAACACTAAATTGAATATCACATTTGATATCAGTGTTAAATTATATATATGATATATAATATCACATGTGATATGATATGTATATCATATGTGATTTTACACTAATATCACATGTGATATTACATATCATATATGATTTAACACTAATATCACATGTGATATTCAAATTAGTGTTTTATCATATATGATTTTTTTAAAGCAAAATTCAGTAACGTAAAAAAAACGAAAAAACTTTAAAAAATACGTGAAAAATATGAATTTTTTTGTTGAAAGTATATCAAACTACCGAACTATAGAAAGATAATTAAATGCTCGTCGCAATGATATATATTTTTTCGCTTAATGATTAACGGTTTGAAAAATATTAATATTTGAAAAAAAATGATGAAAGTGGGTTTTTTAAATTGTTGTGATTAATCTCATCCATTAGATCAAATAAAAATGGTGGGTGGAGATTGATCGCTTGGTATGTAAAGAATCTTTTGTCCTCAAATAATCTTAAATCTTTAAAAAAATTACACTTTTGGTCCTTGTGGTTTGCTCAGATTTCATGTTTAGTCCCTAAGTCGTTTTAACTACACCAGAGATACCTATTTTTGAAACCTCGCACTCTTTTAGTCCCTATTTTGGATGGGCCGCTAGTTCTCCTTTAAGTCTTTGCACCGTTAGTCCCTCCGTTACTAATTTTTGCACCCTTAGTCCAACTTTTTCAAATAATAGTTTTTGCTAGTTAGTCCCTCCGTTAATAATAGTTTTGGACTTCTTTTTTACGTTTTTGTCCGTTTTTATCCGTTTTCGTCTGTTTTTTTATCCGTTTCCACATTTTCTTTTTACGTTTTTTGTCCGTTTTATCTGTTTTCGTCTGTTTTTATATGTTTTCGTCGGTTTTTTATGTTTTTGTTCGTTTATCCGGTTTTGTCTGTTTTTTTATCTGTTTTCGACCTTCTTTTTACGTTTTTGTCCGTTTTTTTCCTTCTGTTTTCGGTCGTTTTTTATTCGTTTTTCTCCCATTTTTTTATGTTTTTATCCGTTCTCATTCGTTTTTTTATCAGCTTTCGCACGTTTTTTACGTTTTTGTATGTTTTCGTCCGTTTTTATACGTTTTCGTCCATTTTTTACGTTTGTCGCCTGTTTTTTACATTTTTATCTGTTTTATCCGTTTTCGTTCGTTTTTTATCCGTTTTCGCTCGTTTTTTTTACGTTTTTGTCCGTTTTCATTCTATTTTTTAATCCATTTTCTCCTGTTTTTAGCATTTTTCATCCATTTTTATCCGTTTTATCCTTTTTCGTTCGTTTTTTTATCCGTTTTCGCCCATTGTTTTACGTTTTTCGTCTATTTTTTTACTTTTTTATCCGTTTTCATCTATCTTTATATGTTTCGTCCGTTTTTTACGTTTTTGTTCGTTTTTTATCCGTGTTCGTTCGTTTTTATATGTTTTCATCCCTTTTTTTTAGCGTTTTTGTTTCTTTTTATACGTTTTCATCCTTCTTTTACGTTTTTTCTGTTTTTATACGCTTTCATCCATTTTTAGGTAGTTTTCGCCCCTTTTTTACGTTTTCGTCCGTTTTTTACGTTTTTGTCTATTTTTTTATGCTTTCGTCCGTTTTAGGTAGTTTTCGCCCGATTTTTTTACGTTTTTTTCTGGATAAAAACTAGCAAAAACGGGGGGAAAAAAGACAAAACCAGACGAAAACGTATAAAAACAGATAAAAACGTAAAAAATGGACAAAAACATATAAAAACATCTAAAAATGTAATAAAACGGATGAAAACATATAAAAACAGACGAAAACGGATAAAAACATTAAAAACGGATGAAAAACATTAACAAAACGGGCGAAAACGGATAAAAAAATGAATGAAAACGGATAAAAACGGACAAAAAAGGTAAAAAAAAAAAAGGGCGAAAACGGATAAATAAGCGGACGAAAACGGCTAAAAACAGACAAAAACGTAAAAAATGGGCGAAAACGTAAAAACGAACGAAAACGGATAAAAACATAAAAAATACGGACAAAAACATATAAAACCTAAAAAACGTGCGAAAACGGATAAAAACGAATGAAAACTGACAAAAACGTAAAATAATGGGCGAAAAGGGATAAAAAATGAACGAAAACGGATAAAACTGACGAAAACCTACAAAACGGTTGAAAACGGATAAAAAGCAGACAAAAACGTAAAAACGGGAGAAAACGTAAAAGAACGGATAAAAACGGACAAAACGTAAAAAAACGGACGAAAACATATAAAAACGTAAAAACCGTGCGAAAACAGATAAAAAAATGAAAGGAAACGGATAAAAACAGACAAAAACGTAAAAAATGGGCGAAAACGGATAAAAAACGAACGAAAAAAATATAAAAACAGAAGAAAATTGATAAAAACGTAAAAAACGGACGAAAAACGTAAAAAAAAAGTGGGAAAACGGATAAAAAAACGAACGAAAACGGATAAAACGGACAAAAACGTTAAAAAACGGGCGAAAACTATTATTAACGGAGGGACTAACTGGCAAAAACTATTATTTGAAAAAATCAGACTAACGGTGCAAAAATTATTAACGGAGGGACTAACGGTGCAAACACTTAACGGAGAAACTAACGGCCCATCCAAAATAGGGACTAAATGAGTGTAAGGTTTAAAAAATAAGTATCTCTTGTGTAATTAAAACGATTTAGGGATTAAACATGAAATTTGAGCAAACCACAAGGACCAAATGTGTAATTTTTTTCTAAATCTTTTTAAAAAACATAAAAATTTAAAACCGGATTTATTACTAAATGAACAAGTTTACAAGGACCAAAATTGTAAAGTCATTAAAAGAATTAAAAAAAATGTAAAATCATTTTATAAGACAAAAAAAGCAATTATCCAAAATCACAAAAAACAACCTTCCACACAGAAAAAGGAAAAAAAAACCTCGTGAAAACATCTCCGGTTAGGGTTTCATTAAAAAAACACACACACAAACACACATCATTAAAATCATTCATTTCCAACATCAACCAAGGTATGATTCTTCGAATTTAAAACATCCATCCATTATTAATTTTCTAGGTTAATTATGGATACTAATTTAGGAAATGATAGTTCCAATAATACTAGCTCAGATAATGTATTAGATAGTCCTTCCAAAACTGCGGTTTACGATTCCATGATTTCTATGTTTGACGACTTTGCCGCCAATGAAAATGTCGTTAAACATGGTTTTCAAGTAGGCGATATGGTTTGGGGAAAAGTTAAGTCGCATCCGTGGTGGCCTGGTCATATATTTAGTGAAGATTTTGCGATTCCGTCTGTCAGACGGGCCAAGCGTGAGGGCTCCTTGTTGGTTGCGTTTTTTGGTGATAGTAGTTATGGGTGGTTTGATCCGTCGGAGTTGATACCCTTTGATGTGAATTTTGCTGACAAGTATAAGCAGACGCATCCTAGGCAGACGAGTCATAAGGCTTTTGTTAAAGCGGTGGAGGAGGCCATGGATGAGGTGAGTAGGAGGAGTGCGCTTGGCTTGTCGTGTATGTGTAGGAGTAAAGATAATTTTAGGAAGACGGATGTGGAAGGGTTTTTTGCTGTTGATGTGGTGGATTATGAGCCTGGGGCGGTCTACTCGATTAATGCAATTGAGAAAGCTAGGGAGAGTTTTAAGCCTGGTGCAGCGCTTGATTTTATACGCAAGTTGGCCTTGGAACCTACGATAGGAAGTGAGCATACTGGTATTGATTTCATAAAGGACAAGGCTAAGGTTGTTTCGTACCGAAGGGCGGTTTATGAGGAATTTGATGAAACGTATGCTCAGGCTTTTGGTCATGATCCTGTTCGCCAGTCACCTAGATCTTCCCAACAAACGGCTTCTCGAAAAACACAATCTAATGGTATACAACTTGTTTATATATGTTATTGCTTCCTTCCTTATGCGCTTAATTTCTCAGTTTATTGCAACTGGCTGATAATTATATTGCAAACTAGATGTTCTTTCGGATCTTAAAACTTAAGAAGTGACTAATGACATGGGTGGACTGATTTTTGTTTGATTTCTCAAGTTATTGTATCTTATTTCTTGCATGTGAAAGGTGCTCTTTCGTACAGCAAAGATATTCTTAGTACATATAGTTTATCTACTGCTTGTAGCCTATACAGTATAATAGTATTTTAGGAACTGATGCATTGTTGAACACATCACAAAATGGATAACAAATTTTAGTTCAGGAAAACATTGAGGAGTAAAGTTAGTATTGTTTCAGTTGACATGCTTCGTCTGATAGGTTTTCATTTTGAAGTGGTAAGGCACGTAGCCCAACATATGTATCGCCCTCGGTCCAATAAGGTATACTTAGCCATCATGAGATTTGAAATATACAATGATAGTATACGTAGTCTACTGTTTCCAGCATGACATATAAGTAATATGAAGAAATCGACACACGGAGTGTATACATTTTGTTTTGTAGCTTTGCTATATGCTTTCAGACAAGATAGATTAGTGTGTTTCAGGCTTAAAAAGATGTGCTTCCTCTCCTTATCTAAATGCATGAATTCAACTAGTGTTTCCTAAAATAGCTTGTGCGTTTTCTTTTATTTATTTTTTATTTTTTTATTATTATTATTTTTTTTTAAATTATTATTATTTTTTTTATTATTATTTTTTTAAATTTCTTCTCTATCAGACACATTAACCACTGGCCTCATTTGATCAGCAAGGGACAGATGTTTGTTTATTTGTGGGTAGAGTTGCCGTTTCGTAAATGTTGGCTCGGGCAAAAAATAATTGTCTGAACATACTTGGTGTTACCATTTCAGTTTATGTCTATCTATTTTAGCGTTCCCAATACAGTTTTTATTTGACTACATATTGAAGATGTTTTAGGATGTTGGGTCATTCTTATATTGGTACTTTTAGAAGCAGCTCTCATCTAATAGATATTTTCGTTAGAGAATTAGTAATAATTTTGCATTTGTGTTTACGTTTCTTTAGTCAGCTAAATGAGAATCACTTTCTTTTGTTTCTCCATCAAAGGAGAGAATTGAGAGCAACTCATATACTTTTCTTCAGTTTCTACATATGCACCATTTCTGTGTTCTTTGTTTCTCATCATTTCCAAAACAAGGTAAATGAGATCATATTTATTTTTCTGTTTTTATTTTCCTTTACCAAACACTCCTAGGGTTTCAAGGATCACGATGTCTGACCATGCTGCATGTAGTGCATATACTGCTCTTTCTATGTCTGATAATAAATACTCCGTTGTAATTGTAGCTTTGGCGAGTCCATGTTATCTATTACTCTTGTTGCGGTATACATGCCAGTTCCTATTCCAGGAGGCATAACTGTTTTTATTAACCTGTACTTGATAATTTATGTTTGTGTGGTGTTTGCCGGACTTTGGCATGAACCAATATGTTCTCACCAGGCTAAATTATAAGAACCAATCCGAGTCCAAAAAAACCTATTTTGTTTGTTATTTCTAGTGGTGAGCTATTAAATAGGTCTATATGCGTGTTGTTTTGTCTTTAATGGGTTAAACTGGTAAGATATTAATTAGGGAAACACATCATATCATATGGCTCAAGTGGGTCGAGCGAGTTGACAGTTGCTCGAAGTGTACGAATAAATGTGTATTGCCTACAACCTGCTAACTCCAGTTATCTAAAATTCAGATTATTGTTGTAATAGTATAGTTATATAACAGTATTTAATGCAATACTATTTATTTATAGAAGATGGAGAAATACTGGTTATGGGTCACTGGGGCCAGTCGGATTTGAGTTGTAATAAAAGGGCCTGTATTGACCTGAACCTGTTTGATTGAGTTACCCAACCTGGATGACCCGTCCGTTCTGGCCGACCAGTTTTGAGCTGTACTGAAAGGGCCACTTTTGACCTGAACCTGTTTGAATTTGTTGCCCAACCTGGCTAACCCGCCCGTTTTGGCCTTTCTAGTGTATTAGCTTGAGTATATGCAGTTATTTTGCTTTTGACATTTTCAAATCAGCAAGTGTCCAAATGAATATAAATGTATTTATATATATCAACTCTTGGTAAGTTTTGTAAAAAATTTAGGAACTCAAAAATTGGGTACAGTTCTTACATCATCTCCCTTAACTATTATCACTGGCATGTCTACCTTTTTACTCTACTTTTTTGGTAATTCTTTGTAAAACCTCTCCCATGGTCTAATTTGTACATGACACATCTGTTGTTTGTTTATTCTATTTTGACAGGTCCATTAAGTGGGCAACAGAGATTTGGTGACATCTCAGGCAAGGGAAAGGATTCTGCAAAACCTAATAAGCCCAAAGATCATGCTAAGAAAGATAAGTTTCTCCTTAAACGGAGAGACGAGTCTAAAGGCGTAAAAGTCAGCCGAAAGGAGAAAGTCAAAGCAACAATTCCTCCCAAGGTTGAGAAGGACAACGTGGCAATTGCTGCTACTGGTGACTATGTGTTGCAAAAGAGAGTTTCAGCTACAGATGAAGAAACGGATACAGGGACAGCCAATGTAAAGTACGAAGCACCTTCAAAAGATTCAAGTATGGAAGAACCTATAAAGAGCAAGGTTGATGATGATGAGAAGATGGTTGTCTCACCAGTGGAGGACAAGAAGGCAGCTTCCGATTCAGTAGATGAGAAAAAGGTATTCACCCAAAATGACACCTCAAATTCTGGTCCCCACAAAACGATTGCTTCTCAAAGAGCTGATAACGGGCCAAAAAAGGTGAAGAAACGTCCTGCTGGAGAGCTTTTGCCTGAGAAGAAAAAGAAGAGAAAGAAAGAACAGTTGGTAGATAAAGAGAATGTGTCAGCTGAAAAGCCTCCAATCGAAGATCCAGACAGAACTGATAGTAAGCCTACCACTTCGTTGTCTTCAGATACTGCAGGAACAAAAGAGAGTAATTATGAAATAGAGCTTCCACGAGCACTTGGTGACTTGCATTCAGTTGCTCTTGACCCATTCATGACGATTAAGAAAGGAAAACTAGCTAAAATGAGAAGGGTTTTTTTAAAATTCAGGTCCCTCGTGTTTCAAAAAAGTCTAAATTTATCCCCATCAGTTGATGACGAGGAAAAAGATACCACCGCCCAATCTAGTAAAGCCTCACAGAATGGTGTAAAATCGGGAAGACCTGATGATCCCACTAAAGGTGGGCGGAAACGGGGCCCTTCTGACCGCCAAGATGAAATGGCTGCAAAAAAGAAAAAGAAAGTTGGTGATATTAGAAATTTAACCAAGGAAAAGAAGGTGACTAAAAAGCTTGAGGAACCACCCGCACGAGATGTTAAACAGCCGGTTGTTACAACATTGAAGAGAACAGAGCAACGGGGCCCATCCGTGCCGACTATGATAAATTTAAAGTTTCCACCAGGAGGATCTCTACCATCGATTAACGAGTTAAAGGCAAGGTTTGCACGTTTTGGACCAATGGATCATACGACTACTCGCATATTTTGGAAGACCTTCACATGTCGGGTGGTTTACAAGCAAAAGGCCCATGCTCAAGCGGCTTATAGGTTTGTGGTTGAAAGTAACAATCTCTTCGGAAATACAGGTGTAAAGTGCAACATTAAGGAAGTTGGGGAGCCTGAACCGGTTAAAGTTCCAAAAGAAGACCACCAGGCAGCCATGGAGGACAGGCCACCGGGTATGGTTCCAGCCTCACCAAGTATACAGCTGAAATCAATTTTGAAGAAATCGAGTGGTGAAGAGGCAGCAGGGAACAGTGGTAGAGGGCGTGTAAAATTTATGTTGGGTGAGGATGAAAATCAAATGAAGAAGAATACTGAGAATAAGAATGGTGCATCATCTTTTTCTTCTACTTCTTCTCATGCAACTGTGGATTTTAATAGTAAGAATTTTCAAAAGGCTGTTCTTAAGCCGTCTTCTAATCCATTGCCTCTTCTTCCTCTTCCTAATACTACTAGTGTTACTAGTTCAACAGCTCAATTTACTAGACCACCATCCAATTCTATGCACTACGCTACACAGCTAGCACCACCACAACTACCACTACCACCACCGCCACCACGTCCTATAAATTATGGGAGTGAAATGGCAAAACCAACCCCAGCACCACCGCTTGCGCCACCACCTGGGAACTTTGTTCATAACTTAAGACCACCAAATATTGGTCCTCCCCCAATAGCCAAAGTGGATATATCACAACAAATGTTGAGCCTTTTGACAAAGTGCAATGAAGTCGTTGCAAATGTGTCTAATGTGTTGGGCTATGTGCCATACCATCCTCTCTAAACAAAAATCTAAGAATAAGAGTGGAGATCTTTACTATAAATGATCATAGTCGAGTCTGAAAACGGCGCATTTGGGGTAAATGGAGTCGAAATTGAGAAAAGAATATAGACCTTAAGAGGGAGAGCATTTTTATTTTTGGTTTTTTAAGGTGGTGCCTCATGTTATGGCATTTCTTTTTCTTTGTATTGTTTTAGTGTTGAATGTTATCAGTTTTGGATGGTTGTTTTATGTTGTATTTTCTTGTGCTTTGCTCGTAGCTTTGTATAAACTATATACTAGAAAACTTGATATGGGCGATAGACTATATATCTCCTTTTTAGCATGTAGGTGTGCGTGATTGATAAAAGATAAAACTACACATGACTCATCAGCCAAATAAAAAGCAATACAAAATGTCAAAATCAATACAATCTCATGTTCTCTCATATCCCGACTGTTGAACTCATTTCGTCACTTTGTCAAACTGAATTTTGTTGACTGCAAACGACTTCTAATATGTTGGTCAAGTTCCCTATTATAAAGGGGATTGATTCGCACATCATTTTTTTTGATAAAAACACAATTTTGTACAAGCTATATAGCACATTGTACAACACTGTAATGCATAAATTGTGGTGAAAAAATAAAAAGTTGTGGTGTGCGTATCATGAGCATATTATAAAGCTTGTGAACCTTAATATAAAATAACCAAAAAAAATAATAATACATAAATATAAAATAAAATAAAAATGTATCGATAGACACGCTTTAATGTTTACTATCATAGAAATTAGAATTAAAAGTATAGCAACGTTCAAAATGTTTAGACTAATAGTAATGGCGACTTCAGGTTTCTAGGTCACCCATAACACCTTTCAGCGTCACTTCAATTTTCTTTCTAATACTAAATACATGACCAAATGCTCGTAGTAAGGCGACCCCGATCACAACAAAAAACATACTCGACAAAAATTAATAATAATTAAAAAAAAAAAAAAAAAAAAAAAAAAAAAAAAAAAAAAGCCGTTGCATTTGGTTGGGTCATTTGGCCGATAGATGAGGAGGGTAGACCGAAACTAGGTCGGGCCGCCATTACGATTAGCCTTAGCCTTTCAGTTTTTGACATGTTAGATGAAGGGTGTGTGCATTTGACCATTTCTCTAGGAAAACTATTTCTTAGTGTTAATACAAATAAGCCGTAAAAACGTTTATTTATATTTTACGATCTTCTAATATTTTGTCGATAACAAACATAAAATCATTTTAACGAAACAAATAAAATACGTAAATGGTTTGAGCCAATAGTTTACTAACACACTTACGTTTTCATATAAAACACTAAAACAAGCAATAGTGTTTTCATGTTATCGTAATGCATATGTATAACAACTAGTGTTTACATAATGGGTAGATATATATATATATATACATACTTAGTATGTATTTTAATGGGTAACATAATGGGTAGAAGTCTAAGTATTTGACCCATTGACTAAATACATTGAAATGTAGTTGGGTAAAGCCCAAAGTCCTTGACCCATACCCATGGAGCATGATCCATAACCCATGACCCATTGCATGACATCATGCATAAGTCATAATGGGTATTATCCATGACCCATGGAGCTAACCCATGACCCATTGACTAGATGCATTGCATCTTCTAGATACATTATATCTATTTGGATACCCATGATCCAAAGTCCATAACCCATGACCCATGATCCATGATCCATGACCCATAACCCATTTAGAGGGAGCGTCCTACGGATCCCTAGAATTACACTGGACGGATCCCTCAAGCAAGGGATCCGTGGGATCCGTGGAACAATAGTGATTTTTCCTCTATAAATAGTGAGCCATTTCTTCATTGTAACAAAACCCTTTCACACACATTCTCTCTTAGTGTTGTAAACTCTCTAACCTCAGATCCAAAGGATCTTTCTATGTAGTTTTATGTTTGTGTGATTCTCTAGGTTCCTCTTAAAGGCGAGATCACCACCTCTTGAAGTCGAGCAAGCTCAAGTCCATGGGTTGCCAAGCTTCGTCATCATCAAGACTACTGATGTTATCTTGTTGATAGTTCTTTCTTCTCTCATTAGAAGTGTTGTGTCGAAGACATAGGTGAAAGGTGTCTAAAGGATCAAGTTGAAGGCATTAGTGAAAGGTGTCGAGGATCCGTATCAAAGGCATTAGTGAAGGGTGCCGAAAATCCGTGTCAATGGCATTAGTGAAGGGTGCCTAGGAGTCGTGTCAAATGCATTAGTGAAAGGTGCCTAGGGTGTACATTCGATATGGTGTATCGATGTACAAGATAGATTAGTATTGGGTCAAAGGATATTGATATCCTTGTTGATGTTGTTATAAGGAGTGGATCTCCTTTGGGATAGGTGCTGTGTAGTGTTGGGTAGTAGTTCCTCCTTTATAATGGAACTCGGTATCTAGCCTTGTACCGGATAAAGTGTGGGCGACGTTGTGATAGGTTTGGTTCTACCTCGTGGAAGAACCCGGTGTCTAGCCTTGTACCGGATAAAGAGTAGGCGACGTTGTGAAGGCTTCTCCGCCACAAGGAGTTTGTGTTTTGTAGTGATTACGAACTCTCGAGTAGGTGACTCGAGGAGTGGAGTAGGGCAAGGAAGGTGTCCTTGTAGCCGAACCACTATAAATACTCGCGTTGTGGTTTTGTACTTCTTACTCTTTATCTTTGCTTTATTTATTTATATGCTTATCTATCAACATCCAACACACACATTTAAATAGATTAACATAAGTCGATCTAAATAGTTTAAAACGAAGTTAAAATCGGTAAAACTATTCAACCCCCCCCCCCCTTCTAGTTTTCCACAATTGGTACCAGAGTTTCGTTACCAAGTTTCTTAGAGTATGTTGTACCTTAAAAACTTGATACGATCCGTGTATGATTGAAAACTACAAAGAAGGATTTTACAAAAATAAACATCATGTCTTAAAAACACTTTTGTAGGATGTTGATTAGATGACAACATTATATTTTCTTTTCTCTTATTTTATTTTACAAAAATGCACTAACCTTTCTTGTCATTTTGCTTTGTTAAGCTCCTTTTAATCAAGCCATAGGAATTCCTTGGTAACAAGATTACCTCTCCTAAGAAGGTATCTTAAACTACCACCAAGATCTCGAAGGAACCGGAGTTGTCTATTGACATTTTGTTGTCAAAAGAAAAGGACACTCATAATTGCATTAGAGGTATGACTTTCTTAAAAACTTATCTCTGAATAACATTAACTTAGAATAAGTATGCTTGTCTAGGTATATAAATATGAGTTTTTCTTAATCCAAAAATCAAATCTCTCTAATAATAAAACAAAACATAAATCTCAAAAATTCCTCCTTCCCATAAAAATCCCTTCCGCTCGTCAACTCCACCAAAACCTCACTTTTCAAATCTTCTACTTTCAAAATACCTCTTATTCAAACTTCATCTTCTTCACATATCATTTAGAAAAATCAAAACCAAGGTAGATATTCATCATCATGGTTTACATCGCCTTCGTGATCATCGTCTTAACACTCATCGCTCTCATGTACCCCATGATCAAGTTTTCTCATGGAGACATGTACTTTGTGTTGTTAATTTACATTGGTGT
Organism: Chrysanthemum seticuspe; assembly: GCA_019973895.1. Lineage (NCBI taxonomy): Eukaryota > Viridiplantae > Streptophyta > Magnoliopsida > Asterales > Asteraceae > Chrysanthemum > Chrysanthemum seticuspe. The sequence continues at coordinate 252,322,299 of BPTQ01000007.1, forward strand.
TATATATCCAATCCTTTGTATCGCTCTTAGCATTGAAATGAAATATTACTAATGTCTTAGCTTATCTCGTTTATAATGTGTTTGTCATTTTTTTCTTTCGTTCGTATCTTTGACCTTGACATACTTTCGAAATCTACAATGCATGCTTAAGTAGTAAATATTGTATAAACACACTTTCTTTATAAACCTAAAAGATACAAAAACCTATTTTACGTCAAGATCATTTCTCTGTCACTACAGATCCACGGATCCCTAAGGTTTAACTAGCCGGATCCCTCTTAAAAGGGAACCGTGAAACTGGGAAACAGAAACTCATGCAACATAAAAACCATCTCACAAAAACTTACCATAAAAGGAAAATTCTACTAGAATGTTAGTACTAAGTTAGTTAACTGTCATTGTTAATAAAAATAAGGGTAATCGAGTTAGGAGATTATTTTAACCTATAAAATGTCCTCTCCTTTGATGCATCTCTTCATCTTAACTTGCTCATATAACTTATTCATTTCACTTCCATAGATCTCATCATGACTCATGAGTATAAATTCGACTTTCAACTCACTTACGTCTACATTCCTAATATCTCCCTTGAGCCCAACACTCCTAGAAATCATGTCTGTGGGTTCAATAATCTTGAAACTCGCCACTTCCATGAAGGACGTATTGTTGACACACCTCTACTATATGAAGAAGGTATCAATGCCTCTTTCCGAACCATAGGACTATAAAGTCTTCTCGGAATTAACGAGAAAATCTGTCCACGGTTTGTGTTGGAATTCTTCCATTAAGTTGAACTCGTTCGTAATGAGGATCGATCTCTATCACTATGGTTTTGGATCAAAAACCAAAATTTTGTCATAACTCTTGGGCAATTTGCTCACATTCTTCGAATTCCAAATCATGGATAATGTGCCTTCACTGAAGATTGGTCTCTTGATTCTCTCTTTAACTATCGTGAAGAAAATAGTCCATATTGTTCACACATACCTCCCCCTCAAGAATTAACTCGCATGTTATGCAAACCTCGATCCTATTACTTAGATCCAAACATAATTTATACACGTGATATCCGAGGTGATCTTAAACCTCTCGCAGTCATTCTACGTGAAAATGTTTGGAGTCTTAGGAGAAATCGTGAAATTCTTCCCGCTTGTTGTGCTCACATAATGTATTGTCTGCTAACCCAACAACCATACAATCTCGCCTATTTCTTCGCAAGACGAATTGTAAACCTTCAAGGAAACAAGAACAAGCTAATCCCATATGGAATGTTCCTGACACGCCTTTATCATCATATCATGTACTTTCATCCTCAATTTCAAAGTCCGTTGTACGTACTTGTGAATAAGATGATGGAACCTCTAAACACATCTCACATCAAGTCATTTTTCGTCCCTGAATCGACAAATACTCATCATCCATTTGACGATCCATCTAGTGAAAATGCTCAAGAAACCTAGTTTTCTTTTCAAATAGGTTCAATCCTTAGATTTCATTTTTTATCTTTGTAATGTGATCATTCTCATGAAATAAAACATTTAACGTTTGATGTCTCGCTTATATAGTTGTTCAAATTCTTTAGAAAACACTGGCTTTAAAATTCGATATCGTGTGCAAGTTTTGCATACCTTCTGTGAAGGTACTATTTAGCAGGAGCCGAATTCCTCACTTTGTACTAGATGAATCCCTCCTCTTAGGGAACCGTAGGATCCGGGCAGACTGAAATGCAGCTGCAGACATCCATACATCAAACCATTACCTTAGACCATTTCATACTAGCTAAACATAATGTATTAGGACCAATTAAAGTCTTCCTCAAGATCAGTAGGTATCACACTCACTCATACTTAACTTAGAATCACATTAAAGGTGCTTTTTGATTTATCATTTCACCAAAACTCACCATTCTTCCCCTTCAATGCTCACACATCATTTCTCACATCTCAACACATCAAGTTTTATAATTATTTCAATTTTAGCAAATTGATTATAGTCATCCTCGCCTCAAAATGGGTCAAAAACTAGTTTTTCATTTCTTATAATTTTTAAGGAATTTTCCAAATTTACCTTAAGTTACCATCTGATCTCTAGGATCATTTAGCACCACTTGACACTCTCAAATTTCCTAGTGTCATCTTTGATCATTCATTGGTACTCATAAAGTCCCATTTTCTTCCATAAAAGGCAATCATTAGCTACCATCGCTCATTGCCCTTGATCATTTAAGTCCCCTTTCATTTAAGACACTTAGGAAGACTGAAACACTCAAGATGTATAGGTACTAGACCCTACAAAACATCATTTCCCTATTTTATTGGCTGCTGAGAGCCGGATCCCTAGGATTAGCCTAGACGGATCCCTCATTGGAGGGAACCGTGAGAACCGGCTGACAGATTCAGCTGATTCTAGCTAAAGCAATCATTTCAAGCTCTCCTTGCTAAATTAAACACTCCATCTTGCCTTAATTAACCTCCTTGATCAGTGCAACTCTGAAGTTGACTCTTGTGCATGCAAATCATTGCATTACAAAAGGATCTTAGTGGTTTAAGCCTTGAATGCACTTGCCAAATCCTTCCCTTTATAAACCATCTTGTTAGGACTTATAAGTCATCATCTACAACTTAATTCTCAACAACTAGAAGCCTCTATAACCTTTGGTCATCTCATCATGAGGAAAGCTCCTAGTGCTAACTCATCCACCAAAGGACCACCCAAGAAACTTGCTCGTGTTATTCACAAAATTTCTTCAACCGAATCATCTCCCGTTAAATCTACAAACGCTAGGATTTCCCCTCCACCAACTCAACCAATCAAACCAATCCCTAAAAGGATTGTTCCCACAAAACTAACATTACCAAACACCACTATACCTCCTAAACCAAACACTCCTATTTCCACTAAACCATCACCATTAGTTCCTAGAGCCATATCATTCACCACACCACTCTCATCACCACACCTCTACAATTTAGAGGACTTGCCTTCTAGGCCATCTCATCCTCCACCATTGCCAACATTCTCCTCAATAGAGAGAATAGCGCAACAAAATCAAGGTGTTGAATCGACACTAGCACCGGCATACTTTTCTCCATCACCCTCAAATACTCCCTTTTAGATTATGAGGAATCATCAAAGTCAACCACCCGATCACATGGAAGTAGATACCTCTCTACCACCTTCCTCGACACATATTCCACCACCACCACCCTTGGTTGAATCACCTCCAAATATACCTCCACAAATCCCTCCTTCTTTTGTGGAAATTCAACCCAACCTTCCATCACAAGAAATTCCATTTCTACCTCCACCCTTTCCTAGCCATGACAAAGATTGTTATCATTGTCAAAATGTTGAAGGCTTGATACATGAACTACGTGAAGAGCAACGTTTCATGTTTTATCACCTCCTCGAACGTTTCGACGAGGTCAACAAACCTAAATAACCTTGAGCTTAAGAATTCAAGTGGTGTCTTAGTCTTAAGCTTAACTTAGATAGTTAAGGAATCTTAATCCATGTATTATTCATTTTCTTAGTTTTTTGGAGTTATGTACATCATTTCTCTAGTTTTATTAAATGAAATTACATGTTATATGCCATATTGTCTTGAGAATATGTTTGGTGCCTTAATGCATAACTCTTGTTGATGTTAACACCACATTTTACATCAACATTGCTGTCTTGAGTTTACAGGCAGACAAATCCCTCATGTTAGCCTAGATGGATCCCTCCAAGGGAGGAACCGTGGGATCCGTGCAACAGAAGACATTTTTACTACTAACTTGAGTCTTATTTGCAGGAAATTATGCATCATATACTTGTTTTCTAACCTTTGTTTTGTAGATTTTCAATATACACATGAAGACTTTGACACACTTAGCTAGGGGGAGTTGTAACACCCCGCCTTATCTGACCACAATATTGTCCGCTTTGCCCGTAGGCTCACGGCTTTGTTTTTGTGGCCTCATTTGAAGACTTCCCGGCAGGTCACCCAAGCCAGTACTACTCTCACATGAGCACGCTTAACTGCCAGTTCCTAAGAACTCCACCCGCAGTAGACCACAAAACGCGTTGTGTCATTGTAAGGCGAATGTTATCTTATGAGCCCAGCATCTCTCCTGGCCATAGCCGATGTGGGATTTGCCTAGGGTGTCACAATCACCCCCCCTTAGGGACTCATCGTCCTCGATGAGGTTTGCCCCACCATCCCGAACGGCTCAGGAGTGGCTCTGATACCACTTGTAACACCCCGCCTTATCTGACCACAATATTGTCCGCTTTGCCCGTAGGCTCACGGCTTTGTTTTTGTGGCCTCATTTGAAGACTTCCCGGCAGGTCACCCAAGCCAGTACTACTCTCACATGAGCACGCTTAACTGCCAGTTCCTAAGAACTCCACCCGCAGTAGACCACAAAATGCGTTGTGTCATTGTAAGGCGAATGTTATCTTATGAGCCCAGCATCTCTCCTGGCCACAGCCGATGTGGGATTTGCCTAGGGTGTCACAATTCAGAGGTTCATAACAATAGTCCAATATCAAGGGTTCAGTAACAGAGATTCAATATCAAAGGTTCAGTTACAGAGGTCAATAACATAAGTTCAATAACAGTAGTTCAATAACCGAGGTTCAGTAACAGATGGGTCAATAGCAATGTTTCAATATCAGAGGGTCAATAGCAAAGGAAAACATAGCAATGAAATATCATAATAGTTCAAAATCAAACAGTTCACACACAGGAGATCCAATCAAAGGGAGCATAGCAAAGTCATGGGAAGCCCTAATAAGAAGGCTCAGAGCAAAGTATAACAGTTCAAAGCGGGATTTGCCTTGGGTGTCACAATCACCCCCCCTTAGGGACTCATCGTCCTCGATGAGGTTTGCCCCACCATCCCGAACGGCTCAGGAGTGGCTCTGATACCACTTGTAACACCCCGCCTTATCTGACCACAATATTGTCCGCTTTGCCCGTAGGCTCACGGCTTTGTTTTTGTGGCCTCATTTGAAGACTTCCCGGCAGGTCACCCAAGCCAGTACTACTCTCACATGAGCACGCTTAACTGCCAGTTCCTAAGAACTCCACCCGCAGTAGACCACAAAACGCGTTGTGTCATTGTAAGGCGAATGTTATCTTATGAGCCCAGCATCTCTCCTGGCCACAGCCGATGTGGGATTTGCCTAGGGTGTCACAGGAGTTTTCTTGTCAAAGTAAAAAAATTGTAAAATCATTTGCAATACTTTCACATAGGATTACCATTACTACATGACGATCTCCTTGCAAAGGAGCACTCGTCAAGGGGGAGCATGTTCGTCAAAAAGACGAAACCATTTGCAAACATAAATTGCAATGCACTCGCTTAGTATTTCTACTTACTTGACGCCCTCACAAAGGGATGGACCGGTCAAGGGGGAGCTAAGACAAGAATACTTCTCTTCCCTTACTCTGTAGCTTTCATATTTTTCTAGTTTCACATGTTTTTATTAAAACAATGTGTTAGTTTCTTTTCGACGCTCTTTTTGTTTCGACAAAAAGGGGGAGAAGAGAGTAAACACTCCAATTCAAACTTTTACGAATTTTAGTTTTTCCTTAAAACAATCTTATGTTTTGTCATCAACAAAAAGGGGGAGATTGTTAGTACAAATAAGCCGTAAAAACATTTATTTATATTTTACGATCTTCTAATATTTTATCGATAACAAACATAAAATCATTTTAATGAAACAAATAAAATACGTAAATGGTTTGAGCCAATAGTTTACTAACACACTTACGTTTTCACATAAAACACTAAAACAAGTAATAGTGTTTTCATGTTATACTAATGTATATGTATAACAACTAGTGTTTACATAATGGGTAGATATATTTTAATGGGTAACATAATGGGTAGAAGTCTAAGTATTTGACCCATTGACTAAATACATTGAAATGTAGTTGGGTAAAGCCCAAAGTCCATGACCCATACCTATGGAGCATGATCCATAACCCATGACCCATTGCATGATATCATGCATAAGTCATAATGGGTATTATCCATGACCCACGGAGCTTACCCATGACCCATTGACTAGATGCATTGCATCTTCTAGATACATTGTATTTATTTGGATGCCCATGATCCAAAGTCCATAACCCATGACCCATGATCCATGACCCATAACCCATTTAGGGGGAGCGTCCTACGGATCCCCAGAATTACACTGGACGGATCCCTTAAGCAAGGGATCCATGTGATTCGTGGAACAGTAGTGATTTTTCCTCTATAAATAGTGAGTCATTTCTTCATTGTAACAAAACCCTTTCACACACATTCTCTCTTAGTGATGTAAACTCTCTAACCTCAGATCCAAAGGATCTTTCTATGTAGTTTTGTATTTGTGTGATTCTCTAGGTTCCTCTTAAAGGCGAGATCACCACCTCTTGAAGTCGAGCAAGCTCAAGTCCATGGGTTGCCAAGCTTCGTCATCATCAAGACTACTAATGTTATCTTGTTGATAGTTCTTTTTTCTCTAATTAGAAGTGTTGTGTCGAAGACATAGGTGAAAGGTGTTTAAAGGATCAAGTCGAAGGCATTATTGAAAGGTGTAGAGGATCCGTATCAAAGGCATTAGTGAAGGGTGCCGAAAATCCGTGTCAAAGGCATTAGTGAAGGGTGCCTAGGAGTTGTGTCAAAAGCATTAGTGAAAGGTTCCTAGGGTGTACATTCGATATGGTGTGTCGATGTACAAGATAGATTAGTATTGGGTCAAAGGATATTGATATCCTTGTTGATGTTGTTATAAAGAGTGGATCTCCTTTGGGATAGGTGTTGTGTAGTGCTGGGTAGTAGTTCCTCCTTTATAAAGGAACTCAGTATCTAGCCTTATACCGGATAAAGTGTAGGCGACGTTGTGATAGGTTTGGTTCTACCTTGTGAAAGAACCCGGTGTCTAGCCTTGTACCGGATAAAGAGTAGGCGACGTTGTGAAGGCTTCTCCGCCACAAGGAGTTTGTGTTGTGTAGTGATTACGAACTCTCGAGTAGGTGACTCGGGGAGTGGAGTAGGGCAAGGAAGGTGTCCTTATAGCCGAACCACTATAAATACTCGCGTTGTGGTTTTTTGCTTCTTACTCTTTATCTTTGCTTTATTTATTTATATGCTTATCTATCAACATCGAACACACACATTTAAATAGATTGACATAAGTCGATCTAAATAGTTTAAAACGAAGTTTAAATCGGTAAAACTATTCAACCCCCCCTTCTAGTTTTCCACACTTAGGTATATTTCTCTAAGAGCAATCGGTAGGCTTGAGCCATAGGCTTGTGCCATCCCGCCAGCCCAAAAATACCGACGGCGCACGGTATCATGGGTGGCGTCATGCCTGCTCGCGCCTTGGTAACCAGCCCACGCCGTAGTATTTTTATTTTTATTATTATTGTTTTTTTTGAATTTGAACTTTGTGTAACGGCTAATCAGCCAAAAAAATCACTTTTTTCAAATTTTTACCCTTTAAAAATCCTATAAACAATTCCTTATCTACCATTTTTCATACACTTTTCAATTTAATTTCTACTTCAATAATACTCAACTTTCTTTCAGTTATGGATCCAAACTATCCCAACAATACCTACACCTACGACCATTATGATGTTTATTTTCAAGACGATCGGGAGCGATATCTTCAGGGTTATGCGGCGTATGAAAAATTTGTAGCTTTGTGTGATCAAGAAGTCGGGGGATCGGGATCGGGATCGGGTCCTAAGAGAACGAGGACATATATACCACGTGAACGAGAAGAGGCGGAACAATGTTTAATCGACGACTATTTTGGCGACGATGAGACTCCTCCTAAATATACTGAAGAGAATTTTAGGCGAAGATATCATATGAGTTCTAGACTTTATAATAAAATACTCAACGATATTTTAAGTTGTGATGTTCACTCTCTTCCCGAGTACTTTTATTTTTTTAAGACAATGTTAAGATGTTGTCGGTCGTAAAAGTATAAGTCCTCTTTTGAAGTGCACATCCGCCATACGCCAACTGGCGTACGACACTGCGCCTGATGCATTTGATGAGTACTTGAAAATTGGTGAACGTTGTTCACGACAATGTTTAGAGAACTTTACTAAATGCATGCATATTTTATATGTTGAAAAGCATTTAAGAAAGCCCACTTCCGCGGATGCTGAAAAAATTGTGCATTGCACGAAAAAGAACATTGACTCCTGATAGCGGAACTTTGCAAAACCACAGAAGTTTTACAACCCTCCTAGGAAGTTTACCTAATTGTTGTAGTGTAGTATAGGTAGGGCACATGGGATTGATCGTTCTCTAGAGGGATAGTGTTGTGAAGGCCGAAGTGTATGTCGAGATGGGTCTAAAGGTGAAGGACGAGTCTTTTTATATTTTTATATTTTTAAAAAAAAAAATTAATATCTCGGGGTTTGAATAGTGGCCGTTTTAACTACTAACTAGCTAAAACAAAACTAAATTAATTAAAATTAAAGTACGTGCAAAAAAAGTAAATTGGTGGTAACTCTTATGATAGAAAAATGTGTTTACTTAGATTTTTTACTCATTAGTTATCTCTTATTGATTAACCGAATTGTCACATCCTTGTTTTAATTGGACTGTTGTATTTCTTATTATTAGTCGTAGGGAGGTGTCAAATGCCCTAACTCTATGAACGTATAAGTCTCCCCTAAGAAGCTTAAAGTCTATTAAGTCTCCTAGGATCTACAAGCTGCAATTCACGCAATAAATACAACGATAAAAACCACTAGTGCACTCTAGGGTTGCGTTTAATAAGATGGACAAGCTAGTTACATATAAGAATTAAGCTAGTTTTCTTACCCTAACGCGAGGCAACCAATTAAAAAGTGACGACAATCAATAATTAATAACTAGGTTTCATTAGATCTAAGCAAACACTAAAAAATCTAGCCTAGCATGTTAAAGTGAAGAAAAGAAAAGCATATAATCAAACAACACATAGACATATTGAATGATTAAAGAGGGATTACTTAACTTCAATTAAATATGAGCCAAAGTGGCTGAAAAACCTTCAGAAAAGCTGTGAAATTCGTTCTAGGGTTTGCCTATCCAAAGTGTTACACACCATAATGAAAAACATGTAAACATATATATAGTATTACAACTGTAACGATGTTACTTTATGACTGTGACGCCGTCAGCTCGCTGCCATTAGGGTTTCGTCCTTTGCAAGTTGTTGATGTGACATTGTCGTCTTGAGTCTCTGGCGCCGTCTGGATGTGTCTTGACGCCGTCACTTATTAAAAGATCTGAGCTGTCATGTATGAGTTTTACTCTGAATTATGGTCTTCAAATACAAGTGACGCCGTGATACAGGTTTTACTGACCAGGTCTTAAATTTATAGTGTCTCGCAATACCTATGGTCTACCCTAGTGCACTAACGGGCAGTGTACCGGTCGTGTGTAGTATAGTAAACGGTAAAGCCGAGGTCGTCCCAAGAGCTATGTGTGTTGGATTATTACTAAGTCTAATGTCACATAATAATGATTGTTTCGATAGGGATTTAATTAATTAAACTACTAATGCAGAATAAAATAAATAAAAGCAGATAAGTGGTAAAGAGAAATCAATAGAGAGAAGTGGTGCTAACCTAGTTAATCATCCTAGCTAGTTATGTCTACGTCTACTTACTTCTAATTACTTCAGGTGGGGTCAAATTCGAGAGGACAACATTTGGTCAATTCGCCCTAACCTATCAGCAAAGATGCCACCACAGGAGAAATCAGGCGCACCGTCATAAGTCTTGTTGTTCCTGATCCCCTAAGCCAAGTCATTAAGTACCGCTACATGCTAGATTCATAATAGTGAGTGCCCGACCGTTAGGAACTTAGACACTACACCCCCCAGTTCTTAAGTTCATCCAAACGATAGGTGATCAGTTGGTCAAATCGCACAAGTAGAAAGGGTCGTCAGTTGGTCATATCTTACCCTTCCCGTCTCAGTCTGCTCACCTAGGGTCAGTTGGTCATATCTCCTAGGCAATTGGCCTCTACCGCCATTCAAAACTACCGAACCAAGGGTGACTACCAATGAACTATGCATGCATACACTTAGAAATAATTGTACGGAAGTAAAGGTAAACGTAAACAAAATAATTAAGGAATCATAACTAGGCTAGCACCAAAAGGTGCTTAGCCGCTCATATTAATCATGCAAATCAATTCAATATTCAAAGGTACGAAATACATGAATTAAAAGTGAAAGAAATATAAAACGCTAATGCTAATCGTAATGGAGTGACTTCTCCCTTGGAAACAGCTCCGTATGCTCCCCAAGACCTGCCTTAAGCTTTTTCCCACGTTCTCAGAGTGTTGTGTGTGGAATGGGATGATTGGAAATGCTGGAATTCGTGGGGTATTTATAGGCCAGATCTGGGTTACGTCGTAACCAATATAGGAGTTACGCCGTAACCTTCTATTCCTTTGTAAAATGCACTAGATCTGCTGGTTACGGCGTAACCTTATAAGTGGTTTCTCCGTAGTCTTCAATAAACTCGGTTACGTCGTAAGTGATGCAGCAGTTACGGCGTAAGTAACAGCGGCGTGGAACCTCTTTTGACCTAATGTAGTTACGTCGTAACCTCTAGAGGCCGTAATCATCTGATAAGTTGGCATACTGAGTCACGCAATAGTTACGGCGTAATGTGAGAGATGAGTTACGCTGTAACTTCTTCAAAATAGCATACTGTGATAAATCTTTAGATATGTTTCCATTTCCGCGTCTCTTTAGCTCCAATGCTCGTAATTTACCTGAAAGTGGAAAACAAATGGAAAACAAGCGTAAATCCATATAAATGATATAAATAACGAGCCTTATCGGGGGAAATTGGCACTTAATATTCAGGACTATTTGATGTTATCAAATATCCCCCCACTTGAAATCTACTTGCCCTCAAGTAAACCTTATTAGATAGATTCTTAAAAAGATATCTCCCATAACCTGGAAAATATGAGTTTACAAATCCCTTATGCTAGAATAAAAAAAGACGAACACCTCACGAAAGGGGAACAAACACTCAAATCTCTCAACTATTCTAAGTGTCAATTTCGGGGTGATCACTCAATCGCACAGTCATAGCATGTATTCTATCATAAGCTTGGCGATTACACAAATCTCCACCACTAGAGTTAAGGGCTAAACAATTCTCGAAGGCAATATGGGTAGACACGACAAAGTTTAAGGGGTGAGTCGTCATTACTAACATGTCACGGCGAAGTGGACAAAATCAATGATACATGACCAAATACATGGCCAAGACATCAAAGATTGCTCGCTGCATCACCTAGACACGCTTCATGACTAAAAGGGTAGGATAAGAGATGGGATATATAATTGGTGTAAAATAAAAAACAAGCAAGTAGTCTAAACCTATAACCAAGTCATCACCACTTACCGTCCACCCAAAGTTCAAGCTTAGAAGCCAAGAAACCGGATCATGAAATGCAAGGTAGATGTGTCATTAGAGGACGTCGTGATGGGCACACTACTTTTTTCTCCAACTATTGGTATAACTACCAACTCCAATCTTCAAATGTGACCGATGTGGCCTCCTCGATACTAAATCCATAAAGCTCATACTATAGTGCTTATAACAACGCATTTTACAATAACATAATCATAACATTTTTTTTTCGAATCACTTTTTTTATAACAATAACATAACATAATATCCCCCCACTTGAGATGAACAATGGGAATTCGGGGAGGTCTTCAATGATCTTCATAAATGTTTTCGGGTAGGCTAAGGTGTATAGGTGTATCGAAACAATATATCGGGTTAACAAAATGAAAGGAATGGCTCAGAAGGGTGTATCTAGGGGTATCTTGCACTAAAGATGAGTTCAACAAAAGGGTTTCACATGGGGGTCGAAAAGCCTAGATGACTAATCGATAGACTCACAATGGTAGGCTGTTTGGGTGATAATCCTATAATATTGCCTTCTAAAACCGAAAAGTCCAAATACATCGAGCTAACTCAACATACCTCGTCTATGGTCTCGAAATGATGTGTTAATACAAATAAGCCGTAAAAACGTTTATTTATATTTTACGATCTTCTAATGTTTTGTCGATAACAAACGTAAAATCATATTAACGAAACAAATAAAATACGTAAATGGTTTGAACTAATAGTTTCTAACATATTCAAGTTTTCACATAAAACACTAAAACAAGTATAAGTGATTTTATGATTTAGTATTACATATGTACAACAACTAGTGTTTACATATTTGGGTAAATATACACATAACTAGTATGTAGTATATTGGGTAATATAAATGGGTAGAAACTTAAGTATTTGACCCATTGACCAAATACATTAAATGTAGTTGGGTAAAAACAAGTATACACTAAATGGGTAAAAACTAGCAAATGGTATTGACCCATAACCCATGGTTTTATATATACCACTTGACTAAGTTCATTGTACTCTTAATACTAGCAAATGGTATTGACCCATAACCCATGGTTTTATATATACCACTTGACTAAGTTCATTGTACCCTTAATACTAGCAAATGGTATTGACCCATAACCCATGGTTTTATATATACCACTTGACCAAGTATATTGTATCCTTAAGATACATTGTATCTGGAAAGAAAACCATGGATCAACCCATAACCCATGACCCATAACCAAAAATACCCATGGGCAAAGAGGAGCGTTCCACGGATCCCTGGCTTTGTGCTAGCCGGATCCCAAGTGGAAGGGATCCGTGGGATCCGGGGAGACAGTAGGATTTTTCCTCTATAAATAAAGAGCCATTTCTTCCTTTCTATTGATCCCTTTACACACATACTTCCCCCAAGTATTCTAACCCTCTAACCTCATATCCAAGAGATCTATGTAGCTTTTCTCTTTTGTTTTTGTGTGATCTTCTAGGTTCCTCTTAAAGGAAAGATCACCACATCTTGAAGACGTGCAAGCTCAAGTCCATGAGTTGCCATACTTCGTCATCATCAAGACAACGAAGGTTCTCTTGTTGATAGATCTACCTTTCTCCATAGACGTTGGGTTGAAGGCATTAGTGAAGAATGCCGAAAGTGTCAAGATGAAAGCATTAGTGAAAGGTGCTCATCATCCATGTCAAAGCATTAGTGAAGAATGCTAGAGGTGTCAAGACGAAGGCATTAGTGAAAGGTGCCAAGCGTTGTGTCAAAGGCATTAGTGAAGGATGCCGAAGAACCAAATCAAGTGGCATTTGGGAAGAATGCCTAGGTCGTATAATCGATGAGGTGCATCGTTATACATATAAGCTTTTGTTTATTTACAAGGATGGTGATATCCTTGACTGTGTTGTAACAAGGAGTAGATCTCCTTAAGATTAGGTGTTGTGTCGTGAAAGGTAGTAGTTCCTCCATAGTAATGGAACTAGGTGCTTAGCCTAGTACCTAATAAAGGGTAGGCGACGTTGTGATAGGATTAGTTCTCCTAAGGTGTGAAAGAACTCGGTGGTTAGCCTAGCACCGTATAATGGGTAGGCGATGTTGTGTTAGGTGTGGTTCACCTTGGTGTGAAAGAACTCGGTATTTAGCTTTGTACCGGAAAAAGGTTAAGCGACGTTGTGAAGGCTTCTCCGCCATAAGGAGTTGGTGTAGTGCTTACGAACTCTCGAGTAGGTGACTCGGGAAGTGGAGTAGGGCAAGGAAGGTGTCCTTGTAGCCGAACCACTATAAATACTTGTGTCGTGGTGATGTGCTTCTTACTCTTTATCTTTCATTACACGTTTATATATCTATCTATCAACGTCCAACATAAACAACCAAATAAATTGACATAAGTCGATCTAAATATTTAAAAGGAAGTTTTAAATTGGTAAAACTATTCAACCCCCCTTCTAGTTTTCCACAATTGGTATCAGAGCTTCGTTACCAAGTTTTTTATAGTATATTGTACTTTGAAAACTTGATACGATCCGTGTATGTTTGAAAACTACAAAGAAGGGAATTTCTTAAAACAAAGAGTCATGTTTTTAGAAATCATCATATGTTGGATAGTGATAGATCATTCTAATTTTTTTTTCCCTTTGAGAGTTCTTCATACTGGGATTTGGGTATCTTAGAAGAACATGAAGTATTTCGCGTCTATGGTTTCTAAAACCATAAAAAAAGGAATATAGCAAAGGATTTGGGTATCTTAGAAGATCATTTCGCGCCTATGGTTTCTAAAACCATACAAAGGGAATACAACAAAGGTATGTTTCCTTAGTTACAATTTTTTGTCAAAAACATGCTAAATTGCTTGTGGACAAAATGGTGTATATGCTTCTATCTTATAATAAGCATAATATGAAAAGTGTTTTAGTGATTTTTTTTCTTTGAAGTTTTGTTGTTAGATATCTTGTTAATCAAGCTTGAATAAAAGTAAAAATGGGTAATATAACTTCACTAAAAAGTCTACAAAGACTAAACCTTTTCGTCGGGTCAAAACGTACATTTTTGTAATTCTGTGTCAGATCCGCGGATCCCTCAGGTTACACTGGACGGATCCCTCAAGCAAGGGATCCGTGGGATCCGTAGGTACAGAAGACAGTTTTTGTCTGAATTTCAAAAATTCATAACTTTTTAACCGTAAGTCGTTAGAAGTCGTGCCACCTATCGTTTTAAAGGTATTTGAGTCTACTTTCATTTAAAAATGATTTCATAAACTGATTCAAAACAATAATTTACAGAATCATTGATTAATAATAGAAAGTCATTTTTCGATCATAACTTTTGCACAAACTTTTGATCTAATTGGAGACGGATGTTTTCGCTTTTGAATAACAATGTGTCCTCTATTGAAATTAAGGTTTTGATCATATTTATAAATATAAAATAAACTAATCAAGCTTGGTATACATGTTTATATTTAACACAAAGCGATGAAAAGAACTTTCGTATGCTATGCTAAATGTTAAATTGTCTTCTTTGCATTACTTGATTATTTGCTTATTTCAAATAGCTTTTGTGCTTGTTTGATTGAATAGCATATGTGGTTTCCTGAACTTGCTATTCATTCTCTTGTTTGTCGATTTAGTAATATTCTACTAATCAATGTGCTATTTGAAGGAGTGTTTGGGATAACATCTAGTTGTGTCGAAAATGTTAGTTTAGATACTTAAATAAGTCATATAGGTTGAAAAATGTTTAAAACATATAACACACTAAATGGATTTTTGATTGAGTTTGTCATGTGTGCAACATAAATGTTTTATGTGCTTATATGATTTCTTTTGTTCTTGTATCGTTTTCTAAAAACAACAAGAATGTACATCGGATCATAACCTACGCCTGTGTTGATGATGTACTCTCCCATTTTCCTTTTCATGATCGCTCTCCAAAGCTTCATAGTAGGATTGGCAACTTGATTATTTCATCCGATATACTCAAGTAAATTATTTTGCAACGCAAATATAATTGTTCATATCCGAAAGTCCAAACTCAAAGCTTTCCAACAACATATGTTGAACTAGCTCATCCAACCATTTTTTGTTGTTTACCATATGGACAACTTTTAAACTTATTTTTAACATGACGCCTTCGTCACCTTAGTTGTCTCAAGTATAATATTAAACGAAGCAAAGTATCATCATTGTTACTCTTCGATAGGCCATTGTAGGAATATAAATTTTCCTAACTTGAGAATGAATACTGGAGAACTTGTGGCACTAGAAACTCAATTTGACCTAACGGTTGAATTGCTTCCTTGATAGAAGTTGGGTATGTGGAATCACCCGTAAAAATGGTCGTGTTTAGCCGTAATTGAGCACCACTAGTAATAGTCTCATATTCATTCTCTCACTTGGGAAATCTATACTCCCATGTTTCCCTAAAGTAAGTTTACAATGGAAATACTTTGCGTTGTCTTAGGATTACTAATCAACCAAGTTGTAAAATTGATTTTTCGTTTAATTAATCACAACCACTTGCCTCATCAAGCGATTATCTTGCTTTGATCGAGAAGAGCTACATGACTTCATGGATGAAGTTCATTATATGCTAATCACCATCCATAATGACTATACATAGTTCATTGCTTCCGTTGGCCAAAACAACCCTATTGTCTTGAACACCATCATCTACTCTGCACGCCATTGTTAATACAAACGATTTACTAATCTAGATCGTAAATATGTTTTGAGTTTCTTGAATAGTGCTTGTTAAGTTTGATAAGCCTCTTTGTTATTTGTGAGCTCGATCACATTTGATATCTTGGTGTTAGAACCTCTTTAAATAAACCTAGGGATATAATGCATTGTCAAG
The DNA here is from genome assembly GCA_019973895.1 of Chrysanthemum seticuspe. NCBI lineage: Eukaryota > Viridiplantae > Streptophyta > Magnoliopsida > Asterales > Asteraceae > Chrysanthemum > Chrysanthemum seticuspe. Next base: position 252,338,582 of record BPTQ01000007.1, read on the forward strand.
ATCATTGCATACCTTTAGTAAAGGTTCTGTCTAGCAGATGGACGGATCCCAAATGTTGTACTAAACGGATCCCTACACCTAGGGAACCGTGGGATCCGGCAAACAGAAAATGCAATTGCAAGCATTGTATCTCAAACACATCCTTAGAACACCTCACACTAAGCTAAACATAGTGTCTTAAGGCAGATTAAGTCCTTATCAAGATAGGTTGATCCTTCCTACACATAACTCACCTAGATCACACTCTAAAACACTTATAGATCCACCGTTTCATTTTTAATCCATTACTCTTCCGCTCTCACAACTCACACTTCATTTTTTACTTGATCCCTCACATCTAGTCTTAGAAATCCTTCGATTATAGCTAAGATTGATCATAAATCATCCTCACCACAAAATTGATCAAATTTGATCAATTCCTAGTTTTTCCATCTCAAAACCTTTAGGATATTTTCCAAAACATAATCCTAAGTCACAACCTGATCTCTAGGATCATTTAGCTTCAATTGAAACTCTCATCTTTAGTGTCATCCTTGCTCATCCATTGGTACTCTTGAAAGTTCCAAATCCTTCCATAAATGACAATCATTAGCTACATCACCCATTACTTTCAAGTACTCAAGCATCCCTTCATTTAAAACACTTAGGAGGACTGAAACACTCAAGATGATATAGGTCTTAGATCTTAGAAACATCATTTCCACTCTTTCAAAGCTGCTGAGAGACGGATCCCTAGGATTAGCCTAGACGGATCCCTCTGAGGAGGGAACCGTGGGATCCGGATGACAGTATAGGTCAAATCTTGCTAAAACAATCATTTCAACTCATCTTTCTAACTCATACACTCCATCTCATCTTAAATGAGTTCCTAGATCAGTACAAACTCTGAAGTTGACTCTTGTGCATGATAATCATCACATTCCAAAGGATATTAGAAGCTTAAGTCTTGAATGCACTTGCCAAATCCTTCCCTTTATAAGTCATCTTGTTAGAATCCCTTAGTCATCAAACACAACATAATTCTCAACATTTAGAAACCTTTTCCTTAGTCATTTCATCATGAGGAAAGCTCCTAGTGCTAACTCATCCACCTAAGAACCACCCAAGAAACTTGCTCGTGTTATACACGAAATTTCCTCAACCGAATCATCTCCGGTTAAACCCAGAAATGCTAGGATTTCCCATCCACCGAATCATCACCCGTAAGAGATAATAGTGCTAGAATCCCACCTCAACAAACCCAATCAACAATTGCTAAAAGAACCTCAAGAATTAGCATTAAACCTTTTAGGTTAGAAAAGGGATCATCGAGCTCTAAACCAAACGTACCTAGTTCTAGCAAAACGTCTAAACCTTCATTCCTAGAGCATGGACTAGAGTCCTTCACCGAGCCTCTCTCTATTCATTAGAGCATTCACCACTGAGAACTTCCCATTCACCAACCTTCTCGTTAAAATAGGAACCACCTACATCACCAACTAGTCCATCGTTGGAAACAAGGAACCACCAAGGACTTGATCATATGGAGGAATTTCCATTACCACCACTCTCATTCCTAGTAGAACCTCATCCTAAATTACTCAATGTACCTCCACCATCATTTGTTGAACCTCCTCAAAACATCATGTTCCTAATCAAGAAAATAATTGCTCTAATTGTCTAATCACCCAAGGACTTATTCAAGAAGTACAAAATGAGTTGCATTTCATGTTTAATTATCTTCTTGAAAGATTGGACCAAATCAACAAGTCTACTCATCCCTAGACTCAAGCACATTGTTGCTTCTTAAGATTTGGTCACTTATTAGTATTAGTAGAATATGGCTAAATCATTCTCTTAGTTTTTAGAGATTTGTTGATCATCTCTTATGTTTTATCGAATGATAGTTTACTTGCCATATTGCATTGAGTATATGTTTGTTGGTTGAATACATATCTCATTTTGATGTTAACATTACTTGTTACATCACCATTGCTGAATTTAATCATCAGCTATACGGATCCCTCAAAATTACATAGACGGATCCCTACTAGGAGGGAACCGTGGGATCCGTGAGACAGAAAACTATTTTTCTACTAACTTGGATCACATATGCAGGAAATTGTGCATTATACTTGTTTTCTAACCTTTGTTTTGTAGTTATTCAATCTACACTTGAAGCCTTTTGACACCGTAAAGCTAGGGGGAGCTTTGTGTCAAAACAATACATTGCAAATTACTTGCAATATTAGGATTACATTTCTCGACATCCCTTTGCAAAATTGCAATCATCAAGGGGGAGCACATTCGTCACTTAGACGAAATCTTTTGCAAACTTAGTTGCAAACAAACTAGATTAGTACTACTTTCTTGACGCCCTTACCTAGGGATGGACTCGTCAAGGGGGAGTAAAGACGAGATCCGTTCCCGTTACTTGCTCTATATTTTTTTTCCTTTCACATGTTTTTCCTAAAAACAATGTGTTAGTTTCCTTTCGAAGCTCTTTTTGTTTCGACAAAAAGGGGGAGAAGAAAGTAAAAACTACAAATTCAAACGTTTACGAATTTTAGCTTTTCCTTAAAATAATTTTATGTTTTGTCATCAACAAAAAGGGGGAGATTGTTAATACAAATAAGCCGTAAAAACGTTTATTTATATTTTACGATCTTCTAATGTTTTGTCGATAACAAACGTAAAATCATATTAACGAAACAAATAAAATACGTAAATGGTTTGAACTAATAGTTTCTAACATATTCAAGTTTTCACATAAAACACTAAAACAAGTATAAGTGATTTTATGATTTAGTATTACATATGTACAACAACTAGTGTTTACATATTTGGGTAAATATACACATAACTATTATGTAGTATATTGGGTAATATAAATGGGTAGAAACTTAAGTATTTGACCCATTGACCAAATACATTAAATGTAGTTGGGTAAAAACAAGTATACACTAAATGGGTAAAAACTAGCAAATGGTATTGACCCATAACCCATGGTTTTATATATACCACTTGACTAAGTTCATTGTACTCTTAATACTAGCAAATGGTATTGACCCATAACCCATGGTTTTATATATACCACTTGACTAAGTTCATTGTACCCTTAATACTAGCAAATGGTATTGACCCATAACCCATGGTTTTATATATACCACTTGACCAAGTTCATTGTATCCTTAAGATACATTGTATCTAGAAAGAAAACCATGGATCAACCCATAAACCATGACCCATAACCAAAAATACCCATGGGCAAAGAGGAGCGTTCCACGGATCCTTGGCTTTGTGCTAGCCGGATCCCAAGTGGAAGGGATCCGTGGGATCCGGGGAGACAGTAGGATTTTTCCTCTATAAATAGATAGTCATTTCTTCCTTTCTATTGATCCCTTTACACACATACTTCCCCCAAGTATTCTAACCCTCTAACCTCATATCCAAGAGATCTATGTAGCTTTTCTCTTTTGTTTTTGTGTGATCTTCTAGGTTCCTCTTAAAGGAAAGATCACCACATCTTGAAGACGTGCAAGCTCAAGTCCATGAGTTGCCATGCTTCGTCATCATCAAGACAACGAAGGTTCTCTTGTTGATAGATCTACCTTTCTCCATAGATGTTGGGTTGAAGGCATTAGTGAAGAATGCCGAAAGTGTCAAGATGAAAGCATTAGTGAAAGGTGCTCATCATCCATGTCAAAGCATTAGTGAAGAATGCTAGAGGTGTCAAGACGAAGGCATTAGTGAAAGGTGCCAAGCGTTGTGTCAAAGGCATTAGTGAAGGATGCCGAAGAACCAAATCAAGTGGCATTTGGGAAGAATGCCTAGGTCGTATAATCGATGAGGTGCATCGTTATACATATAAGCTTTTGTTTATTTACAAGGATGGTGATATCCTTGACGGTGTTGTAACAAGGAGTAGATCTCCTTAAGATTAGGTGTTGTGTCGTGAAAGGTAGTAGTTCCTCCATAGTAATGGAACTAGGTGCTTAGCCTAGTACCTAATAAAGGGTAGGCGACGTTGTGATAGGATTAGTTCTCCTAAGGTGTGAAAGAACTCGGTGGTTAGCCTAGCACCGTATAAAGGGTAGGCGACGTTGTGTTAGGTGTGGTTCACCTTGGTGTGAAAGAACTCGGTATTTAGCTTTGTACCGGAAAAAGGTTAAGCGACGTTGTGAAGGCTTCTCCGCCATAAGGAGTTGGTGTAGTGCTTACGAACTCTCGAGTAGGTGACTCGGGGAGTGGAGTAGGGCAAGGAAGGTGTCCTTGTAGCCGAACCACTATAAATACTTGTGTCGTGGTGATGTGCTTCTTACTCTTTATCTTTCATTACACGTTTATATATCTATCTATCAACGTCCAACATAAACAACCAAATAAATTGACATAAGTCGATCTAAATATTTAAAAGGAAGTTTTAAATTGGTAAAACTATTCAACCCCCCTTCTAGTTTTCCACATGATGCAAAGGCCAAGTTCTAAAGTTTACAAGCTACCGGCACACTCATAATTTGGTGGATTTGGGGTAAAATGTTGGAAACGGATAAGGCTAATCTCACCATATAATATCAAGGGTTGTATGTGCTCGGCTAAAGTCTAATCCAGTTAGGTTAAGAAAAACATGTCAAAATTTTAAAAATGGCATAATTTTTCAAAATAAAATAGAAAAATGAGGGCGAAATAAAGTTCAAGAGATAATTCTACTCCCGTCCCCCCACTTAAATTGTACAAAGTCCCTTTTGTACTAGGAATTAAAATAAAGGTGAAGAGAAAGGTAGAATTAGAGCGAGAACTTCCCTGAAATTTGCTCCATAAAGAAGAAGGCCCACGAAAAAGAAACGTGTCTTCGTATAAGCATCATGAACAAACTTCAATCCCTGAAATCACAATACCGACAAGCATAATTCTAAAAAGAAAAAAAATGAAAAACGAAAAACAAACCTAACTCACTTTTGTAGGAATCATGGTTGCATTTAGCGCATGCAACAAGCCTTTTAAACCACTTGGTGTCCCAAGTGGACGAGTGAAGTCTCGTGAAGGTTTACAGGGAACACACCCACAATATTCATTTAAAAATTAATACAAGGTTACTGTGTTTTAAAATGAAAGAATTAAAGCAGAGGAAAGTTACGTCGTAACTCCTATGAGGGAGTTACGCCGTAACTGGCAAAACCTGGAATGAGCTGCAAAGCGAGTAGTTACGGCGTATACACTGAGATTGTGTTACGCCGTAATTGGTAATGCGTCAAGAATTCTGCTGCTAAAATGTTGGTTACGGCGTAATCACAAAGATGAGTTACGCCGTAATTTTGTGCAGATCAGCAAACTGCAGCAGCAATTACTTCCTCGTATCCTGCAAAAATAGTTAGAAAACACAAAACCCAACAGAAAAGGAAATAAAACAAAAGAAAGGGATAATTCGGGTTGTCTCCCGAAAGAGCACTTTTCTTTATTTACGAGTCTTTAAGTTAGACTCAGAGCCGCGGGGCTTCTATGGGGGCCTTTGGATCTGCCCCACTTCTTCAATATCTTTTATCAAATTATGCCTTTTTTTTCTTGTAGAATTATTGATCTCATCTGTTCCAAACTTATGTGAAAGCCATTTATCACATGATTCTCCTCGGTCGTCATCTTCAGTAATGATACTATTAGTAGTGTTGATGCTGGATCTTGTACCTTCTATTGTGTCTGTGAGATGATTGCACTTATACTGCTTAACCAGTCCCTTAATGATTTTTGAGTTTCCAAATTTTATTTTGTACCAATCTTCCAATGCTAATTCAACATCATGTTTTTCTCCTTTATGAGGGTATATCCATTCATTAGCCTTTCTTTTACATTTTTGAGGACGAGTAAACGATGGCCATGTTGTGATTGACTTGCTATCTTCGGTCGACATTGAGTTGCAAAAATGTTTGTTTGGATCCGGAGTTTCCTCAATGCTTTGGACAAATTTATCCTGTTTCTGCTTAGAATTATCAATATTCTCTTTACTATCATTAGTAATAGGATTAGAGTGTAGAGTTGGATCCAGCGATTGAACATTAACAATGTCAACACTATTAGAAATTTCAATTTTTGGTTTTAAATGCTCTTTCATACTAAAAGTTATTCGTTCATGTTCAGTTCCCAAAGAAATTTGTTTTTCAAAAACCTTAATCTGAGCCCTACAAGTGGCCAGAAAAGGTCTTCCAACAATCAAGTTGTAAGCTTCCCGCTTTCCCATGTCGATAACCACAAAATCGGTAGGGAAGAAAAATTTTCCAATTTTTAAAAGCACATTGTTCACAATTCCCCTTGGTACAGCTTTGGAGGAATCAACCATTTCAATCATAATAGTTGTTTCTTTTAAATTGGTAAGTTTGATTTTTTCGAATAAAGTGGTAGAGATAAGGTTTACCCCGGCCCCTAAATCAGCTAATGCGGGAATCTTAATGTTACCAATAGTGCATGGGAGAAGAAAAATTTCCTGGTATTGCAGCTTTTCAGGAAGTTGGCTTGGCAGGATCTTGTCGTCTTCTGAATTATCATCCTCTCTTAGGTAGTTAATCCCGGAAAGATCATTAGTGATAGAGGATGTGCACTGCTCTTTCTTTGCTTTATCTTGCGCAAATATGGCCTTGCAGGCAATGGCTTTAGCATTACTTGTCTCAAGGTTTTTAGCCAATTGCCCAATTTGTGTCTCGAGGTTCTTAATCGCAGCATCTTGGTTACGTAGGTTCATATTGGTATCCTCCTTTACTTTGACCATCCACTCCTTGAGTTTATCTCCCTTTTTTGTAGATTCTTCGATGTGCCGGTGCATTATTTCCTCAAGGCTAGGTTTAAGAGGATTATTGTTGACTCTTGTGTAGAACCCAAGGGATTTTTCTCTAAATCTGGGTCCGTTGTAGCTGTTGAAAGGGAATTCTCTTCCATAGTTAACTTCTCCGATCCTTTTAACTTCTTCGTTGGAGGAACATTCTTTAGAGGGAGGAGTCCCGTTTCTCTCAACTTGAATGGAATGCACATTTTCCTTGAGCTTCTTCATTTCTCTTCCAAGGCTTTCTAATTTGTTGTTTATTGCTGCAAGGCCTTCCATATCATCAATCTTACTTCGGTTGCTTCCTCCATTGTGCCATTTGTGAGAGTGATCCGCCATTTTTTGAATCGTTTCTAAAGCCAGAGAAGGTGTCATGCTAGGAATTGGCCCTTGAGAATCAATCATTTGTCTTGAAGAGATGTTCAGTCCCTTGTAGAAGACATTCACTTTTTGTTGGCTGTTGAGATCATGAGTAGGGCATTTGTATAACAATTCGCTATATCTTTCCCAAGCTTGATATAACGTTTCATAACCCTCTTGCTTAAAGTTATGAATTTCTTCCAATTGCTTAGCCGTCTTTGATGGAGGACAGTATCTCTGAATGAGATATTTTTTTAAGATAGACCAAGTGTTGACAGTCCCAGCAGGTAATCGATCGACCCATCTTTTTGCAGCTCCCGTAAGAGAAATAGGGAATACTCGTAACATTATAGCATCGTGTGAGACTCTGGGAATCTTGAATAGGCTGACAATGTATTCGACATTGTCTACATGTTCATGGGCATCATTGGTGATGCTTCCAGAGAAGGGATTTGCACACAATTCTCTCATAAATTGAGGTTCGATTTCGAATTGAGCATCTTCTGCTATAGCTAGCCTAATAATCCCTGGTCCTTGTTCTTCTCTTGTCAATGCTAAATATTCCTCAAGAGTGAGGTCATCGATGTTAACAGCTTCCATGGTACCTGAAAACTTGAAATATGATCGTGAGAAAAGTTTAAAACGAAATTAAAGACATAATATCAATCCTAATATAACTCCCCGGCAGCGGCGCCAAAAACTTGATGCAGGTTTTACTGACCAGGTCTTAAATTTATAGTGTCTCGCAATACCTATGGTCTACCCTAGTGCACTAACGGGCAGTGTACCCGGTCGTGTGTAGTGTAGTAAACGGTAAAGCCGAGGTCGTCCCAAGAGCTATGTGTGTTAGATTATTACTAAGTCTAATGTCACAGAATAATGATTGTTTCGATAGGGATTTAATTATTAAACTACTAATGCAGAATAAAATAAATAAAAGCAGATAAGTGGTAAAGAGAAATCAATAGAGAGAAGTGGTGCTAACCTAGTTAATCATCCTAGCTAGTTATGTCTACGTCTACTTACTTCCAATTACTTCAGGTGGGTTCAAATTCGAGAGGACAACATTTGGTCAATTCGCCCTAACCTATCAGCAAAGATGCCACCACAAGAGAAATCAGGCGCACCGTCATAAGTCATGTTGTTCCTGGTCCCCTAAGCCAAGTCATTAAGTACCGCTACATGCTAGATTCATAATAGTGAGTGCCCGGCCGTTAGGAACTTAGACACTACACCCCCAAGTTCTTAAGTTCATCCAAACGATAGGTGATCAGTTGGTCAAATCGCACAAGTAGAAAGGGTCGTCAGTTGGTCATATCTTACCCTTCCCATCTCAGTCCGCTCACCTAGGGTCAGTTGGTCATATCTCCTAGGCAATTGGCCTCTACCGCCATTCAAAACTACTGAACCAAGGGTGACTACCAATGAACTATGCATGCATACACTTAGAAATAATTGTACGGAAGTAAAGGTAAACGTAAACAAAACAATTAAGGAATCATAGCCGCTCATATTAATCATGCAAATCAATTCAATATTCAAAGGTACGAAATACATGAATTGAAAGTAAAAGAAATATAAAACGCTAATGCTTAGCGTAATGGAGTGACTTCTCCCTTGGAAACAGCTCCATATGCTCCCCAAGACATGCCTTAAGCTTTTTCCCACGTTCTCAGAGTGTTGTGTGTGGAATGGGATGATTGGAAATGCTGGAATTCGTGGGGTATTTATAGGCCAGATCTGGGTTACGGCGTAACCAATATAGGAGTTACGCCGTAACCTTCTATTCCTTCATAAAATGCACTAGATCTGCTGGTTACGGCGTAACCTTATAAGTGGTTACGCCGTAGTCTTCAATAAACTCGGTTACGTCGTAAGTGATGCAGCAGTTACTGCGTAAGTAACAGCGGCGTTGAACCTCTTTTGACCTAATGTAATTACGTCGTAAACTCTGGAGGGAGTTACGCCGTAATCATCTGATAAGTTGGCATACTGAGTCACGCAATAGTTACGGCGTAATGTGAGAGATGAGTTACGCCGTAACTTCTTCAAAATAGCATACTGTGATAAATCTTTAGATATGTTTCCATTTCTGCGTCTCTTTAGCTCCAATGCTCATAATTTACCTGAAAGTGGAAAACAAATGGAAAACAAGCGTAAATCCATATAAATGATATAAATAATGAGCATTATCGGGGAAAATTGACACTTAATATTTAGGACTATTTGATGTTATCACGCCGTCAGATGTTAAGGTTTTTAAAAGTTCTGAGCCGTCGCTTGTAAATCTGGGTTGAATCTTCATGGTAAATGACAAGTGACGGCGTCACCTTATAGTTGTGACGCCGTATGGAGCCCTTTTCCAGACAGATTCTTGACTTGGTCGTTTACTTCACTTTCTTGTCCATTTTAGCCCAAAATACACTTTCATATTTTGCCTCCCAAGTACCTAAACTGTGAAAAGGAACGATTTAAGATAATAGTTCGATTACCGGATATATGTTTTTTTGTTTGTTTGTAAGTCAAGTCGTGGAATACTATTAAGGCTATCAACTTCTTTCGAAGTTCTACGAATTGAGTACCATAAATTCACATCCATCCAAACATAATTTTTTAACACTTTGGTACTCATGGGAATTACCGAAATTCCCGTACCGGAACCGAGTACTGTACCGGAACCGAACCAAAAAATTTGGGACGGTTCTTGGTTCCACTTTTTCCTTATTTTCGGTTCTCGGTTCTTTCGGTTCGGTTCCGGTTCGGGACGGTTCTAGTACCATGGACACCCCTAGTTCCAGGGGCAAATAATGATATGTGTTATATGGTTCCCTGTTATTTAAAGATGAACTAGCCTGTAGAGCTCCGAAATGTCCATTTGTAGTAAACGGACATACATACAAGAAAGGTTACTATTTAGCCGATGACATTTATCCAGCATGGTCCGTGTTTGTCAAAACGTTTACTGTTGCAAGGAATAAAAAACATTGAAATTTAAAAGAGTTCAAAAAAGTTCTAGAAAAGATATTGAACGAGCTTTCGGAGTCCTACAAGGTCATTGGGGAATTATACGACAACCCGCACGTGCTTACGAAATTAACGCGTTGAAAATAATCATGTATTGTCGTATAATGTTACATAACATGATATTGGAAAACGAAGTATTCAAAGCGAATTTAAGAGACTTGGACATTTGTGATCCAAGGCCGAACATTCCACAGACTTGGACCGAAAGATGTGATTTACATGTTAGAAAAAACAAAAAAAACTTAGAGATAGACAAGTGCACGACGATCTTCGACAAGACCTTGTGGAGCATGTATTAATTACTAGCTTGTAATTTTTATTTCTTGTTTACGTATTATATTTTTTATTTTTATGTAACTTTTTTATTATTAATGTAAGAGTAAAATACACGGTTCGTCCCTAATCTTGTACATGCGCATCACGTTGAACCAAAACTTGGCATTTTCATCGCCGGGAGTCCTTTTTCCAAATTTTATAGTGTAAACTGGTCCTTTGACCATTTTTCTGTTAGTCAACCACCTCAATCGCCGTTTGCTTTGTCTTTAGTCCAAGGGAACAATTGTCATTTACTTATTTCAATTAAAATTTTCTGTATTATTGCCACATGTAATGTAACCCTCTTCCCGCCCCATAAACACATAGACTGTATTATTTTTCGTCCCAGAACTTTCGTTACAAGAATTATCACAATTCACAAACCCTAATTGCATGTCATAAAACCCGTGTTTATTAATCAAAAAACCGAAACATGGACTTTACTCTATGGAAAGTAAGAAGACATCTAGGTTATCCAGTTGATGATATCGTCCTGTATGACTCTGCTAAGAAGAAACACGGTACTGTTTTTATTTTGATCATAAACATTGGAATTTCTAAATGGGTTATTTATTTTTTGGCAATTAACTTTTGAGAATGTCCTGAACATATATTGACATGTTTTCAGGTTGTAGATCTAATATGTTTAGCATGAGGGTTCATCACAACGGTTTCTTTAAATACTGGCCTGGTAGAATATACGTTGGAGGTATGGAAAATTTAGTTGATTTGGTTGATGTTGATAGTGTGTCAGTTGAAGAGTTGGATTTTCTTATGTATGAATTGGGTGACGATCTTGGTTCAAAAAATTACTATTACTTTGTTAAGCCTGGTAGTAATTTAGATGATGGTTTGTATAGCTTAAGTGAGAGTGCAAGTTTAGAAATATTGAAAGATCTTGTTGATGACCATAAAATGATATAAGTTTATGTTGAAAATGGTAAGACAACATTGGATGTTGATGAAATGTCACCAAAGTCAATTAGGACAGTTATTGCTGATGTGGATGCAACAAAGAAAAAGGCAGCTATTGCTATTGTTCCATATTGCTCAAACAAATTGTTCTTAGAAAACATTGTTAATAAATATGTGGTAGAGGATTTATGTCAGGTTACACATCAACCTTTGGAAGTCAATACTTTGGTACAAACTAGTCACATGCCAAAAACAGAACCCTTGTTTTCATCTGTAGAGGTATGTCAAACTGAAGATGTTGTAGGTGATGTCAACCAGTAAATAGATAAACATGTTGAGCATATCCAAATAGATAGTCTTGAAGAGGTATGTCAAAATGATCAAGAGTTAGGTCATCAAGAGGAAAATATGTAATCCTGTTGAGCATATCCAAAAAGGTAAATCTGTACAGGTATGTGAAATTGATGAAGCTTTAAGTGATGACAATGTGAGTGAAACAGATAGTTATGTGAGTGATGATGATGATATTGAGAAAAATCGAGATGGAAACACAGTTTTTGATGAGGCTAATACTTTTGAGGAGCCTGATGTTGATGTTAATCTGTTCAAAGTGACTGAGACTACAGAGTTACCATATATAGGTAGCTCCAGCCAGATACAAGATGATTTTTTTAAGAAAAGTGAGTTGGATCTGTTAGATGATAATGATTTTGCAAGTGGTTCTGAGAATGAGGATGAGTATGTTATTAGGAAGAAAAAATGAGGGCATACAAGAAACAAAAGTTAAGTGAGGCAACACAAGTAGAGGACGAAATATACTTTTTCTGTGGTCAAAATTTTGTAACTGCAAAAGAAGTGAAAGATAAGATCAACCTGCTTTCAATAAATACCAGGAGGAAATTGCAACTCATTAAGAATGACAAACAGAGAATTAGGGTTAGGTATCTTGGAAAAATACCTGTTTGTGCTACAAGTGAATGTGTTGGGCTGGGAACAGCCCCAAAGAGGAAAACTGGTCTGATAACTAGAGGCCTTGGAAGGGATGTCTATTTGCGATCACTCAAGGAGCAAGCAATAGATTGCCCATGGTTGTTGTATGTAGCCAAAAATACAGCTAAAGATGTATGGAGTGTTTGAACTTTCAGGGATGAACACAAATGTTTGCAATCAAGAGAGATTAAAGCTTTTGACTACAAGTTTCTTTCAAAGCAAATAGTTGACCAAGTTCAAGTCAATCCAGATATTCCAATCAGGGCTGTTCAAGATCAGCTCACTAAACAGTTTGAAGTTCAAGTGTCTATGCAAAAGGCATTAAGGGCAAAAAACAAGGTTGAACATGAGATTAGGGGTGATCATAAGCACAATACACCCTTTTAAGATACTATGTTGAAGAGTTGCAAAAAACAAACCCAAATACAACAGTTAGGATAAGTGTACAAACTGCAACATATGCAACAAGTCCAACCAGAGTTTTCAAGAGAATGTATGTATGCTTAGGTGCTTTGAAGGAAGGATATAAATCTTGTCAAAGAGAGTTTTTGGGGTTAGATGGTGATTTTATGAGGGGTCCTTTTCCTGTTCAGCTTCTTACAGCAGTCGGTATAAACAGCAACAATGGAATATACCCTTTAGCCTATGCGGTTGCAGAAGCTGAAAGCAAAGACTCGTGGATTTGGGTTCTTGAATGTCTAGGAGATGATCTTGACTTGCAACCAAACTCAAACTACATTTTTATCAGCGATAGGCAAAAGATGATGTTACCTTTTAGTTGATTATATTCACTTGTATTTTCGATAAATGCTACTTTTATTAGTAATGAATTGATGTTTATTTGTTTAGGTTATCATTCCAGCATTAGCAGCAGTATTCCCTAGTGCTAAACACATATATTGTTTGAAGCACATCCATGATAATATGAAATTTCAATGGAATGCTAAAGCATACAAGGAACATTTGTGGAGATGTGCAGCAGCAAAAACCGTCCAACAATTTGAGGTAGCCATGCTGGCATTCAAGAGTTTTAGCGAACCTGCCCATGCTTGGTTAAGTAAGATACCACCAACCCATTGGTCAAGGTCGCATTTTTAGGTACTAACCAAATCTATGTCTAAGTGTACATCTTTTGTTCTACGACATTGTTCAACACTGTTGTTTGTATAACTCAAACATGTTGTATAAATGTGTAGGGAGGGCTCATTCTGATGTGTTACTTAATAACATGTGTGAGGTGTTCAATGGGAAAATATTGGGAGGTAGGCACCAACCCATCAATACTGCTTTGGAATACATTAGAGAATATTATATGAAAAGAATAGTGAATGTTGTGAATGTGATTGACAAGTGTGCCGGACCATTAACACCAAAGGCAACACTCATGTTATAATTGATAAAGAAATAGGAGGCTTATAAGTACACCGTTTTACGGGTTGAAGGAGATAAGTATCAGGTCAGTGGATGGGGAGATAAGTGTTTTGTGAATGTTAAAGCTATGGCTTATACATGTAGAAGATGGGAGCTTACATGTATGCCATGTAAACATGTTGTTGCTACCCATCGGTATTTGAGCTTCAATGGAATGCAAGTAGAATCTGTTGAATCATGGGTTCATCCATGTTACTTGCTTAAGACTTGGGAAGAAACTTATAAACACTACATCCAGCCAATAAATGGTTATCAACATTGGAATAAGTCACAAGTGCCTACAAGCATTCTTCCACCTAAACATCATAAACCATTAGGTAGGCCACGCAAGAAAAGAACTATAGGGCTTTTACTGAAAATGATAATAGTGACAAAACCAGTAACTTGTCACAGTCTAGTAAGAGTGTGGTTTGTGGTATATGTAGCAATGCTGGATACAATAAGAAAACATATCTTGGGCAAGGAGGTGTAACAGGAAGTCAAGGCAGTACACAACAGTCTCAAAAAACAGGTTCATCCCAGCCAAAAGTTACAGCAAAGAAGAAGGCAAAGGTTACAGGTCACAACTTTGAAGGAAATGAAAAACCTCAGTGTCAAACTGATGCTCAATCTCAAGGTGATTTTCAACCAAGTGTGGTCCAGTCTCAATCTGGAAGTCAAGTTGATGCTGCTTCTGGTGGGTCTCCAAAATAATTTTGGACTAAGACCAAGATTATAGCAGCAAAGCTGTCTTCACCAAAAAATATGTTGGTTAAGCATATGAAAGCCAATTTTTTCCATCGAATATGTATTCCCCTAAATATTATTTGTTGTCTTTAAACAATGTTTGTTTATGAACTTTGTAGACTACAAAATTTTATGCATTTGGAAATATATCCATTTGCATTATGTATGAAATCATGTCATGTTAGTCTATGGGTAAAATTGTGTTTTAATTGTATTGATCTGTACCCATTTCTACATATTGTTACAAGTTCATACGTATATTAACTCTTGACTTTTACAAAGTCAATTACTGTTCACCCATCTTTGAAACTTCATACGTCTTTGATACTTGGATCTGTTTTTCTTGGATCTGTGTTTTGAGTTGGATACTGTTATTCTATTATCACAAACAGCAATGAAGAATCAAAAATGGATGAACAACACCATATCAAGTTTATGTTGATACTCAAAAGTGGTCTATGTTCATCCATCTCTGATCATTCATCCATCTTTGATAGTTGTATCTGTGTTATGAGTTTGATCATTTTACTAGTATTTGTGTGGCAACTAAGGCGGATATATGAATTTTTGGGGCAAGGATCTATTAGTAAAGCAACACAGTATAAGGACCAAAGCATAAAAGAAATATAATATTACCACTAAACAAGAACCAAACATTATCAACCAAGAGACTATTTTTAGTCAACCTACACTAAAACTTCTTAAACACATCTTACCCATTGCAGACCATCTACCACAGATCCAAAGCACAAAAACCGGTAACTTTCTAAAACCTATAGAAAAACCATAGAAAAACCAAGAAAATGACTATCCAAGACAAAACACAAAAGTTCCTCGGACGACAAACTTTCTCCTTCTCAAAAAGGAGATCAGCCAAGGATGCTTGGTGAGCAGCCTCTAGCTCGTTTGCCATGTCACCCGCGTTGACAGCCTCCATAGTCAGCAATGAGGGCGGCTTGGCATTCTTGTAATGTTGCCTCATTCCTGTAGATGTTTCTCTGCAAGTAGATAATCACATCCCTTGCTCTCCTTTGCATGGGTGGATCATACCAACCATTGAATGGACATTTTGTAGGCTAAAATTGATAATCAAATGTTAGCATCTCTTTACAGCATAAACACCAACTAAACCCACTTGTATAAAATCACAGTTATAATTAAACAGAGATTACTATACATTTAAGGTAAACCACTACAAGCCAACTTTAAAATGAAATAAAATTAAGTGTCCCAACCTGTCTTGGACAGGCATAGAACCTCCTTCCTAGGTTCGTGTTGTTCCAGCATGTTCAAACGACAACCCTTCTATTGCATGAACAAAGCACCATTTTTCCGATTTTACAGTCGGTGATTAGTCGGTCAAAAGGTCGGAAATCACGGTTACCAAAAAAAAATTTATAAAATAAAATAAAAAAAATATTAGGGATGAGTGGTGATAAACTTTCTCTTTTATTAGCAAGGTTTTACTGTAGCGCCCACGGTAAACAAGTGGACCTGACACGGTAATATTAAATAATGGATAGTGGTAAAATGACATTTGTGTCCTTGGACTAAAGTCAAAGCAAACGGCGTCTGAGGTGGTTGACTAACGGAGAAGTGGTCAAAGGACCAGTTTAGACTATAAAAATTGGAAAAAGGACTCCCGGCGATGAAAATGCCAAGTTTTGGATCAACGTGATGCGTATGTACAAGATTAGGGACGAACCGTGTATTTTACTCTTAATGTAATGTGTTTTTTTTTTTAATTCAGTGAAGTTTATTTTAGTTAATATCAGTGTTGCAAAAATCGGCTAACTCGGCGGATTAATCTGCGATTACTAGGTAATCGGCCTTCTACCTTGTTTATTTTTAAAAATCAGGGGAAAAACCGGTCTGGTAAAAAAATCGGCCACTAATCGGTCAAAAATCGGACTAATCGGCCAAAAAGTCGTCTTAATCGGTCAACTTTTAAAAAAATATTAATTTAGGCATTCTACTTAATTTGGGGATTATTTATTTCAGTTATAACACACAATGAACCTCATAATCAGAATTGGAGCTTTTTATTGAGGTTTGGGAACATTGTAGGCTTGGAATCAGTTAAGATTTTTAGTTTAGTCTTCAGAAATACCCAAAACTTGCACGAAATGCCAATCCGATTAATCACCAATTAATCCCGCCTAGACCGATTAATCCCTACAAGGTGGTCGACCGCCCGACTACCGATTCACGATTATTGCAACCTTGGTTAATATTGTGTATATTTTATTTTATGTGAATGAAAAAAAAGAAATTGTCCTATGGTACCATATTTTCTGGTGCCAAGGGTAACAGCCAGAATGTGATGTCATAGAATTTCTGGTATCATAGAAGGTTTTGTTGACGTGGCAGCTTTTTTGACTACGACACGGGTCTACGGTACCAGGGTACCTACCACTCTAAGAAATACCTTTTGCGGAGCATCTCGAGTTCAGAAACGAACCATCCAAAGCCATTGCCATTTTTCCTTTCCACTGATTTCAAAAAATTTACCAGCGGATGATCGTCTTTTTATTCAAAGTGAAAAAGATCGTTATGACCTCAAAGACGTTGATAGTGTTGTTTTTGAAATTGATCTACTTCTTCAAACAAGCTATCATCACGAACATTATACCAATCTTCACATTTTCTCAAGCATATGCTTAAAGCCAAAATATCGTAATGATAATTACAAATTTTTCGCTCAAAGAGCACAAGGTTCGTGCCTTAATGGTACCTCATATTGTGTGAAAAGCTTTATAACCAAATAATTATGGGTTCAAGTCATGCTTAAGACATGTGAGATAAATTTGCGGTATAAATATTGTGAGATAGTTAAAAGTCGTTGTTAAATAAATAAATAAATGGTAACAAACTGCAACAATGGTAACAATAGTTTTTTGTTATACATGGTATTATTATTACAATGATAACAATTAACACACAGAAAATTTATACAATGAATATAAACTAGTTGAGTCGACGTTAAACAACACACTTTTTCATATAAACTTTATCAATATTTATGTTTAGAATGGTTATATAAAGTTTTGGAAAGGAACGATTTGTATTAAAATTAATGTATGTGAATTGTGCGCCTTTTGATCAATTTTTCCTCAGTGATGAAATTGGAAGGATGTTCTTTTTCTTATTGGTGTTCAAAATGAGATGGTGTACCTTTTTTTTTTTATAGTAGACACCACATTGTCATTTATGATATCCTTTGATTTCAAAGATTTAGTGTATACAATTATTTTTGTATTCCAAATTTCATGGTTATATATAATTGTAGGATTACCATGGGCAAATTAAAAAGAAGTATTAGTCTATTAGACAACGGTGATTGATATACACAAAACACATAACGTAGTTGAATAGTTCTGCACTTGAAATTAAAAAGAATATATAAAGATTGTTAATACATTTGTGTATGACATTAACTGGTCTTGACAAACATATCTGTATGGATTACGAGCTCCAACAATGATAAGTTCCATTTTCGGTAACATGATTTTCATTAAGTGCATTTTGTAGCATTGTACAAATGTTAATTTAATCAAACTTTTGGGATGAAATAAAGAAAATCTAATATGGGTAGTCAGTCACTTGATGTTTTTTGTCTATCTCAATTTACAAAACAAGTATGATACTTGAAAGTTATATAAATGTACATCGATATCATGCATGAGTGATAAGTGATAACGTAAATTTGTTGTGATCCTAATCCGAAGAACTGCTACCACCACCCCCATCATCACCAGCAAGTTCCTCTCCAAGCGCTACTCCAAGTAATGCCGCCCCGACTCCAGCTCCAAAATCAAGCAAAGTTCCTCCTATGCCTTTGTTCTTTTTCTTTTTCTTCTTCTTCTTCTTGTCTTTTTTGTCCTTGTGATCTTTGTCCTTATGGTCTTTGTCTTTGTCCTTGTGCTCTTTGTCCTTCTTTTTCTCCTTTCCGTCGCCATAGTACTCATTTCCATTAGGTGGTTGCCCGGGTTGAGCTGGTGGGTATGCGCCATTTGGTGGGTAAGGCTGGCTTCCGGGTGGATATTGGTTCGCGTATGGACCATTTGGTGGTGGCTGGTTCGCGTATGGATCATTTGGTGGCGGTTGGTTCGGGTATGGTCCATTAGGTGGCTGAGCCATTGTGCCAACTATACTAGACCTAACAGAATTTTTTGGGTTGGTATTTTCTTCCTTATTTCTAGTGGGAATCAGTTTTTTGGGTTGAGATAAATAGGAGAAAGTTGTGAACTTGAGACAAGTTAGGAGAACCGTATAATGGATACAAAGACCCTCATTTTACTCCCTCCCTCTCATAGTATGATGCATATATCTTTCCACCATTGAATCCGGCAGGTCGAGGAGACTCGATAACAAATTTAAGGTCGTGTCAAACTTAGAAATTCATAAATGTAAAAATATCGTGTAGCTGAATATGTCACACCTATGATGACAAAAATAAATATTAACTTAGTATTGTATTTTGTTTTAAAGTGGCGTACCCATATCTTGTACATGTTATTTCAATAACAAAAAGTCTAATAACGGATATTACCAACTCACATGAGTCGCAACATAAGCACAAATGAATGAATCATTTATGCTATAGTCTTGATGTAAGTAGTATTTGGCATTGATTATTTTTTTTTTTTTTTTTTTATTTTTTTTTTTTTTTTGCAAAGGTAAATTTATATCAACTTTCAAGAATTTGTACAAAACATAAGGATAACAAAGTTGAATTGGACATTTCCAATACATATACAACAACAGAAAACATGCTACATCCAATATCAGACAAAACACAAAAGAACTCTGACAAGCTATATCTCTGCCAAGCATTTTCAAACACAGAGAATTAAACTCCGCTGAAGAACCAAGCTTCTTCAATCTCCATTTACCTTTATATGCACCATACCATCTAGCTACATTTCCAATTCTCCTTTTCACCAAGACCACTCATCCTGCAACCACAGTGATCAAAGTAGAATAGGAGAATGACATCACTAGAAACTCATATCCCTTCCAATCAAAGGCTATGCCAAGCAACCTACATTTTCATCTCTATAAAATGGCTTCAATTGCTTGGGAACACTCACCTTGAGGGAAGCCTACCCATTCTCCTTGACAATGTATTGAGGGGACCAAGAAGGATCATCTGTCATTCCTCTCTATTCCCCTCATCATACACCATCCACCCAAGCCATTTACCCTTCACAAATAGAAGATCCTACTTTATGGTACATTCATACTGTTGAGACCTCCTACTTAGCCAAACATAGTTGTCCAATTCCCCCCAAGGCCAAATTGGAACAATCTATGAGGTTACCATAGGTATAGTCCTACAGTTAGAACTCCAAGATACAAGGTCTCTTCTATTTGAATGGCCTGCAACAAGATAACAGCAAAAAAAATTAACAAAGGCTGTTGTAATCCAAGAATCCAAACACCCCTTTAACCTCATGGAAAACAGATTATCATTCCTCAATGCCCATAAAACCTCAGCATTCATTTCACCACTACCCTTATGCAATCTCTATATCATAAGCATTAAAATATACTAATCATGTTCCTTTAAACCTGAATTTCACATCCCACTCATGAGCAATCCTGATTACAGCCTTTTCTCACTTGTAGGCTCAGAAGTTGTAGCTTTGTTCCATCAATAATCAATTTGATAAGCAGTTTGCATCTTTCTTTTCACTAGTAAAAATCCTCCCATTTCTTTCTTTCCAAATGTTATACACCACTGTTCCAAAACTGATCCTTCTTAACACACTTCCAATTGAATTGTTGCATTTCATATTTCCAATTTCCTTCACAATATCATTCCAGTGAGTAGCCTGCACCTTTAACCTTAGTTTTTGCAATAAATTCCTCCAAACCTTATCAGTGTATTCACATCTAAAGAATATGTGGTCATTGGGATCTTTGCATTTCAAACATAGAGGGCAAGACATTTGTTGGTTATTCCACTTTTCCTTTTGGTCATGGGTAAGTAATCTTCCCATCACAATCCAAAGGACAAAAGCATGTCTTGGTAAGCATTGACTAAACCAAATCACTTTCCACTAATCAACGTTTTCTCTTTTCTCCCCCATGTCTTTCCAAACATCTTTAATAGAAAATTTCACTTCTTTTCCACCATTAGTTCTCCAGGGGTGAGATCAATAAAGATCACATAAAAATTAAAGATTAAATAGATCAATATCAACCATTCATTTTTTATCAAATAAATTAAATTCATTTTCACCTTTATATTTAAAAATTAAATATCTCACAACCCGTTAATAGTTAGATAAAACTAATTATACCATTGCGAGAAGAATAAAATTATCTTTCTATAGAGATCTAATATTGTATACTTTCGACGAACTTATTTTTTATCGTTTTTTGCGGGTTTCGATATATTACACTATAAATGAAAAATCTAAAAATACTCTTTTGTGTTAACACAACCCCTAAACCCTAAAAACCCTAACCCCTAAACCTAAAAAACCATAACCCCTAAACCCTAAAAAACCCTAACCCATAAACCATAAAAACCCTAAACCCTAAAACCCTAAACCCTTAAAACCCCTAAACGCCTAAAACCTCAACCGCTAAACCAAAAAAACCTAAACCCTATCCGCTAAACCGTAAGAAACCTAAACCCTTAACCCCTAAAAAGCTTAACCCAAAAAAGTCAAACACCTAAACCCTAAATACCTAAACCCTAACCGTAAACCCTAAACCCACAAAAAAGTCAGAAAAAAAATCGTCGAAAGTATATGATGTAGGATATCAAATTAAAGGTAATTTTATGCTTGTCGTGATGGTATGATTAGTTTCGTCTAACGATCAATAGTTTGTGAGAGATTTAGTTTTTAAAAACGAAGGTGAAAGTTTATTTTATTGTTTTGATGGAAAAATGAGTGGTTGAAAATGGTTTATTTAATCTTTAGTTTTTCTTTGATCTTTATTGAACCAAACTCTAGTTCTCCATTTGCATTCATCACTTTTATCATGTCAACACTAAGATTGAAAACATTAGGGAATATGTTAGCCCAAATCAGGCCATTTCCACTTATTATCCACAATCATGTCAACCACAGTGTTGTCATTTTAAAATCTAGCATCATACACATCTCTCTAACTAATAAACTGATTCAAATTCCCCATGCTATTCCAATTGTCATGCCATACAGAAGTGCATTTCCATTTCCTATGTGATGAATAATATGCTGCCTTACTTTATCTCTCAGGCTCAAAAGAGCTTTCCATGTACAACTGTCTTGACTTCCTCTTCCACTTCCCAAATACTCTTACCTTTCAGTTTTACACAGTTTACCCATTTAACCCATAAACTGTCTTTTTTAGTAGCTATATTCCAAATTTGCTTCATTAACAGCACTTCACTCCATTGAATAATAGATTTTAACCCCAATCCACCTTCACTTTTAGGATAACACAGATTATGCCAAGAAACTTTTGACTTTCCCCTTCCACTTAAGCTCTCATTCCATAAGAAAGTTTTAAAGACCCTTTCAATGTTGTTGGAAGAAGAAACACAGCAGCCCAGTAGGTGTGCATAGATGCTAGAACAAAGGCAATAAACTGCAATGTTCCAGCATATGAGAGGGTATTAATTCCAATCCAAAACTTTTCCTTTAACTTTGTCCAAAAGAGGCTTGCAATCATTAATACTCAATTTTTTAGCAACTAATGGCACCCCCAGGTATTTAACTGGCAACTTCCCCACTTGAAATGGTAAAATGTTAAAGATCCTGGTCTTTTCACCATTGTATCATCGTTTATAGAAACATACATTTCTATGCAACTTTACTATTACCTAACTTCATGTCTTTATAAATTATGTATTACTAACCGCCATAACATTTTTTATTTTTAGGTCGGATAAATATAGAATTATCCCTTAAAAAACAATAATCAATGATTTAAGAATAACTAATTAACCTGATGACTAATTGGATATTAAGAAGGGGAAGCAGAAGAAAAGACAGCTTTGCCAATCCACTTTTTTTTAACCGTTTCGGACTTTTTGGCCAACTAATCAACAAGGTCCAATTTACATATTTCATTTAACCTATTTAATACATTTGCGTTTTAAATGACTATTAGGGCCAAACTTACTCTTTTTAATCCTACTCATACATTGTACCGCAAAAATGTACCCTGCAATTTGATTTATAGCTACACATCCACAATGTATAACACCATCACCAGAAAGTCATAAACCCTCACTATCCCACAGTGTGAGAACAAAGAAAACAAGTTCTTGCAGTCATCATGAACACTAACCTTATGATACTACAGGAAATTTCCACATGAAAAGATGTTGCGTTTTCAAGTAAAATATACATATTTACAAATCCATAAGAAACTAACCTCATGTACAAGTTTAATTACACAGCTACTACATACATACATCATGGTTCGTCAAGATAAGGTTTCATCTGATGGATTCAAGAAATTGTGATATTCCACCACGGTCATATCGCCACCAGCTACTGGATCAAACTCACATCGGTAGAAGCTGCAAAATAAAGTTTTAAGCTTGTGTAAATTGCTAAATTAGATTATCTAGTGAGTTTTTCTTGCAATTGTATAGTCTATATCGACATAGAACGCATGTTGTCATTCTTATAATGATACGATTGCAGGAAAGGGAGAAAAGTGTTGTTATATATTACCTCCCATCCATGCCAAGGATTACAATGGTGTTCTGGTGACCAAAACCAACAACATACTGCAAACCCTCATTTAAATGAAGACGAGCCACTGACCATTCTGAACTGAAATATTTTGGTAGTACACCTGCAAGATTCTGAACATAAATGTCTGCTAATGCCAGTAACTATAAGGGAGTGTTTGGATTTTGATACTGATTATTGCGAATATGGATAAGTATATTCTGATTCTTATCAGTTAGGTGCCAAATACTTAGTTACATACCGCCGCAACAATTTGATCATCAAAAGGTACAACATTCAATAATTTAATTCCCCCTTTCTCATAGCACAGGTTAAGAGACTTTAACTCCCATGTAACGAGATGTGTCTTTTTTTTTTCAAGCATGCCCCATTTAGAGATTTTATGTAATAATTTCATAAATCATTAAAATTTGTGAAACACTCAAACAGCTGACATCTGACAATTTATTTGTTACGGCTAATAAATGATTCCAAATTTTTAATCATTCAAATACAAATGATCACCTACTTTCAAAATGCATATCCAACCCCACTACACGTAATAGTCATGTATGATTCAAGTTTGTCTACTGTAATAATATGTATTTAAACTCCCCAGGGAATCATTTTTTTCCTATCTCATCAGCAATTATACCACATGTAAATTACTTAGAAATCAAAGTGCACATTTGAAATGGTAGGATACCTTTCATAAATGACAAATGTGAAACGACCGGTGGGGATCCAATATTTTGCTCTGCTGATGTTTCAATTGCTAAAGCTCCAGAATCAACCTTTAGGTTAAAAACATGAATAGTTCCCTTATCACTTGAAACAGCTAGTCTTTCGGCAGTCGTAGAGAAAGCAAGGCTGTAGATGTCTGCTCTCTCTGCACCTCTTCTAACCTGCATTCGATATGCAACAATCAGTTTCAAAGACAACACATGAATCCATAGTTACCTATAACAATATACCTCCCACATGATTGTAAAACACTAATCTTAGATTAATAAGATTGACTCACTAGCGTGACCGTGGATGTAGATCATTTCTGGACCAAACCATGTAACTTTCATTAATCCAAATTGGACATGACAACATAATATACCTAACCCTTTCTAAAGAAACATAATTTCACATTAGTCTCCTAATCCCTAAACAAAATCATTACATTATGAACACGAAAAACTGCAAGAAAATGCAAGGAGCTATTCACTTGATTCTGACATGCAACGAATTTTATTAACCATTTACTAAAACAGTTGCCATTTCTCACCCGAAGTATGCTATTTGTTGCATTAAATGGAAAGAAGGTATGTATGTTGTGCATGTAATGGTTACAAAAATGGCAAGCATATTGCACCAAGTGTTTACAAATTGCATATTTTGGTAAGAAACGTAATTATGTTAAGTTTAATAATAAAAAGGGTATGCAGTATGCTGTGATATTGTTAAAAGGTAAACAGTAATTTGCTTTATCTTGCAGTTCACCCTTCTTAAAAGACTAATACTAACAAGGAAAAATTGCACAAAAGTGCAGGTGTGCAACTTACTTACACCTTTCTATTAATGGATATGACATACTTTTTTTTTTTTCATTTAATTACTATGCATTCCATTTCTCATTGGTCCAAGTAACTCCGGACTATGCACCACTTTTTGTATTTCAAGACATGTAAGCATCACATGGATTTTTTTAACAATATCAATTGTGTTTTTTAGATTATGTAGATTTTAAAAGTTTTTAATAAACTTCCAGTTTCCTAAACGTGTCTTTTCTTACCTAAAAAATTACGAAATACAAGCAAAAAAGGTTGAGGGGCTAAACGCCTAAACCATTGCAAAATAAGTTTAAGGGTTAAACCGAAATCGTGTGTTTGGTGTGTTGAAATTCATATTTATGTGGCAAAATTTGGAAACGGAGGACTCAAAATTACTTGGCTCACCAAACTAAAACTGAAAATTACTGGCAAGGACATCAAAATAACTAGACATAATGACATGTTATTCGTGTAGCAATCACTCATTTGTAAGAAATCATCAGCATCAACATATTTGTCATTCTCATAAGCAAAGTTCGCCTCTACCCATTATCCCTTAAACTTGAGGATTGTTTGTAAATTTCTACTAGATTATTTGGCATATGACACACGTATGCCTCCAAAGATTTACAATTCAACAGCGATAGCAAGCATTTGCTATGAAAACTTTGTCCACAACTATTTTATTGAACCCAAGGGGCAATAGATCTTATTTTAAATTCCTTCTTGTCAATAATGATTAATGGTATACCCAATACTACTAAAGTCAATTCTGCAGTGGATTTAGTGCAGAAGTTCAATATGCAAGAGATCAGACTAGCAGTATCAAAGCTCAAGACCATGGGTCTTATACCTCACCACATTGTACTAAACATCAAAGCTATCTAACTCAATGTAATAATATGTAGTTAGTGATAGCAGTATATAGTTTAGCTTGTTAAGCAGATTAGTTAAGTTTTTGTATCAAGTAGTATAAATAGCAGCTCATGTACTTCATTTCATATTGATTGAATTGAATCCACTTTTTCACTTTATCAGTTTCTCTCATTTCTGCAATATGGTATCAGAGCCATCACCACCACAAACTGTGGTGATGAGCTTTCTCCGATCATCATAACTGATTTCCACCATCATAACAGATTTTCCCGCCAAAAAGGCTTTCACATCTAACCACCACTAAAACTGTCATACACCATCATTCTTCTACCAAAACCCACCATCACCCGTCATAACCAACATCATAACTGTCAGTTGACCATCATAACCAACTTTGACCACCACAATAACTGATTTTCCCTCCAAAATTTTCCACCATTAACAGTTCTTCAAACCTTCAAATCTTCATCAAAACAACTCAAAGCATCATCAAGATCCATCATACTCAACACAGAATCTTTTATAACACATCAACACTCAAGATCTCTAATCACAATCATCACAATCAACTACAATCATGGTATCTACATCTGCTGAATCAAGCACTGTCAACACTAATACAAACTCAGTGAATCACCCACTCTTTCTTCACCAGAATGATTCCAAGAAACTTACTGGTTCTGAAAACTACAGCTCATGGAAAAGATCCATGATGATTGCACTGAATGCAAAGAATAAACTCAAAATTGTCACTAATGAATATCCAGAACCCACTACTGATTCACCAGAAAGAGCACTATGGGAAAGAAATAATGATATGGTTATATCTTGGATCTTGAATACAGTGACAGATCAGATAAGCAAAGACTTAAGCTTTGTTCATTCAGCATCAGCACTATGGAGTGAATTACAAGAACACTACTCTCAACTGGATGGACACAGAATCTATTAGTTAACCAATGAGATCACACAACTGAAGCAAGTCAATTGTTCCATTGAAGTGTATTACCAGAAACTCAAAGGCTTATGGGATGAAATAGATGCATTAGAGGCACCCTACATGTGTACTTGTAACTGTGTTTGTGCCAATGGTAGACTCAATGGAGCAAGGGAGAGTAGAAAGAGGTTGTTACAATTCTTGATAGGGTTAGATGAAAGCTATTCTAATGTGAGGGGTCAAATCTTACTGATGCAACCTATGCCAAATGCAATCAACGCATATGCTATGATGAGACAAGAAGAAAAACAAAGGGAATCCAACACACCCAAATACCTTACACCAACAGTCATGAATACCTTCACACACTCTAAACCATCAGATACTAACACCTCAGTTCCAAACACCAGGCAAAACAGAACCAACAACACTCCCAATACCAAGAAAAGCACCTTCAAACCAGGAGTCATGTGTGGTAATTGTCAAAAAGAAGGACACTACAAACATGAGTGCTATCAATTGGTTGGATATCCTATTGGTCATCCATTTCATGGGAAATTCAAACCAGGCAATAATGGCTTCAACAGATCAACCAACTACAGGCAAAACAGGACAGTTAACATGGTTTCTGGACAAATGGCTACACATGGGTCTGATGGAGCATCAAGCAATGAGACACTTCCAAGTGGAGCTCAGATGGATGAGGCAGTCTCAGCTAAGATGGATCTCTTGCAGAATCAATTAAACCAAGTCATGATGATGCTTCAAAACTCACAAGGTAAGTGTGATCCAAAACTCTTAGCTGCAGGTAGATACTTATTCATTGCTTCTTGTGTATCATTGTTTAAAGATGCTTGGGTGGTAGATAGTGGTGCCACTGACCACATTTGCATCACCTTAACCCTCATGTTCAATGTCATCAAATGCACAATTCCAATCATAGTCACCCTACCTGATGGTCACACTGTCACAATCACCATGGTTGGTTCAGTAAGGGTAAAACAAGACCTAATCCTACACAATGTTCTCTACATCCCTTCCTTTGCCTACAACCTACTCTCAGTTAGCCAAATCACCAAAACCACCAACTACTTTGTTCTATTTAACCACTCAACTTGTATCTTTCAGGGCAACAATCAGAGGATTGCCCATGGAATCCAGTCTGATGGACTCTACATCATCAAGCAAGACAACAATCTCCCTTCATCAGCAACAACACAACACTCACCTTCCATTGTACTTACACACACTAGCAATTTACATTTGTGGCATGCTAGACTAGGACATCCTTCTACTTCTGTACTCAAACAAATAAAACAATTACCAACTTTCAGTACTGATGTATCAAAGTTAGATTGTACAATTTGTCCTCTTTCTAAACAAACTGCATTATCTTTTCCTTCAAGTACATCTCATGCTCATGGTTTGTTTGATCTTATTCATGCTGATACATGGGGTCCATACAGACACACAACCTTCAATAACTGCAAATATTTCTTAACATTGGTTGATGACCATTCCAGAACAGCATGGACCTACCTTATTCCCACCAAACAACATGTACCTTCCACAATCAAAAACTTTTATCATTATGTCAAAACACAGTTTCATACAAAAATCAAAATACTTAGAAGTGATAATGGTACAGAATTTACCAACCAAACACTCTTCACTTTCTTTCAAAACAAAGGAATTGTTCATCAAACCTCTTGTCCACACACCCCTCAACAAAATGGAAGAGCTGAAAGAAAACATAAACATCTACTTGAAGTTGCAAGAGCAATTCATTTTCAGGCCAAATTTCCTACTCACCTTTGGGGCTATTGTCTTATGGCAGCTACTTATCTCATAAACAGACTTCCAACAAAAATCCTAAATAACAAATCTCCTTATGAAGTTCTTTACCACACACCTCCTGATCTTCAACACCTTAAAGTTATTGGTTGCCAAGCCTATGCCACTACTCACACACCAGACAAATTTGATAAAAGGGCAATCCCATCCATCCTACTTGGTTATCCTCAACATCAGAAAGGCTATCTACTTTTAGCACAAGACACCAAAAAGATATTTGTTAGCAGACATGTCACCTTTCATGAACACATCTTTCCCTTTCACACTACCACACCTTACTTTGCACCTCAACCTCATACACTACCATATTTTTTCCACCACCCACCACCTCACAACCCACTACACCTGACCCTCCCCCTTCTACATCTACAACCCCACCTTCTACTGAATTACCAACACCAACCCCATCACCTTCTACAACTTCCCACTCACCCTCTCTTGACCACCCTACCCCTACAACACCAACACCATCCCCATCACCAACTCCAACTCCTACTCCTACTCCTACTCCTACTCCTACTCCTACTCCTACTGACACACACTCATCTCCTTCCCCTGTACCACCACCACCACCACCACCAAGAAAATCTCAAAGAACTAAAACTTTACCTTCTAAACTCAAAGACTTTCATCACTATAAACCTTCCTCTATCAATTCTACCACCACCAAACATCACACATCACACTTCATTAACTATCACAACATCCACAGTCCTCACACAATCCATCTTATTAACACCATCCAACAAGAAACAGAACCTACCTCTTACACCCAAGCATCTAAGAACCCCAAGTGGGTTGAAGCTATGAATAAGGAAATATCTGCACTAGAGGAAAATCACACTTGGGAGGTCACTACACTTCCTTTAGGAAAACAGGCCATAGGATACAAATGGGTGTTTAGAATTAAATATAATGCTGATGGTTCTGTTGACAAATATAAGGCCAGGTTAGTTGCAAAAGGCTACAACCAAAAGGAAGGCATTGATTATATGGTCACTGTCAGAACCTTACTAGCTGTTTCTTCTATCAACAACTGGTTTGTGCATCAATTGGACATAAATAATGCTTTCCTTCATGGAGACTTGCATGAAGAGGTTTACATGAAAGTTCCAAGTGGCTACATGAAGTATCTCCCACCCAACTCAGTCTGCAAGCTCAGAAAATCCTTATATGGACTGAAACAGGCCAATAGACAATGGTTTATCAAACTCATAGATTTCCTCCTCTCAATTGGTTTCACTCAGAGTCACTCAGACACTTCTCTCTTCACATACTACAAAGGCACTGATACACTTATCCTTCTCATTTATGTGGATGACATACTCCTTGCAGGAAACAACTTCACTCTTATTTCAGACATCAAAGAAAAACTACACCTCACCTTCAGCATCAAGGATCTTGGTCCTCTTCACTACTACTTGGGCATTGAATTCCTCAGAAACAAGAATGGTATGGTCATGACTCAAAGAAAGTATGCTCTGGATCTCATTGAGTATGCTAATCTTCAAAATGAAAAACCAGCAAAAACACCTCTTGATTCCAGAGTAAAACTTACTTATACAGATGGTGAACCTTTGGAAGATCCTTCTCACTACAGAACTCTTGTAGGAAAACTCATATATCTCACCATCAGCAGACCAGATCTTGCCTTTGCTGCACAACTCTTGAGCCAATTTTCTCAAAACCCTCATACATCCCATCTTCAAGCATTACAAAGGGTTATCAGGTATATCAAACTAAGTCCAGGACAAGGCTTATTCTTACCCAGACACAACTCTCCTACCCTTCATGCTTACTGTGATAGTGATTGGGCAAATTGTCCAAATTCAAGAAGATCTATAACTGGTTTTGGCATATTTCTGGGCAAAACTCTCATACCCTGGCATTCTAAGAAGCAACCAGTTGTCTCTAGATCTTCTACTGAAGCTGAATACAGGGCCCTAGCAGACTCCTCTTGTGAGATAACCTGGTTAATTGCTCTCCTCAAAGACTTCAAGGTCTCTGTTCCTACTTGATGAGTGTCTAAATACTCATCATTTTTGTACCATTTAAACTGCAAAAACATCTGAAAACACTCAGAAATGCATCAAAATGATAAAAATATCACAAATAAGTGTTTTATGTGTTTTAAATGCAAAAATATCAAAATCTGGTGAAAAAACGTATCAAATTTGCATAATTGGCAGTTTTAGTCCCCCAAGTTTCAAAAGTTGTCAAAAACAGTCCCTGGTAAATCTAAATAAAGAGAAATGTTATTCAAGGTCCCTGAAATATTCTAATTTGTCAAAAATGGTCCTTGAATAAATCTTTTGTAAAATGGCAGAAAAGGTCCCTGAACTTTTAAATTGTCAAGTTTGGTCCCTGGAAAATTTGAAATTGTCAAAACTAGTCCTTGTACTATTGAAGTTTGTCAGTTTTAGTCCTTGTGACAAGTTTTGATAATTACAGGAATGGCCCCTCAAGTTTGGAAGAATTACACTAATAGTCCTTGTACTTATTTAATTCCAAGCCTTGTCAAAATAAGAAATGACCCCTGCCAAAGCTATGTGACCCCTGCTTTTTGACCCCTTGGTCAACACCCTCAAGTCAAACAAGCAGATAACACAGTGTTCCCTCCCTTATCCTTCTTCCTCCCCCCACTTGCCCTGTGCATCTCTGCAAACCTCTCCACTCACCAATCACCTTCCCTTATCTCTTCCAACCCCTCTCCCATCAACCCTACACCTCCACCCCCCCCCCTAGTTGCAGTCAGAAGTCAACTGTGGTCAAAAGTAGTTTTCCCGCCAAATTGGAAAAGTGGCAAAAGTCCACAGAACTCTCTCATTGGCTCAGAGATTGGTGGGATTTACTCTAAATGACACGTGGAAGCAAAAGGGACTATAAAAAAGGAAGAGTGAAGCAAGTATCAGGGTAGCTAGTTTTCATTTTTTTTCTTTAAAATATCGTTTTTTTTATTCAATGTCTTAAACTAGTTTAAAATCTGTAATTTTGTATTCCTATGATAAAAACTCAAGTTAATGTACCACTGTGATCTGTTTTAAGGATTAAATGCAAGTTTGGTTAAAGTTCTTATTTCTGTGTTTACTGTTTGGATTTTCAAAATCATGCTCTTATGTTTAAGCTGCCTATAGCTTCTTGTCTCATTTAAACAAGTTCATTTAAGCTTGTTATGGTTTCTGGTTAGCCTTGGAATCAGTTTCCAACAATTCTCTATTATAGTCAACTAAAGTCAAAATGGCTACATTTATCTGAATTACTGTATGGTGATGGAAATGGGATGATTATGTTTGGAATGGGTTGATACTCAGGTTTAGGTTAGTGGTTAAATATCTTAAGTGAGCATGCCATTGTGGCAGGACATCATGTAAGTCCATCACTGTTATGTTTCTGTCATATCTTCATATGCAGCACACTTGTCATTTGATATTTATAGTTTAGATAATTGTTCCTATTAGCTTGCACTTAATCTCTTATACCTGTTATAGTTGTATTCATGGTTTAGATTTGGATTGAGAATTTGAATCTGCTCATTGTTTCATTTAAGGAGTGTTTGGCATTAGGTCCATATTTGAGTTTAAGGCTTAACCAGAGGTTTTAGTTAGTTGAGTTAATCATTTGTAGGTTAGTTAGACTTTATTAGATCATTGTTTTGCTTCTACAACTACTCATAGTCAAATCTACATGTTTCCTGATCTCATTAGCTCATCAGTAAGGTTAGAGGATTGCATAAGTACAAATCAGTATTAGAATCATAAAGGTTAGCTTGCATTAGTTTCATTACATCATAATTTGTCATTCTCAGTTAAAAAAATTGGAATCTAATCTCAGTTTAGTCAAATAACCATTTCTGTCATTTAAAAGTCAAAGTTGTAAAATCAGTTTTTAGCCTAACTAGTAGGAATTTTCATGAGCTCATCTATGGGCCAATGGTAATGAAAATTGTTGTTTTAGAAACTCCTCCTGGTCTACTTTCTTTTCATCATTTTTATAAAATTTTGTGATTTTACTTTAAGCTTCAAAAAGACCTGTCATAATGATGCCAAGTGCCCTGTGCAGGGCACTTAGCCTGCACAGGGCTTGAGCAGTTTTTGCAAAGCTTGTGCAGAGCTTATTATAGCTCCATTAGGTCTGAATTTTGGTTTGTAAGATCTCACCCAGGTCCTCTTCATGCCCCAATGTTTAGTTTTCCTTATCAGCTTATTTTGAAGCTTATGCATAAGCTCAAAGTAACCCCCCTCAGTTACTGTTTTAGCTTTTAAGCTCATATATCAAATCTGTTGAGCTTGTTGTTCCAGAGGGTGTAGCTTGTTGATTCTAGTTGCTTTTAAGTTCTTTTAACTTATTTAAGTTCCTGTTTTGGTTTGGTGTTTATTGGTCTTCATTAGCTTATCCTAAGTGCTTATTTTTAAGCACTTTGGACATCAGTTCCATAATTCTCCAAACAAGCTCTTGTTTTTCCAATTTTCCTAACTTCCTAATATCATTTTAAACTTTTCCTGAAAGTTTCAGATTTTTCTAAGGTGTTTAGCTATTTTTCTTAATTTAAATTAATTTTTAAGCATTTTTAATTAGCTTTTAATATAAAAAATTTAGAAAAGGTTCAAAAAAATAAGTTTTCATTTTTCTTAGGCTTAGATAAATATAAAAAGTGAAAAAAGTAATTTTCCATATTTTTCATAGTTTATTTTGTAATTTTTAGTAATTTAATTAGTTTTTAATAGTTTAAAATTCATAAAAAATAGAAAAATAATCAGAAAATTACAAAAATAGTTTTGAAAATTCTATTTTGATATTTTAGATTTTTCTAAGTCTTAATTTTATTTTTCTAGCTTTATTTCCTAATTTCTTGTATTTTAGGTAATTATTAAATAGTTAAAATTAGTTTTTAATTAATAATAATTAGAATAATAGTTATAAAAATAATTTTCTTTTTCTATAAATTTTCTTATATCATTAGGTTTGTAAAAATGTATTTTTCATATTTTTAGGATCTATATTGTATAAGTTTCACGTTTTTATTTGTACGTTTACGTAATTTTGTTTTAAAACGTAAGTTTTAGGTTTTAAACGTTCATCATTTTAAATATAGTGATAGCGTTTATTTAATAGATTTTATCTTTTTAATTTCCTTTAATTTGCATTTAAGCCCCTGTAGTTTATGGGCTTTTCCTTAGTTATAATCATATCACAATCTCTTTTCCCGTTCAAATCTCTCGATCACTACACGTCTGACTATTCTCGCACAGCTCGTTGGGACTTAACGACCTGGGGAAACACTATACTCTCCTGATCTTCATTGCATTCGTGTTTGAGCAGTTTTAAACTGATTACGGTCTGCCATTCACAAGTGGCAGGCTTGAGTAATTTAGCTTGACTGTTTTGCGCGGATCACTACTCCTGTGAGGATCCTATGTGATAACATCTCTACCATTGCTCTTGCTTCAAATCCAGTCTAACATGCAAGAACTAAACACATTGAACTGGATTGTCATTTTGTAAGGGACAAAATTAAGGTTGGCCAAATTCACATCTCCTATGTTCCCACTAAAGCTCAAGCTGCAGACATACTTACCAAGGCTCTCACTACTTTTCCCTTCAGAACATGTCTTGCCAAACTTGGCATGTGTGATCCCTACACCTTGCCAGTTTGTGGGGGGGATAATGGTATACCCAATACTACTAAAGTCAATTCTGCAGTCAAAGGATTTAGTGCAGAAGTTCAATATGCAAGAGATCAGACTAGCAGTATCAAAGCTCAAGACCATGGGTCTTATACCTCACCACATTGTACTAAACATCAAAGCTATCTAACTCAATGTAATAATATGTAGTTAGTGATAGCAGTATATAGTTTAGCTTGTTAAGCAGATTAGTTAAGTTTTTGTATCAAGTAGTATAAATAGCAGCTCATGTACTTCATTTCATTTTGATTGAATTGAATCCACTTTTTCACTTTATCAGTTTCTCTCATTTCTGCAATAATGATGACCTCTAGTTAACAAGAAATTATAAGATCATGCTACTTCGTTTATAACCCCTTATGTTCTCTATTTCATCTGCCCCGCCTAGTTCACCCAAAAACCTCAAAATCTACAGAGTTCCGTTATTGCAGAAAGGTGTTAGGAATGCTTATAGCATTTACATAAGACCTTCTTATGCTTATTCTAAATTTCTAATTACTTGATTTTGTTTAGACCGCATTTCAATGTGCTTTCTCAAAATGATCATTATCAATTAAATGATCAAAAAACCAGTTTCTCAAAACCAGAATAGCTATGCATGAATACATGTCTCGCCTTGAGTTGAGCAGCTCCTTAACTTATTATCCAAATTCAAAATAGCCAGAAAACAACAATCATTATACATCTACCCGAACATTCACAATCGAGTATAGCAATTCCTTAACTAATTATCCAACCCCATAGTATGTTGAAATACAATGCACAATCAATGAACTAACAACCATAATCATACAAAATTTCCAGGAGCTTAAGTATCCACATTTCTTAGAGAATACACTCATATTAATTTCAAGTCAACAAGAACTTAGAAGATCATGCTACCCGTTAATTACATTTACTTATCTTCTCCATTTCATCAGTCCCATCATATTATCCACCAAAATTTACAATCAACTGAGAAGGTAATAGGAATTCTATTAGATTTCACAAAAGACAGTCATTAGCTTATTCTACATTTCTAATTACTCAGACCAGTGTACAGAGCATCTTGATGTGCTTTCTCACATAAATAATCAGATAACGTAACCAGTTACTAAAAGCCATCGATGGTTACCTAAGTTTAAGCAAGTTGTACCCAAAATAACCAGAATACCAGAACCATTCGATGTCTACCTTGATACTCACGATTGAGCATGGCAACTCCTTAACTAATTATCTAAACGCATAGCAAGTTCAAATACAATGCATAAACAATCATACAAAATTCAAACGGCGGTAACAACAAGAATGTATACCTCTTGAAGCAACGAACCATCGAGCGTATTAAAAATCCTTATCAAAGTCCCTTTACTACTTGCAGTAGCAAACAACCTCCCATCATTCGTAAGCGCAATACAGACAACTCTCGATTCATGCGCTTTAATAAGCTTTGTGACCCTCCTCCCATAATCCTCCACCCTTATCTCCCCTTTGCGCAACCCCAAACACACCAAAACCATCTCCCCGTCCACATGAGACACCTCACACAAACCATTCACATTCTCAAAAGTATCAATCTGGTGCAACAGTTTCAAATCCGCAAAATTATAGACATATATCTTTTGAACGAGAACCACAACTATCCTGTCGCGTCTAAGACGAACGGATTTGACCTGGGAGCGAAAGGAAAGCTCACCGATGCATCCGCTTTGGTGATCATCCCAAATCATGACTTTGTTGGTAGGGTACTGAGGTTGAGGTCCGCCTCCGACTAAAGCAAGGATGTTGCAACGGAAGAGCATTTGGACGAGGGAGATGCCGGCTTCGGGGGTAAAGGTGTGATGGAAGAGTTCACGGAAGGGGTGGGAGTTGAAAATGCGGAAACCGGTTGTGAGTCCGGCGGAGAAACAGTTGTAGTCTTGGTTGAATGATAGGTGTAGGAGGGTTTGTGAGGATGTCGTCATTTTGGACTCAGGGTAAAAACAACAATTCAACAAGTTAATAGAAACGCTTACTTGATCCACCAAAATGAGTCCTAAAAGAAACTTATATGCTATAAATAATAATTGACCTGGAAGACAACCAAATTAAATATTACTCTACTCTATTTTATAGTAATCTACTACTAACTATTTTCAGCTCATAAATCTCTGAATAATTTTAAGACTTACGTACTTGAGAAGATGAAGTAGCCGTCACCAAGGTCAACGACGCTGGAGGTGGTCAAAGGTAGTCGACCTGAGATCAACAATTAATTGGTTGGGTTTAACAAAAAATAAAATATGGGAAATTTTGACACGTTATTATTTTCAAAACTACCATCTCATCAGTATAACAAAAAATTTGAACTAGTTTTACGTAAAACTTGTATGTTTTAAGATTTTTCTAACTTGTCGTCTGAGTCACAAGATAAAAATATTCACAAAGAAAAGTACATAAAAGTATTGTCTTATAAATTTTGTGGGTCTTTGAGTAATTCTTTTTTAGTTTTTTGCTTTTTTATCTTGTGCTCGCAAGACACAAGTTAAAAAAACTAAACTAATAAACAATATGTATTTTTGTGGTATGACTAACAAGAGCTATGCTACATAAAAAAAAATAAAGAAACATCCACAAAAATAAGATGTTATGTTTTGATTGAGTTAATCAAAGGAGAGTGAGAAATTATTTGAAATGGCACCGATCAAAATATGTCACTTCATTTTGTGGTTTTTTTTTTATGTAACATAGCTCATTAAATAAATTCTAAGAGAACCGGGTGTTGTGTCATACCAATAACTAAAACGAATAAAAGTACAACATTTAATAAAAAATATATCTTTGTGAACAAAATAAAAGTTTTATAACTAAAACGAATAAAGTTGAAATGTTTGGTAACCTATCTATCAGTAAACCCTTAACTCTAAGAGCATCTG
Organism: Chrysanthemum seticuspe; assembly: GCA_019973895.1. NCBI lineage: Eukaryota > Viridiplantae > Streptophyta > Magnoliopsida > Asterales > Asteraceae > Chrysanthemum > Chrysanthemum seticuspe. The sequence goes on from BPTQ01000007.1 coordinate 252,375,603, forward strand.
CAATGCAAGCGTTTATAGATGACTTTTTACTGTTTTGAAAAGCTATTGGAAGACTTTTACCATTGCAACAAAAGGTTTACAAAAAACTCTTTTGAGAAAGACTTGGCATACTCCAACCGGTTGATAGAAAATCAATAAGTTATTTTCATTAACTGTATACTTTTTGAGCTTTCATTTTACACCTCTCAAAGAATCATATTTGAACACTTATTACCCTTTTCATATCACAAGTTAGTTTGCTTTTTGGTTTATTCGTTTCATGCTTGTATATATATAACATCCTGGTGCTTTGCATATATTCGAAGGCATCTCCTCCAGTATATAAGACCGAATCATATCTATACAAAATGCAGTGCAATAAAACAAGTAATACATTCACAATCAAGGCCATTTTGTAAAAACATAAATACATAAGGATAGTTTGTATAAAATGTTTGTGAAAAGCTTTTGAAAAGCTTTGTTGCATTGGAGAGGTTTTATGGAAATGACTTTTTCAAAGGCAAAATTTATTGAAATATTAATGAGATATTAATGTTTATGAGGCAAAAAGTCATTAAAGACTTTTACCATTGCTCATGCTCTAAAAAATGCATTAAAAATTGTTTTTTTTACATTACGGATGCTTTTTGAATGGTATACCAGACTACCTTGAGAACATCTACTTGTAGCCATAATATATCTCTTGATGATCTACTTGTACCCGTAATATATCTCTTGATGAGATGAATGAAATATATATCTGTATTGATATGTGTGAATTTGTCAGTTTGTTGTAGTCACTTTCGATGTCATCGAATAACGTTTGGCATTACTATTTTCAGATAAGTTTATGAAACTAAAGCCAAACGGTGTATGCAGAATCAGTACCTGGTCATGAAGATGTGGACCCAAATGAAATGAACCAAATTAAATGTAGTTACAAAATCAAACAAATCTTCCTAAGAGCGAGTCTCTCAGCCAAAAAACATTAAGTGTAGCAAAGATTAGAATGAGCACAAGTAGCAAGTCACTTAGCTCAATATACACATACCATATTTTGATCCTTCTTTTCGCTGCTTGCTTTACGATCATTGTCTCTACGACTATAGTGGAAACGTTACCTGGCTATCCCGGCCCTCTACCTTTCAAACTAGAAACCGGGTATATATGCTCCATTCTGATTTTCTTAAGTACTGTTATTTTTAGCGAAAACTACATACACATGTGAAACATTGGACGTAAATCAACACGTACGGATTTGAAACCTTTGGTACTGCTTAGCCAGAAAGCCAAAGGCGCATTTTTTATTTATTTTAAAGTTATGCTAATGTATGTACATAGTGGATCAGGTATATTGGAGTTGGAGAAGATGAAACCGTGCAGCTATTTTACTTCTTTGTGGAGTCAGAAGGGAACCCGGAGGATGATCCTCTCATCATTTGGCTTGCTGGAGGACCTGGTTGTAGCAATCTTCATGCCTTCTTTTTTGAAATCGGTACCCCGAGGACAATATGCTGAAGACAATGCTTTAATGTAGCATTTTAATTGTTAGGGATAATAATTGCAACATTTACATGTTCTTATATAGGTCCGCTAAAAATTCTGAATGGAAAGTATATAGATGATGTCCCAGCATTACAAGCGGACCCGAATTCCTGGACAAAGGTACATGTAATTAGATTTTGTGTAAGTTAACCTTGTTGTGCTAATCATATATATTGTGATCCAGTCTCTTATGTGGTTTCAAAGTTAGCGAGCATCATATATTTGGATGGCCCAGCATTAACTGGATATTCATACACAACAACGCTAGAAGCTGCTCACTCGAGTGATACATTATCAGCATCACAAACTACTGAATTTATTAGAAAGGTTACTGGCCGGAAGTTAAATAAGTTTAAATATGTATTATACTTATATGGAGGGATTTTTATTGACATACGGTTTCTAGCTATGCAGTTTGTTCAGGATCATCCCAGATTTCTGAAAAATGATATGTATGTTACTGGAATATCTTATTCCGGGATTGTGATTCCAATGATTACGGAGGCGTTATATGAAGGTTTTACATTTCAATTTGTTGCATCATTTTTTTGTATTGCCATAAATGTTTTATCAAGTTCCGTCTCGCATTCTGTTATAACAAGGATACACTAGTTTGTTTTTTTATCTTTCTCTTTTCATCGTTTTACAGGTAACGAACAAGGTTTAGAGCCTACTATTAATATTAAGGCAAGTTCATTATGCATACAAATATACAATATATATTTTTGGGCAAGTTCAAATACCTGAAGTTCAGAATTTGCAGGGATACATGGTGGGGAACCCGTTGACCAATAAACGTAGTGACTTCAACTCTCGGTTTGAATTTGCATATACGATGGCACTTATATCTAAAGAGTTATTTGAGGTGACCAAAACTTCAATTGCATATGAGATGCATTTCAACACTTCAAAAGTAATTCATTTATTTGATAAAATTATTCCAGAAAACAAGGAAAGATTGCAATGGAGAGTATGCAGAAGTTGATGATAAAAACTATCTCTGCTTGTTAGGTATCGATGAAGTCAACAAAGTAAGCTTAGTTCATAACTTTTAAGTTAATTGTCATTATGTTTCACGTGTTATCACCTCATCAGCTGATATTCTGCTATGTCTATTGTCAGCGTTTAGTAAACATTAACAAATCACAAGTTCTGGAACCTAAATGTAATTCAACAACAACAGATTTGCATGAAAGTGCAAATCCGATAACAATGGAAAACCCGAGATTCCTAGGGGCCAATCCAATTAACATGGTTGGTGCACAATCTTTTCTCAATGACGCCTCTTGTCAGGTACGTGTATTCATCGTTCTCTTAATTTATCGTTCTGTGATTGTGAATATCTAATTTAATATGCAATATTATCCTCTCCACAGGCTAACTACTACTATGCGTCACTTTGGGCCAACAACAGAAAAGTTATGAAAGCACTTAATGTACGCAAGGTATGTTAAACACACAGTAACAAAAATGGGGAGAAAACTTGCCGTTAAGTTTAGATCATCGTATACAAGCAATGCCATTAACTTATGGGTTAATACATATGATTTGATTAGGGAAGGTCGGATGAAACAACGCTATGTAATATGGACATGAAGTACGACTCTGGTGACCGTTCTTTGCCACTATATGAGTTCAATGTCCCCAGTAGTATTGTCTATCACGAAGAGCTAATTAATCGTAACTGTCGAGCCTTGATATTTAGGTATTATTGCAAGTTCCTTGCCCATGTTTGGCTACCCTATTAGTACTGTTTCGGTATATCGACTAATATGTTATTTTATAATGAGCCAGTGGGGATCACGACATGAGTGTTCCGCATATAGGGACACATGACTGGATAAATTCTCTTAATTTGACAATCACAGACAGTAACTGGGATGCATGGTACTCTAATGGTCAAGTAGCTGGATATAAAACCACCTACGCCCGCTATACCTATTCTCTAGTATTTGCCACCGTAAAGGTAGAAAGATTATTGTTTTTACCAATTATATATTTAAGGAAATACACACACCGACACACATACACGCACGATCTATTATGTACATAGTTGATGAAATTATGTGTACTATAATTACAACTTCTGCAGGGAGGAGGTCACACGGTTCCAGAGTACAAGCCTAAAGAATGCTTTGACATGGTTAAAAAGTGGTTTGCTCATAAACCTATTTAAACCAGTAGTTAATGCCTGAAATCGTTTGCAGGGTCTGTTCACAATAAAAATCTCAGTGAGTTATGAGTTGAAGATCGTTGTGGTTGGAAATGATTTCTGTAACCTCGACTAATTAGCATTGAAATCTGATTTAATCTTATGTAAACTTATGGTGTTGCAAGGTTTGTAAATTTTTCAAGGCAAAACAATTCTAAGATTCATATGTTAATCATAATATTCCTCATTTTACTAATTTGGCAAAACAATTCCTGGATTCATATGCTGATCATAATGAATTATATTAAATCTAGTAAGAGTCCTTTAAAATATAAATGTGTATGTTTTAACGCTAAATCTAGTAAGGTTTCTTCTATGTTGAGCATCCGTCTTTTTAAATTATGAGGTCTTATGTTGTACTAATATAGACATACTGAAAGCAATAAATTAAATAGGATTTAGGAGCATGCTTAGAAAGATTTATGATAACTAGACTGTGCGGACTGATATTGAGAAGAGTAGATATATAATCTGCTCAACCGCTTCAATTACTAGTACTAGAGTGGGTCGTGAACATAGGCGATCCTCTCATGATGAGACAATGTAAATACTCGAGATTATAGGCTTTCTTGATCAATTATATTTGCCACGTTCTGTGGTTCATAATCATGTGTACAACAAAAGGCGTCTTACTTTGCAAAAAATAAGTACTGCACTAGCAAATTTAACCTTTTCAACTTGGGAACCTGATTACGGTACCTAATGATGTAAATCAATTGAATGATATTTAAGTGAGGTATATATGTGAGTACTAAAACAAGGTAATTACTTTCCTTATATAAACCAATATATAGCTCTAAAACTGCAAAGCTAGGGCCAGTAAGTCTTACTACAGAGTACTTTTTTGCTAATTAAAGATTCGAGTTGCGCCAATGCCAACTTCATAATTGCATCTTTTTTTCTTCAAGTTGTTGATTTAATAGATGTCACCAAAGCACCGAAGCATTTGGGCCAGAAACATTTACATATCTGGATTTGCTTCCTCTGGTATCACGGTCAACGTAACACTAGTGTTTTTGCTTCTTTTTACGACAACATGTATTGGCCTGCCAACTGTATCCCCCATAATTTCAATCACCTGTCACAAATGTCAACCATCAGCTATCACGAAAGATTCACAAATGATGTTAAGCTCAAGTTGGCAAAGAATCAATTTGGATAGTATATTGTACTGATAAAGGGTAAAATAGTTACAACTAGCCAAAAACCACATGTCAAATGGGTCGAATGGATTTAATGGTCAAAAGTCACCTAACACGTATTTTAAATGCTTAAAACTTCCTTAAGTCTATTAATCATATTTAGTATTTACCTTTTAAGTTTTTCAAAAAGAAGGACAAGAGGTTGATGGGCCGAACCAATATGATCTGTTTTAACTTTTAACCATCATATTAAATTACCTGTTTGACCCACAACAGTTATCGGGGAACACCTGGCCCCCTACTTTTTGACCTCTAGATTTTACATACAAGACATCGTAGTACTCAGCTTATCTCTCTCTAACCTGCAACTCTAGTTCCGTTTATCAAAGTGCTCGGTTTTCAAACACCTTAAGACAGTACTTTGTGAATTTGTCTAGTGGACCTTCCCTTCTTGCCCCTACTTCTCTTATAAAGAAAGAAACATGTGTGACATCTTTACAGTTTTCTAATAACAGCATTTAACTACTACTTTTTTTTCTTAATAAGCTGAATCATACCTCTTTTATGCTTCCAACAGGCTTCCCCTCAAATTCAACGACGACATCTCCTGGACGGAAACCAGCTCGTTCAGCAGGGGACCCTGGGCTTACCTGGATAGAAAGGTAACTTACTTATTATACCAGGAAATTGGTACATTATCATTAATAAGAATAATATTGTAGTGACTTTAGCCTTTCCAAATTCAGATATTCATTCTCTACTGAAAAGGAACTTTAGAATTTGATCAGTAATAATGATTCCCAGTACCACATAGTGGTATTGGCTATTTAGATTTTCTGATGATTTAAATTGTGTCTTGTTTCTAAAGTTCAGAGTCACAAACTATGGGGTGCTCGAAGTTTTAGGGTTCTAGCATAGTGCTAGAATATTAACTAAACTCATATATCATACGAGTATAATTGGGTTGAAAGAGGACCCATATACCAATCAGCATTTTACGCTAGTTTTAGGTAAAAGTTTATGTATATTGAGAATTATACACACTTCACTTCCATAACAAAAGTTGTAGAATTAGAGTGGTTACTATGGAAATGATACGACAATAAGAAGCGTACCATAGGCACAAGAACACCTTTCGTAACATCAGGGAACAAAACATCTTTTTCCTTGAGCTGAGCAATAATCATATCATTCAGATCAAGCATTTTCAGACCAAGCCAAGGTCGAACAACTCTCCTGCAAATCAAGTTTACAATAATCAACTCAAATATAAAAGGACATGTAGGGTGTTATGGGTCCCGAATTCTGGATCTGGTTATGGGTCTTTGTAGGGTGAAATCTGATGAGGAATTAGAGTGTTTCTTTACTGTTCTGCCTTTCTTATTTGATTTACTCATGAACTTTGAGAGCTCATTAGAGAGAACTCTCGGATCTCTTAAACACACGCACTTTTCTGGAAAAGACAACTTCCTTCCATCTTCTGATTATTTCATATATAAAGATAACTAGAAGATACAACTGCTTATCAGTTACAACTCCTATTTAGACATAACTGCCTATGACACATAACTGCTAAAAACTACAGGAACATATAATTATAGCATAAACTAACATAACTACTAAGCTGGTAAACTAAGGTCGATTATTGCTTCTAGTCTTCTGCTTGAACCTTTAGGGATATAACATAGGGTCTTCTAAGTTCTACCCCATGATGTTTGTCAAATTGTGAAATTAAAAAAAAAAAAAAAAAAAAAAAAAAAAAAAAAAAAAAGGAAAGACAAACCTATTCCAAATCTCCATCATCACAAATAATGAAGATTCAGGCCTAGATTTTAGTTTCGGTAACGGGTGAGCAACTATGACCAAACCACTCCCGAGGTTCAGAATCAGATTTTGGTAAAAGACCAAAGAAAACGCAGCTTGAACTACCTATTAACATATTAAAGTTCTATTGACTAATACTAGTAAACAATGCTTACCCTTTTGTTTTGAAATGCTCCAGAATTTTGGATACAGAGTCAATTGGTACAGAAAAGCTCAATCCATCAGCTGCCAACACTTTCAAGATGTTAACACCTATAACTTCACCATCGATATTCACAAGGGGTCCACCGGAGTTACCCTATACCAAAAAAATCACAAGAAAATTAGATTCATTTACAAATTCAAACAGATGAGATAATGATAAGAAAGAAAGCTAAAGTACCGAATTGATAGCACAATCTGTCTGTAAATACTCTCTCCTCATTCCTCCAAGACCCAAATCACTGCTCTTACGATCAACACAACTAAAGACAGGCAAAAAAATGTTTGCACAGCAGTTATAAGTTTAATCTTTCCATCACATTGTCCGCCAATAAAAAGTAAAATAATCAACGTAGATTATCGTAAACATAATCATAGAGATTTTTACTTATCTTTACCTTACAATACCAGCTGTGATTGTGTTTTGAAGAGATAGGGGACAGCCCACGGCTACCACCCAATCACCAGGACGTAGTGTACTTGAACACCCGAGTTTTGCAGTGGGGAGTGGAGTTTTAGAATTTATCTTGACAATAGCAATATCAGAATGCAGATCTGCATTCACCACTGTACCCTCAAAACTACGGCCATCTTGTAATGTCACATCAACCTGCAACATAATATAGTAGTGACTTTACCACCGGTACAAGTTTCAAACAGTATGGTTAAATCACCGTAAGTATTAGGTATTGTTACTCAATGAAAAGGTTATGGTGTCTGCTACTCTGCTCTTTGCAACGTTGCACAAGCACACAAGCAACAGATACTCATTGCAGACTATGGGATGTTTGGTCGTGCATTTAAACTAAATATCGTGTTTTAATGCGTTTCCATTGCTTGAAGTTGTGATAATCAGATAATCAATTCTCCTGAGTGCTCTTCAAAATTCTTTTCAGATTATTATTAACAACATTGATAATGTTACAAGTAAAAAAGGGGATAGTAAATTAATCTTAGCAAAGATCAATTGATTTACCGCAGGTGTGAAACTGATTATCCAAACCTAGCTATCTAACCCCTAAACAAAGAATATAATCGAAATCAAAATCCTCTCATTCAAACATTCAAAACTGATTATACTAACTTCAAACATAATAATCAGATAGCCAATTTTCTGTGTGACGTAATCAAACTCCTCATTCTGACTGACTTTAACAACTCATTCCATTTCATCACAGGTGTAAAAACTATAACAGTAACATTTCTAAGACGCTGGCTGGTTGCTTACATAATAACAATAGCAATGAGAACTGCCATCACAATATTCTTTTTTTTTTCTTTCGTTTAAGTAGATGTGAGCTAAGCATGGAAATATGGGCTTACCTTTCCTTTGGATGAAGAAGTGAAGCCTTGAAAATCAACCACCACATGAGCGCACGTCAATATAGTACCATCACCATCTATTATGGTTCCAGATCCAATGCTCTTTCCCACAGTCATCCCATGGAAACCTTCAAACAACTATCATATGTTTAAAAAGGATACCAAATTCTTCAAGTTGTAATTTATAATCTCAAGAACAAACCTTTTGGAACTGAAAGATTGACAACAGCAGGGCCAATTTTAGCAGCTGCATTGGCAATTGTGTCCCGACCTAAACATCCACAACAGGGTTTTGGCCATTCACTAGCCTCTTTAAAGGGTGCTCCTTTATTTACATCAGCTGCTGGAGGCGAACTAACACTAAAAAAGGATAAAGGAGGATTTCCTACAAGAATACCATACAGCTAATAAAACAAGTGATGATATGATATAATATACTCCGTATTTATATAATTTTTTGAGTAAATGAATGAAATGATAGACCATATACCCAGGGAAGGAATGGGAGAGTTGGGAATAATGTCTGGCAAAATCCAAGGTGAAGATAATGTGTTACGCAGTAGTGCTGGAACGGAAACTCGTATTGATCTATCTACAGTAAGTCCATGGAAACATCAGATATACAAAAATACAAGGTAAATAGGAACAAGGAACAGAGTCTTGCAATAAAAGATCTCCAAGTTTTATATATGTTGCTTATTACCAAAGGAAAATCAACAATATAAAAAAAGTGAATCAGTCATTATGGATCTTTGCAGTCTTTTTACTGAACAGACAAAGATTAGAGTCATTAGACCACATGTTCCATCACAGCTAGCTGGATGTTTCTAAATTTTCAGCAATGATGAACATGATAGTTTTTTCCTTTATTGTGTTGCACAAAGTTATAGTGCTTATATATTTGATCCAATGTATATGTCGTCCTCTACAACTTCAGAGATTTTGAAATCCTTCAGTTTTCTATTTTGAACTGACACGTTTTGTATCTTGTATCATCCGCTAACCGAAATGGAAGAAATTTTGAGGTTTTGAACGACGTGACATGACAGTGAAGATGTTAAAAATGATAAAAATAAAAATTTCATGCAGAAACAAATGTAAAAAGGAACTCCTGCCACTATACAAATAAGCAAGCCTCGATTTCTTCTTCTACAATCCAAATTAGTATCATGTTCATGTAAATTACTATTTCTTCGACAAAACTCAAAGTTACATAAACCTAGAGATACATTCTATTGTTCACGTGACCAAATGGGTTATTGAAAAGGCGACACTGCTTTAGCCTTGCATGACAATATGACATAGCAATAGCACTGTTTATGGTCATAGAAACACAAATTTCATTTTAGCTAATTTAGCATCCGCTTTATTTATATTGCTACATAGCTACTTGATTTATCTCACTTAATTGTATAAATCATTTGTATCTTCGCCTTTGTTAATAACTAGTTTCAGTTAACATATCAACTCTTCACACAAAACACATACAAATCACTAACGGGTAAAACAACTATTTTGATCACAAAGCATATATACCTTACATCTAATTCTAAAATCTAACACATTATCAATATATCAGACTCATATAACAATTTAGTCTCACATAATAAAAGGATGTTCAGGATTGCTTATATATTTCTGCTTATCAGCTTAATTTTTAAGCAAATAAACAGCCTGAGGCATATTTTGAAGCAAAATAAGCTGTTTTTCATGTTTCAAGGTGCTTATTTGAGATAAACTTGAATGACTTTTAGACCCTCATATCTAACATAAAAATCTTAAAATACACAAAAACTAGTTATCCAGTCACTTTTTACATCTACTTAGCATTTTTTACAACATAAGCAAATCCAAACACTATTTCATGAAGTGCTTCTTTTCAGGTGCTTATCGAAAAGAAAAATGAAACAATCCCAAACCCTCTAAGATATTCACATACTTACCGAACACCCGACAATTCACTCCAATAGTAAACTCAATAAAGGGTAAAATAAAAAATAAAATATAAAAAATAAATAAAATAAATAAACAATGAAATGAAAGCTCAAATGATAAAATAACTGACCAGTAAAATCATTTTTGTTGTTAACAAGTTGGTATGCAACTCCTGCTGACCCAGCAACTGCTACCAAACGAATTAATCCATAATCTTTATAAACTTTTCTCTGCAAAATTTATAAAAAAATAAAATAAACCAAAACTCCCAATCAAATTACAAGAAATGGATTTTGTAAAATAATCTTACCATGAATTGCCTCATCATTTTTAAGGCAACAAAAAATTCAATTTTTCAAAAACCCTAACTAACTAAAACCCTGAATCAACGTAACCAACAAGAAAGGAAAACAAAGTTGGATTTAGTCCCTTCACTTTTCCTTTTACCCATAAACTACCCTTGTTTATCTACTTTTCATTTCCTCTCACCCTCCTCATCACACACGTACTTTATTAAAGCAGTTTGTTTACTCTTGAACGTGGGATTCTGGGACCAACTTTTTCTAAACGGAACCAAAAAAATACTACTGTACGTATTTGAGATGTTGTTTAAAAATACTATGGAGGGAGTGGTCACCTAATACCCAATACTATTCAAATTGCCATATCACCTCTATCCAATAAAAACCCTCCAACTCAAAACCACCTAATTATACCCTAACTACCCAAAGTGGAGGGAGTGGTACCCAATCCTACCCAAAAAAATTTTTTTTTCATATATTTTTAATACATAAAATCACATACAATATTAAAAAAAAACATACCATTTCATTAAAAATAAAAACATTACATAATACTTACAAAAAACTACAACTTAAAAATTGAAACTACAACTTAAAAAAAAACAGTACATAAGTTGAAATAAAAAACAAATGAAACTACAACTTAAAAATTGCAAGCTCATCCGTGTTTCGCCGCAAGTTCACGTTTTTGGGCAAGAACGAATTCCAACATAGCGGGATCGCGAATGTGATCATGCGGCTCCATAAAAAACTTCATCTCCCGTTGTGTATTCTTGAACTTCGCCCCCTCGAGTTGTGTAGCCAACAATTGTTTCGCCAACGCATCCTTCTCGCGTTTTTCTTCCAAATATTGTGTCTTCTTTTGTGTGTAGGAGTTGATTTCATCCGCAATACTTGAGACCGACAAGGAGGATGCGCCTTGCTTCTTTTTCATCTTTCTTGATTCAAGTGGAGGGGTGGGGTCTTCATTCATGTCGGGAATGGTGTTGCTTGCCGATTCATACTCCCCCGACTTCCTTTTTGAAGAATTGCTAGTCGCACCGCCAACACCTTGAAAACATTCTTGCTCCGTCCATTTGTCATGACCTCTGACAACCTCTCACGCCAAGCTATGAGCAAATTGTTTTTTGTTATTGTATAGTAATCCGCCTGAGCTATTCTCACCACGTCCAAGTCGTTGCACCCACTAGCCTTAGCACGTTTCTACATAATATACAAAATAATAAAAAGTATAGCTTATACAAAATAATGTAATTGTAAATAATAAAGTATAGATTATGTAAAATAAAAAGTATAGCTTGTACCGCTTGGACGTAGTAGCCGTTGAAAATACCCATTGCCTTGTTCATTGTTTTCCACTTTGTATTCAACGAATGAAAAGTTCGCGAAGTCGAACCCAAAGTTGTCTTGTAATGCTCGAGAACCCGTTTCCAAAAACCTTCGGACTTTTGTTCATTACCGATAACATTACATTCGGAGATTTGAATCCATGCTTTTGCCAAAGCCTCCTCTTGTGCCGGCGACCAAACTTCACGGGGCCTCCTCCCGCCGAATGCTTTTTTCTTCCCTCCCGCATCGACTTCTTCAACGTCCTCATCTTCGTCTTCTTCGTTTGGTGATTGTTGTGTTTCAACTACAAACTCGACGTCTTCGTCATTGTTTTCGAACGGGGAGAACTCGCTTGTAGGAGTGATGTTGTAGTGTTGTGGATTCATTTGAAGAGGAGCCATATTATATTGGTAGTATTGATGTGGAGATGCGGGTTGTGGAACGTAAAATTGATTCGGAGATGGTTGAGAATAAAATTGGTTTGGAAACGGAGTTTGTTATGGTTGCGGATGAACGGGTTGAGACCGACCTTGACGCGAGGTGGAACTTTTTTTTATCTCTTCTTGGATCCATGATTTTGTGTTTTTGAGAGATGAGTTTGTGTTTTTTTTTTTTTGTGAGAAATGAGTTTGGGTTAGTTTGGTTTTAAAGGGATTTTTTTTTTTTTTAATTGCAACTAGCCGTTGCATTTAGTCCCCCAACGGTCACAATTTCAAAAAAACACTCCCCACCACGCTCGGCTTCCCAATCCGATCCACTCACCGATTTGGCCTAACCGACTAGGTCGGGGCGGTGTTACCGATCTACCCAATCGGCACCGAACCCGAAACCGAGTCCACTCCCTCCCCTCTAAAACATTTTGTAAAGATTGTACCAAACACATGCGTATTTTGAAACTACTATCTATTAATACTATAAGATTGTACCAAATCCCTTAACAAACCAAACCGATTTGGGTCCGTTTGGTTTGTTAAGGGATTTGGATTTGAATTTAGGTGCCGTTTGGTATCCGGGTTTTGATTAGGTTTTAGTTTTGGTTTTGAAATTTTGTAATTTGGTTGAGGGGTTTGGAATTTAAATAGTGTAACGGGCCCACTAAAACCAAAAGACATAAGGGATAGTTGGTTTTAAACTTTTAGTTATTTTATTCTCTTTCACACACTCTATTTAATTTTTCTCTCTTTCTCTCTCACACGCATACATATAAATTTATTTTTAAATAATATTTTTACTTTTACTTTTATTATTAAATATATTAAATAAATATAATTTCTCTCTCCAAATCCTAAACTAAATCCAAATCATAAACCAAATCAAAATCCAAATCCAAACCCTTTTGTAAACCAAACGCACCCTTAGATTTGGATTAGGATTTGGATTTGAATTTGGTGTAAGTTTTAAGAAAAAAAGTAGGAGAAAGAAAATATATAAATGATATAATATTATAATTTAAAAAATATATAAAAAAACTAATTAATTTTTTATTATAAAATAAGTTTTAAATTAAAAATAAGTGGTATAGATTAGTTGGGGGCCCATATTACTTGAAAAAGACAAATTGATAGCAAGATTTTTTTTCAAATCCTCTCATTTTTAGTGGAATTACATACGGAAGATATTTGGTAATCCATCTAATCTATGGGCCCATATTATTTGAAGCAAACAAACTTTTTAAGCAATGAGTCAATGCCAACAGTATAAATACCATCAAACAAACGGCTCCTTAGAGTGATGGGTATAATGGATAAGCCATTACTCTTTATTTGAGCCCCACATGTGTCACATCACTTCAATACACTCACTTAAAAATACCTCCATTCACAACTAACTCAAACCTCTTCACTTAGGCCCCACTCATCCTCATTTTATTTCTTTTCCATATTTTTCTAACAAAATAAAATTCATTTCATTTAAATAAAATTACAATACGGGAAAAAAAACTACAATACGGAAAAACATACGAATAATAAAAAAACATACGATAAATAATAAAAACATACGAGTTAAAAAATACAACATTTTTCGCCTTTTACATGTTGTATTTTGCTATTATTTGGTCTTGTTTCTTTTTTATGATTGATTTTTTTTTGCTCCGGCAACCCCTCAATATCAAGCATAAGAAACTCCAATTCTCGACACTCTTGGAGTGCCTTTTCTTTCGCTATCCTCGCCTCGTACACTTCTTCGGATTTGTCTACTTTACGTTTATAATCTTGACGTAAAGCTTCCACTATAGCATCCGATTGACTCCCCCCGGTGCTCGTTGACGACTCCACTGATTTTAATTTTTTTGCCGGTCGAGGCTTGCCTGCGGGACGAGCTCTTGGATCAGGGCCGAATAGTTCGGCGAGATTATCTTCATTGATTCCGTCCGGCGCGTCCCATTTGGGATATTGTTTCAAAACCTTCCACGCCGAGACCATAGTAAACTGTTTCCCTGATTGAGCCTTAAAAGCAAGTCTTGCATTCTCAATATGATCAGCATCATTTTCCCCGGATTTACGCTGCAAATGCTTGTAAAAACCGTTAAACTTTTGGCAATCACCGTTTATCCGAGTTCATTTACCCGTGACCATATTTTTGGTACGAGTAGGCCCTGAACTACGACCGTTGAAGTCCTCCCAAATCTGAGTCCAAAACGCATCGCTTAGTCGGCCATTACCGATAGCGGCGTTTTGGGAAACCTCGACCCAACACTCGGCTAAAAAAATTTCTTCCTCGCTTGACCAACGAATTGTGGTTCGAGACTCTTCTTCCTCCTCCTCCTCGTTGTCTGCATCCAAATTCACCACGATCTTGGTTTTTTTCTTTGGCGCTTTGGCTGGTTTTTTCCTTGACGACGTTGTTCACGTGTTTCGGTTGGTGGTGGTTGAGGTACTTTGAATTGTGATTCAAAGTAATGTTGTTGTGAAGGGTAGAATTGTGGTTGTGATAGATAGAATTGCGGTTGTGATTGTTGTGATAGATAGCCTTGCGGTTGTGATTGATAGAATTGCGGTTGTGATGGTTGTGATGGATAGAATTGCGGTTGTGATTGTCTTGGATATTGATAAGCTTGAAATCCGACGTGCGAAGAAGAGTTTGAGCTTTGGGACGATGGGGTGGACGGGTTTGACGAAGACGAGTTGAGAAGATTCATAAACGACATCTAGTTTGGATCTTGAGACATTTTTGGTTGTGGATTGAGATGGTGAAGATAATATATTTTTGAAAGAGAAGTGTGAATTTTTGTGTAAAATATGTGTATTATTTATAGAGTGGGTGGGGTAATATTTGAATTTGAAAAGAAAAAAAAAAAGTAACCGTTGGGTATCAAACGGATACTTTTTCAAAAAAAAAAATTGTCTTTATCCATGTCGTGAGAATGGCGAGAAGAGAAACGGCGAGCCACCTTGGTATGGTGGCGAAGGGCGGCGGACTTCGGCGAGCACTCCACATCGGATTGGCGAGGTGATTTCGTCATAATACCCATCACTCTTAAAGAGGGTTTTTGCATATGTCATTTTTGACTAGGTGTATTGTTTTAATTGGTTTTGAAAATTAAATATTAATTTTGCTGATGTCATAAATCTGAAATGGATATATTTAATTAAAAAATTCCAGCCCACTAAAAAATTAAAGCTTCTTGAAGAAGATAAAGAAAATAAAACACGCGCCTATTATTTCATTTTTGAAATCAGTACTTTTTCAAGTTTCTATGTAGGATTAATTAATCCTCCTTTGAAAATCTTAATTAGTGTTCTTGCTCTTGATTGATTTGCCTTCTTCAAAGTACAAGGTACTTTGTTCTTATTTCTTTCTCATTTATTTTAATGAAAATTGGTTGTAGATAACTAGATATGTTTTCACTTTTCAACTTCTGTTTCATTCTAATTTATGAAGCGAATAAGATTTTGTTTCATTTATATCATTATCAAATATTTTCAAAGCAAAAGGACGTTTGGTGCATACAAGTTGTTCGACGAAATGCTCAAACAAAATGGGCATTAAGTGTGGACAAATGGATGAATTAATAGTAAAGTAATTAATGTACATATGTAGTTGCAGTTAAGTTGATTGTAGTGGACCAGATTCTTGCTTTGTATGCTTGGATCAAGAGAAGATCGAACATGATCTGATTAGGTTGGAAAAATAAGCATGTTATACTTTTACAAAGAGTACATAAGCTTACTTGCTTTAATACCTTTCATGTATTGTCTTGGCTTGAATGAAAGATTTTTGTTTAGAGGAGTGATACACCCACTCAAATTCATCCACAAAAGAATTTTACACGCTGAGGTGGCGCCGGATGATTGGTTTTTTGTGAGAGCCACTCCCACAAAAACCAATCATCCCGCACCACCTCAGCGTGTGGGATTCTTTTGTGGATGAATTTGAGTGGATGTAGCATTAGTGTTTTGTTTATTTGATTTGGTTAATGAACTTTGATATTGAAATAACATATGTATTAGTTGAGTGTTAATCATGAACACTGATATGGGAGATCTTATGTGAATCGTTTACGAAAAAGCTAAAACTTGCGGATTATGTGAAACACCTCCTTTTTGTTTGCTTACGCTAAGATGTTTCTGTTGTGATTATTAATTAATTATTACGATCACCTAATTTGTTCTTAGAACTAGGGAACACTAGGAAAATAATATATATTGACCGTCATATCGTGAATCTGGAGTGTTAAATTTGTGTGATACATGCTTAATTATGATTAAATACTTACTTAAAGCTTGCCTTTAATAAGAACCATGAGGGTTGGAGGTGTTTTTGCTTTGTCCCATCCTTTTTAAGTATTTTAAGGCAGTTGGTCAATATGATTGGATTAAAGTTTCATTTTCCTCTATTCATGTTAGTGACAAATGTTGATATACTATATGCAGAAGTGAGGTTAGAAGCTTGATTAAACACTGTGTGGAAAACTAGAAGGGGGGTTGAATAGTTTTACCAATTTAAAACTTCCTTTTAAATATTTAGATCGACTTATGTCAATCTATTTGATTGTTTATGTTGGACGTTGATAGATAGATATATAAACATATAATGAAAGATAAAGAGTAAGAAGCACATCACCACGACACAAGTTATTTATAGTGGTTCGGCTACAAGGACACCTTCCTTGCCCTACTCCACTCCCCGAGTCACCTACTCGAGAGTTCGTAAGCACTACACCAACTCCTTATGGCGGAGAAGCCTTTACAACGTCGCTTAACCTTTTTCCGGTACAAAGCTAAATACCGAGTTCTTTCACACCAAGGCGAACCACACCTAACACAACGTCGCCTACCCTTTATACGGTGCTAGGCTAACCACCGAGTTCTTTCACACCTTAGGAGAACTAATCCTATCACAACGTCGCCTACCCTTTATTAGGTACTAGGCTAAGCACCTAGTTCCATTATGGAGGAACTACTACCCTTCACGACACAACACCTATTATCAAAGAGATCTACTCCTTGTTACAACACCATCAAGGATATCACCATCCTTGTGAATAAATAAACACTTATATGTATAATGATGCACCTCATCGATTATACGACCTAAGCATTCTTCCCAAATGCTACTTGATTTGATTCTTCGGCATCCTTCACTAATGCCTTTGACACAACGCTTGGCATCCTTCACTAATACCTTCGTCTTGACACCTTAAGCATTCTTCACTAATGCTTTGACGCAGATGATCAACATCTTTCACTAATGCTTTCATCTTGACACTTTCGGCATTCTTCACTAATGCCTTCAACCCAACATCTATGGAGAAAGGAAGAACTATCAACAAGAGAACCTTCGTTGTCTTGATGATGACGAAGCATGGCAACTCATGGACTTGAGCTTGCACGTCTTCAAGATGTGGTGATCTTTCCTTTAATAGGAATCTACAAGATCACACAAAAACAAAAGAGAAAAGCTACATAGATCTCTTGGATATGAGGTTAGAGGGTTAGAATACTTGGGGGAAGTATGTGTGTAAAGGGATGAATAGAAAGGAAGAAATGGCTCTCTATTTATAGAGGAAATTCACTACTGTATCCCCGGATCCCACGGATCCCTTCCACTTGGGATTCGGCTAGCACAAAGCCAGGGATCCGTGGTCCGCTCCTCTTTGCCCATGGGTATTTTGGGTTATGGGTCATGGGTCATGGGTTATGGGTTGATCCATGGTTTTCAATCTAGATACAATGTACCTTAAGGATACATTGAACTTGTGTAAGTGGTATATATAAAACCATGGGTTATGGGTCAAAAACCATTTGCTAGTTTTTATCTTTTTAGTATATACTTACTTTTACCCATTTTAGTATATACTTGTTTTTACCCATTTTAGTGTACTTAATATAAGTATGTATTAACCCAATATGTAAACACTAGCTGTTGTACATATGTATCTAACTCATAGAGTTACTTAAACTTGTTAAGCCAATATGTAAACACTAGTTGTTGTACATGTGTATCTAAAATATAAAATCACTTAATCTTGTTATAGTGTTTTATGTGAAAACGTAAGTGTGTTATAAAACTATTAGTTCAAACCATTTACGTATTTTATTTGTTTCGTTAATATGATTTTACTTTTGTTATCGACAAAACATTAGAAGATCGTAAAATATAAATAAACGTTTTTACGGCTTATTTGTATTAACACACTGACTTATTTTAGGAGTAGAAGCTTTTTATATATTTAGGAACAAGAGCTCGGTGGAGAGTGTGAAATGTGTTTCTGCCCATAGGCTTCATAAGTGTCGGTTAGCTTCTCACAAACGCAATACTTCATTACCTTTTAACTTTGTAAGCACTTATGCTGGAAAATAATGTTTTTTGGTTGATTTTATTTTAAGTATCATATTAGCGACTGCCTTACAGTTCATTTTGTTCTTAGGCTAGTCACAGTGGGGAGGTTCACCCACTCGGTTGAGGACCGGTTACCACCGGTTGCCCCATTGTGGGGTGTTCAGTTGTGTTTGGTTGAGAGGGAAAATTAGACGAACTAGGTTGTGTATTCGACCGAGTATAATGCATCAAAAGTGGACAAAAAATCCACCCGTTTGGCTTTAAAAAAAACAAAAAAACAAAAACAAAAAACAAAAAACTTTACCACTTTTACAACATTATAAATACCAACCTCAAACACATTTTTAAACACACAATTCAAACAATTTCTCATAAACACTTTCAAACACATTTTGATAATTATGTCTTACGAGATATTTTTTAATTCTTCGTCTTCCGACGAGGAAGAAGTTATGAGCGAGTTTATAGAATTTACGCAGTATGCTTGGGACGCTTACCAAGCGTCACTGCCAAAGGCTCAACGAAACTACACGCCTAGGGATCATGAAGGTGCTCATAATCGTTTAGTTGCCGCTTACTTCTCCGAAGAACCGTTGTATGACGAAAAAACATTTTGTCGGCGGTTCCGGAAGCACCGAGACCTATTCACTCGAATTGTGCAAGAGATAACCAATTATTCTCCTTATTTTCAACAAACTCCTGATTGTAGGGGTGTACTTGGTATTTCCCCATTGGTCAAGTGTACTGCGGAAATTCGTCAATTGGGATACGCGGCCGTTCCTGATTCTCTTGACGAGTATATGCAATTGGGTGCAACAACAGCACGTGATTGTCTCCGTAACTTTTGTAGGGTTATTATAGAGTTATATGGTGCTGAGTATTTGCGAAAGCCCACGTATTCTGACCTTGAAAGAATATATGCTCATCACGAGAAAAAGCATGGGTTTCCTGGGATGATGGGAAGCATTGATTGTACAAGTTGGGAGTGGGAGAATTGACCAAATAGTTTGAGAGGTCAATATGCTAGGGGTGATCACGGGCCACATCCATTCATTTTATTGGAAGCGGTCGCCTCCCAAGATTTATGGATTTGTCATGCGTTCTTTGGTGTCTCCCGGATGAATAACGATATAAACGTTTTACATCGTTCCCCCATTTTCAATGATATCAAATCTGGGAGAGCACCGGAACTTGAATTCGAGGCTAACGATGTTGCTTACCAAAGGGGATATTATCTTACTTACGGGATATATCCGAAATGGTCTATTCTTATTAAGTCCATTTCAAATCCTCCTACGGGTGATGAAAAAAGAATATTGTACAAAAGGAAGCACGAAGCAGCAAGGAAAGATGTGGAACGAGCTTTCGGTGTGTTGAAGAAGAAGTGGAAAATGCTTAAAGTTCTGGCTCGAGGGCTGTATAAAGAGGATCTCCAAGATATTGTGTATACATGTATCATATTACATAATATGATCATCCGACACAAGCAGCGGGCGATATGTCCTACATGGTTTCCACAAGAGAGCCACCGTGATCATGATCCGGTAAGATCCCATGCAGAATCCTTAGTAGTTACTCAGGAGATAATGGACCGATCAACTCATCTAAACTTAAAATCTGATTTGGTCGAACACGTTTGGAGAAACCGTGGAAATGCAGGCAATCAAGAGATTGAAGGGAAAGACGAAAGTGACGAAGACATAACTGACGATGAAGATTTTTTGTGATGTTTTCAGTTTTCAATAAGTACTGTAATGTTTACGTTTTATTAGTTTAAGTTTTTAATTATTGTTGTAATGTTTAAGTATTTTTATTAATGAAGTTTAATTTGTTTTTAAAAATATTTGAATTAAAAAAAAATAAAAAAATAAAAAAAAAATCTCAGGTCACCACTATGGCAACTAGGTCGTCGTCAAGTTGTAGGAGAGAGAAAGCTGATGTGGCAAGGTCGACCCAAGTTACCACTGTGACTAGCCTTGTGAGTTAAGTTGTATCACAATTCTATATGGTTATTGTTTTAGTGGAAGCAAACAATACATAAAGCTTTATACGACACTCATATAGGTTGGTAATAAGTGATTAAGTGCATATTGTGTTTGTGAAATTGCTTTTGAGAGTATTTATTGTTTCATTGCATGATCATTAGTTTAGATGCAATAAATTTGTCATGCAAAGTTGACTTTGTGCAGCCTTAGTTCGTTTGGAGTAGATGAATATGAATTAAGGTTTAGATTAAATGGTCTATTTTACTACTTTTAATCAAATGTGTCGTTCTTGAAGCTTATATATTCATAGGGGTTCGCGCGCCTTCTTTAATATTCAAATTTAGAACTTAGACCAAAGATACTCACATGACTATTTTAAATTTTAAAATAAATCCATTTGATGCTTTTACTATTATCTTTGCAAAAGAACTAGGTTTTATGTAGACTATAATCAAATAGTATGGTTACGCATATTTTTTTTTCACTTAGTTGATTTTTAATAAGTATTAGTTATCCTGTGCTTGATAAAAGGGGTTTGATGAAAAGCCTCTCATAAGCCTAAACAAACACCCCCTTAGAGTTTTCATGGTGAGCATATTCATCAAAATCGTTGGATGTTTATATGTAGATGCATGATGAGCAATATGAGTTGATATGACGATGTCTGTCATGGAGCTTGGTCAGTTGTAACCACTTTCCTCTACCTAAATGCTTCGAGGACAAGCCTTTTAAGCTTTATCATTTATTATCTACAGGTTAGTATCGAAAGCTTTTCTTAAAGTTGCAACTTTATTGATAAATTTAGTTTTCATAAGATAAGAGATGATGAAGATACCATCATAGTTTGGTATTTTTACCCATCTACTATCTCAATCACGGGCTATTTGCTTTACAAGATGTAGTGATGAGCATGTTCAAAGATTGTTAAACATGGACGAATGTAACTAATTAATCAATTTCTTTTGTAATCATCTTCATCTTGATTAAATGGTCTATATTACTACTTTTAATCAGCCATATTATTCTTGAAGCTTATATTAATCGTAGGGGTTCGCAATGTCGTAAGTATTGAACGTGCACCTTTATCCTCTTAATGAATGACATATATATGCTCTTATATCTTCTTACTATTGCATATGTTATTAGCAGACTTTGTTAATGGCCATGAGAAGGATGAGTATGTCATAATGATAATTCAGCTTGGCGAAGTTCGTGAATGGAAAGGTAATTTTTCAAAATGGTCTTTTCCAATACCAATTTTCAGTTACCGTGAGAAAGCATGACAATTTTTGTAAATCAACTTTTTTTAGGCTCCCCAACTGTTCAAAATGCTCTTTTTGCAAGTCGTCTCTTTAAAAATGATGATGTTGAGGAAATTCATCAGTTCAAAAGAAGGTACACTTTCAGTTGAACCACCACTGCTATGACACACACAATTCATCAAGTTCCTTAAGAAGTTAATAAATTTGGTTTTTTCAATTCATCAAGTTCAAAAAAAGAATAATGACGTGTTTATTCCTTAAGAAGTTAATAAATTTGGTTTTTTCAATTCTTTGAAGGATGGTAATGGAGATTGGTTGCCCTCGAGTGATGCTGATCCAAACAATTCATCAAATTCTGTGGGTAAACGTAAAAGAAAGGTGCTTGTTGCCGAGTCTTCAACAAATAGAAAACTTATGAAACTTAAAATTGAAAATTCTTGATGGGATTTACACTATTGGATGTTGCTTGGTTAATCAAGCAGGTCGTTGGTCTTCTATTTATGTAGTGTTGGGATGTTTGTCATTTTGGTTGTTATTTTGTTAAACTCGACGAAGAATTTATCTATTGTATGACGACTAAGCTTCAAACATTTGAGTTCTGTATTTTGGGTTTTGTTAAAGATGAAAATCCTTAATGACATGTTTTCTTAAAACTCAATATTTTGTACTTGTTATGAATATTTATTATAATGATTGTAAACATTCATATCCCCTAACTAGTAACCTTCACTTTTATGATTACTTTGTAACTTTCAATATTGTACTTAATATCATTCATGTTGAGGTCCTTATAAATAGAGGCATCTAATGTGATATGAGACACACCAATAATAAGTTATATTTTCCCTTTCCATACTCTTATATATCTTCTTGTTTATTGTTCTTATTGTGCTACTAGGTCTGTTGTTTTACAAAACGTTATCAGCACGCTCTAAAACTTTGTTATCTTGATTTCTAAAGGTACGTTTTGAACCCTTGTTTCATGTTTTACGTCTTTATTTACCGTTACTAGCATACATCCTCCACTTGGTTGACAACGACATTACTTCTGTTTTCTTATGGGTACTATTTAATTCAAATCAAAATAAGAAAGCCATATCATGCATAGATAATGAATCGGTGTACCCCTGTTATATTCTTTGATTTGTTTATTGATTGATGTGATTTCTTTTATTTATCAAAAGAAAAAATTCTTTTTTGGTTACTTGATCACTAGGGTATTAGAATATGACTATTAATGGTTATTTGCACGTGATTGTAAAATAACTTTATTCCATGGAAAAAAGAAAATTTGCCATCATAAATATAAATAATTAAATTTTCTGTTAACTATCATTTCTATAATAAACAAATAAATAAAACTTAGCTGTCGAAGTTCTTTTTATCAAAAAAAAAAAAAAAAAAAAAAAAGAAAAGATACATAGAGTTATGTATGATTTTATGTCATATAGACGAGTTATGATTTTTACCTTTGTTTGATGTTTGTGTGAGACATGTTTCTATTCGTCATCTAATAGTCATCGATTGTGCTTATAAATTTTAAAAGGGATAAGTGTTTCTAAATGTATCCAAGTTACCCCATTTTACTAAGTTGTGTATCAAAAAATTAATTCTCCTAAACAATGCAAACAACTTACTAATCATACGATTATATACATATTTTATCATTTGTTTAGAGATATTTACATAAATCGTCTTTGTGGCTAGGAACAAATTGCAAACACAGTCCTTAAATTTATTTGCATAAATCGTCCTTGTGGTTAGCATGGTCAACGGAGGTCAATGCCACGTGTCCCCGCATGAGTGGTGCCACGTGTCGTCGGGTCGGGTCGGGTTGCCACATGGACCAATGAGATGGTGCCACGTGGCATTGGTTAAATATACATCATATTTGGCTACCCTTGGATTCGAACCTGGGTTATTTGTTTGGGAAGCAAAGCTTTGCCCAACTGGGCTAAGCATAGCTTCAATAACATTCCACTAAATCAATTACATAACCTTTCATAAATTTAAGGGTCTAATACAATAACACTAAAATGTTCCATTTAGTTTTTGGCCTATCAATTTAAAGGGTTATACTGACTGTAAAAAAATAAATAAATATACCGTCGGACTCGTTTTTTTGTGCTCTTTCTAATGGTATGCTCGGGGAATTTTTTAGACTTCGTTAGAACCTCAAAAAATGCGAAAACGTCGTCGAAAAATGCGAAAACGTCCTTTTCCGAAGTGCAAAGGAAGTCAAAAAAATTCCCCGAGCATACCGTCGAACTCGTTTTTTTGTGCTCTTTCCAATGGTATGCTCAGAGAATTTTTTCGACTTCCTTTGAACGTCGGAAAAGGATGTTTTCGCATTTTTCGACGACGTTTTCACATTTTTCGAGGTTCTAACGAAGTCGAAAAAATTCCCCGAGCATACCATTGGAAAGAGCACGAAAAAACGAGTCCGATGGTATATTTATTTATTTTTTTACAGTCCATATAACCCCTTAAATTGATAGGCCAAAAACTAAATTGAACCTTTTAGTATTATTGAATTGGGCCTTTAAATTTTAGGAAGGGTTATGTAATTGATTTAGGGGTAATATTATTGAAGTTATGCTTAGCCCAGTTGGGCAAAGCTATGCTTCTCTCACAAACGTCCCGGGTTCGAATCCCACTCAAGCCAAAATGAGGTATATTTTACCAATGCCACGTGGCACCACCCCATTGATCCACGTGGCAACCCGACCCGACCCGAACCATTGACCGACCCGACCCGATATGACGTGGCACCACTCATGCGGCGACACGTGGCATTGACCTCCGTTGACCATGCTAACCACAAGGACGATTTATGCAAATAAATTTAAGGACTGTCATTGCAATTTGTTCCTAGCCACAAGGACGATTAGATGTAAATATCTCTAAACAAATGATAAAATATGTATATAATAGTATGATTAGTAAGTTGTTTGCATTGTTTAGGAGGATTAATTTTTTGATACACAACTTAGTAAAAGAGGGTAACTTGGATACATTTAGAAACACTTATCCCATTTTAAAAACCTTATCTAATAGATATTATTTGGTTTGAAAGCTTCAATGAGAAAAGACAAAATGTGTCACTTATTTATGGCTATGTTAAATTGTGTGAGGTAGAATTATTTTCCTTGTGCCTATGATACTTATCTAGCCTAAATAGACCTATAATTAATTGTCATCATAATTGTGTGCCCGTATATGCCTAAACTATTTGATATTGTGATAAGGTATGAGGGAGTGGTACCCTAGTACCCTAATACCCTGGGAGTGCCACATCACCTCTATCCAATAAAAAACTTCCAACTCAAAACTACCCCAATTCTACCATAACACTACCCTAAGTGGAGGGAGTGGTACCTAGTACCCGAATTCCATTTTTTTTAAATACATAAAATCACATACAATATTTAAAATAAAAACATACCATTTCATTAAAAATAAAAACATTACATAATACTTTAAAAAACTACAACTTAAAAATTGAAACTACAACTTAAAAAAAAAAAAAAACATTACATAAGTTGAAATTAAAATAAGTTGAAACTACAATTTAAAAATTGCAAGCCCATCCGTGTTTGGCCGCAAGTTCACGTTTTTGGGTAAGAACTAATTCCAACATAGCGGGACCGCGAATGTGATCATGCGGCTCCAAAAAAAACTTCATCTCCCGTTGTGTATTCTTGAACTTCGCCCCCTCGAGTTGTGTAACCAACAATTGTTTCGCCATCTCGCGTTTTTCTTCCAAATATTGTGTCTTCTTTTGTGTGTAGGCGTTGATTTCATCCGCAACGCTTGAGATCGACGAGGAGGATGCGGCTTGCTTCTTTTTCATTTTTCTTGATTCAATTGGAGGGGTGGGGTCTTCATTCATGTCGGGAATTGTGTTGCTTGCCGATTCATACTCCCCCGACCTCCTTTTTGAAGAATTGCTTGGAGCACCGGCAATATCTTGAAAACATTCTTGCTCCGTCCATTTGTCATGACCTCTGACAATCTCCCACGCCCTGGTATGAGTAAATTGTCTTTTTTTTTTTTTTTTGTATAGTAATCCGACTCAGCTTGCCTCACCACGTCCAAGTCGTTGCACCCACTAGCCTTAGCACGTTTCTACATTATATACAAAATAATGTAATTGTAAATAAAAAGTACAGATTATGTAAAATAAAAAGTATAGCTAAAAACAAAATAATGTAATTGTAAATAATAAAGTATAGATTATGTAATTGTACCGCTTGGAGGTAGTAGCCGTTGAAAATACCCATGGCCGTGTTCATTGCTCTCCACTTGGTATTCAACGCATGAAATGTTCGTGAACTCGAACCCAAAGTTGTCTCGTAATGCTCGAGAATCCGTTTCCAAAAACCGTCGGACTTTTGTTCATTACCGACAACACCACATTCGGAGATTTGAACCCATGCTTTCGCCAAAGCCTCCTCTTGTGCCGGCGTCCAAACTTCACGGGGCCTCCTCCCGGCGAAAGCTTTTTTCTTCCCTCTCGGATCGACTTCTTGAACTTCCTCATCTTCGTCTTCTTCGTTTGGTAGTGGTTGTGTTTCGGGTACGTACTCTACGTCTTCACCAATGTTTTCGAACGGGGAGAACTCGCTTGTAGTAGTGATGTTGTAGTGTTGTGGATTCATTTGAGGAGGACCCATATTATATTGGTAAAATTGTGGAGATTGGGGTTGTGGAACGTAAAATTGATTCGGGGATGGTTGAGAATAAAATTGGCTAAGTCCCAACGGAGTTTGTTTTGGTTGATTCGGGGATGGTTGAGACCGACCTTGACGCGAGGTGAAAGTTTTTTTACCTCTCCTTGGATCCATGGTTTTGTATTTTTGAAAGATTAGTGTGTGTTGTTATTTGTGTTGTGTGTTTTTATTTTGAAAAATGAGTGAATGTTTTGGTGTTAAATAGGAATTTGTTTTTTTTTTTTGGCTAAACTAGCCGTTTGGAACCTTTCACACGCTCCCCCAACGGATACATTTCTAACGTATACATGCGGGTTCCGAGCTCGATTTTGGTACTCGATGAAGGTACCCGATCAAGACGGGGCGGTGTACCCGCTCGAGCTCAACTACTCGATTGGGTACCCACTGCCCACTCCGTCCTCCCTAACTATATATTGCTTCCTACAACCATTACTGCTTTTGATTGTTATCTCATAAATTTGATTTGATTTCTTCTAAACATGTATCTTATTTAAAAGAAAGGAATTTATTGGAGGTATTAAATTGTGACTACTCATCGCTATTGATCAATGGTCTAATCACTAATGTATGCTACTAATAAGATGTTATTCTTTTTAGCCACCTACTCAATATACTGGATGCTTGAAACCTTAGAAAAAAGCCCTAAACAACTAGGAGTTTCAGCTTGGTATATTACTATTTTAATTAAACGGTTTAACTCTGCGCGCTACCGTAAGCTCTTAATGACTCAATATATAAATATTGTTTGCTAAAGACTTCTCTTGATGTATTGAAGGAATATGAATATGAAAATTGCGTTTTGGTCTGGTTTAAGAGATTTTATGATTATATATCATGTGCAATTTATATGTAAACTAAGGTAGAGTTTTTTTTTAAAAAAAGTTATACGCATTTCTTAAGCCCTTGTCTTTTCTGGTATCTATTGCTTAATGAGAATAAAATAAATTAAAATATACTCCATAACTTAGAAGGATTATATAGTTTAGCAAACAAATTATGGCATCAACATGGGTATGGTTTGTTTGTTATTATTACTATTTTTTTGTTATGAAGAATTGATCTATCCTAGATGGGTAATTATTCTAGTTTCTAAATTCTAGAGATTGTGATCCAAATCCAACACTTGACTTATATATCCTTTGTAAGGGGTTACAGATATACTATTATACTTTTCCTGCATGTTAGCTAATTTGATTTACTTAGATAGGCATAAAGTTTTTTTATTTAATACAATCTCAAAAGGCATATTAACAAAGCGATCGAATAATTGTAAAACTATTTTGATCAAGTAAAACTATTTTGTCAGTATTTTGATCAAGTTTAATATACATTAAAAGACTTATCGATACACATGGAATAAACGATGACACATATACGATAGTGCCCAAAGTTAGTTATAAACCCCTGTATGTGTTTTATTATGAATATGAATCATATCTTTGTCATATTACCTAAATAATATATTGAATATAAGAACTTTCTTTGTTGGCTCAAATTATGCGGTTGAGCTATAATATACGTGTGTGACTTATTTACCATGTGACATTTATTTGCATATGAGATTTGATTAATTGATTAATGGTTATGTGTTAAGCAAATTTAGTAACTTTAATATTATAAAGATGTTTCTTGTTTAATAATGCTATAAGCTAATGTGAATATTTTAGAGTAAACTACACCGTTCGTCCTTATGGTTACGTTGACCATCAAGTTTCGTCCTTTGACCAAAAAAATTGCACCGTTGGTCCTTAACTGGGAAACGTTATTCACCGTTGGTCCCTCACCCTAACTGGCTTGAGTAACGGCCGTTTAGCCTGTTTAAGTGGAGGGTATAATCGTCTTTTCCCATCCACACCTTTAACTTTATCTTCTTTTAATTTTTCCTTCTTATCCTCTTGTTTGTTTCTTTTCTTCTTATCTTCTTTGCATCACAGATATATCCATCTTTCTCTCTCACTCTTGCTTCACCAGCAATCAAAGCCAGCATCATCACCTTCACCGCCTTATAATACCACTTTCATCACTATCAAGAATAGCCAAGGGTGTGTTTGTTCGTGTGACGCCACCACAACCACCATCTCAGCCACGCCGCCACCATCCTCACCACCATCGTCCCTTCTCATCTCTCCCGTTTGTGGTATGTCAAACACAACAAAACCCTCATTTGTTTATTTTTAAAATCGAATATAAATCGATTTGTATAGACTTCATGGATTAAAAGATGAATTTAAAACGTTTTTGAATCAAGATTCGTGTGGTGCTAATCATCAAAATGGTTTTGGATAGTCTTGTAGAGGGCTGAAATCATCAGTTAGAACTAACCCACGAAGGATGCAAGAGTTTAGGCATCAAGATTCTTTAAGGGTCTTGGGTAAGGTGTATCCGTTTGTTTTTTATGTTATCGTCCTTGTGTTTTTTGTAAACGAACCAAGAAAGGAAATAAACAATCTTGTTATTATTCTTCTCTTTTTGTTCGGATAAATAAAAAATCTGAGATCTAGCTTGTGTCTTTTACATGTCTTCGATTAATTGTTTGATGATGGTTAGACAAGAGAGGTTGTTGACAGTTATGTATGAATGGGGTTTGTGTCTTGTTGAGGTTTCGATTGAATTTCTCATGTGTTTTTATGAGATAAAGATTTAACTTTGTTTGGATTTGATATTAAGGTTTTTTGTTTTTTTTGTTTTTGTTTTTTTTTTGTTTTTTTTTAAGAAGAAGATGAATTTAAAAATGAAAGAAGAAGAAAGTGGTAGGTGGTGATGATTGAATTATGGGTTAAGATTGATAGTTTGTGTACAGGATTTCGTAGTTGTCACCGGAGTGATTGTGGTTTGTGTGTTTGTATTTCATAGCTGCTGGGTCAAGGAAGATGAAGATGTGAACCTGGATTAGATGAGTTGTTTTTGTTTGTATTGGCCTGTATTTCATAGCTGCTGGGTGTGTTTCATAGCTGCTGGATGAGTTGTTTTTGTTTGTATTGGCCTGTATTTCATAGCTGCTAAATTAAAAAAAAAGTTCTATGTATTTCATAGCTGCTGGGTGTGTTCCATAGGTTTTTGTTATCATGTCTTGGCCTGTATTTCATAGCTGCTGGGTGTGTTTTTGTTTGTATTTGGATTAGATGAGTTGTTTTGAGAGGATGACAGATTTTTATGTGTGGAAGATGAAGATGTGAACCTGGGTTTTTTTTTGATGAAAAGACAAAAATACCCTCGACTTAAACAGGCTAAACGGCCGTTACTCACGCCAGTTAGGGTGAGGGACCAACGGTGAATAACGTTTCCCAGTTAAGGACCAACGGTGCAATTTTTTTGGTCAAAGGACGAAACTTGATGGTCAACGTATACCACAAGGACGAATGGTGTAGTTTACTCAATATTTTATTAAGCTATGTAAGAGACATGAAAGAGCTAATTGGAGAAATGCGAGCTCTTTATATTATTTGACTTTTATAAAAAGTTGCAATTGAAGTGGATGTGGCCATAAAGTATAAAGTTTATGAGCCAAGATCCTTATAGTAATTGGCATGACCGGTTGGACCATTCCGGTTTCTTGTTGATGCGAAATATATAAAAGAACACGAATTTTCTTTCAAAATAGATTTGATTGTTCTCAATGAAAGTTAATTGTTCATATATCACCACCATATTAAAGTGAGGACTTTGTCCTATAAAGTTTTGGAAAAATTATAAAGGGGATGTATTCAGGCCTATACATCACCCATGTGGATCATTTTGAGTTTTAAAATCGATGCATCGTCAAAATGACCATCAACGACGCAACTTAATATTAGCGTGATTAGTGGCTCGACTTCTATAAAGCGAAAATGGATTTCCAAATTAAATTATTGAAAATGGTGGTTAGTACTTTCAAGTATTGGACGATTATTGGATAAGTGTTGAACTTAAAAGTAGCCCATGTTCATACGCGAATTGCTTTTGTTGAAACGTTTATAAAACATCTTCAGTTGATTGCAAAGCCAATAATTGTGAGAACGAAACTTTTAGTTTATGGGGCATGTTATAAAATATGAATTCGCATATTTCCAACAACTTATAATGAATTCTTCCCATTAGAATGGTTTTTGGTCACAAACCATATTTCCCATGTGAAATTGATAATTTATTCAGGGGGGGAGAATATGCAGTGATGAATATGGAATGATTATGATATAAATGTAATCCTCACACTAATGAATATGAACTTAAAGTTCAAGGGCCAATTTACATTCCGGATCTAGTAATTGCCAGACAAGTTTAGTGACCTAAATAAATTGACAAGATCATATATACGCTGCTAGTGCTCCAAATACAATGTGTGTCCCAGCAGTAAAAGATAATGATTGATAGTGAGTCTATGATACGTCTGCAATGTGATAGGCTAATCGATTCCAAATAAAATTCCTCGATTGAAGTGATAAAATGGAGCAAGAAAATTAATATGGTCGAATCGAGGTAATAAAGACCCCATAGTCTCTTAAAGAGACACTAGACATGAAGGTTATTGAAAGGGAAAAAAAACCCGGGTTGGTGAAAAACTACGAAATCTCAATAAATGATATATAATGTCTAGTAAAGTGTGAAATCGAAAAGAAATAAATCGACGTCGATAGTACTATTACATATGAATGATTATGAAAGTAAATAATATAGCGCTAAAATGAATGTGAGGATCTTGGATTAATGAATGGCAAATATAATGACGCAAGTAGATAATGAAGGATTGAAGTCTCGTGTGATGAGACATGTGATTGGGACTTAAAGTTAATATACATAAATGTGTAAAACTTATTGGAAATGCATATGTCTTTGTGAGATAGTGATATTAAATTGTGCATAAGCACAAGTGATGGCACACATATTTTTGCAAAGATTTTGAAATGATAATGACAATACATGTTCATATGTGGTGGATTATAATTTTATATTGTATAAGTCTGGCAATGTGATAAATAATTGATATGCGTCTAAAAGAAAATGAATAGCGCTCATTTGAAGTTGAGATTCCATGAGGGATATAAAATGCATGAAGCATGTCTCATGATTTAAAATGCTGAAAGCATATAAGAAAGTTTTCAAGAATAACACTTGATCAAGTTGAATAAATCACTATATAAGCGAAAGGCAATACGATATTGGTTTAAAATGAGCCATTGAAATAACAAATTTACCCATGTTAGTTTTAAAGAGATTTGAATTTGAATATGGTATAAGTTACATATGGTTCGATGAGGTGAATGTGAATGGAACTCATGAGGAGATTTTCAAGACGGTTGAATACCTTGAAATGAATTACAATGTTTTGTCTTATTTTATGAATTAAATATCTTAAAGATGAAATCATTGTGCATAATGAAAGCTAAAGAAATATGTTATATATCTTTATATGGATGAACGACGCTCATGTTTATGAGGTCAATTGATGAAGAAAGACCCCTTTATTATAAAGATGATGATCACAATTTCGATTTATATGTGTCATAATTAAATATAAAAACATTGATTGTTCTCACTAATGGTCATAAATGATATCATGTATCATTTACTTTGCATTCGTTGATACTATATAACTTGTGAAGTACGAGGATGTACTCATATAATGATAAGTATGACATATGTTTAATCATTCTTTATATGTGAAGGTTAAGTGGAGAACACATGTTTATATTGTTGGGGGTTATGAGCCCAGAACAGGGTTAGATAATCAAGGTCAGCAGAAACAAATACCAAGTCAGCAGAAACAAATACCACTAAGTGTTTTCCGGATATCACTTGGAATCGTGTGATCACTTTCCAAAGTAAACTATTCGACCCTAATGCCTGGGATACACGAATATCTACTTGCGATAAGACCAAATGCTTGTTATTGAATTAGGCACAAATCAATAACCCTTTCGCTTATAAGTGTTAATCGTTTTCTGTGTGTCATTCAAGCATAATCAGATCTTCTATTAATACGAGGTTACTCTGAGCTAATCAAATGGAATTATGAGAATTAATCGGCCCATTAATCGCCTCATAATTATCCCTATTATAGCCGTTAGTGGTTACATGATCAATTAAACGTGGTCATTATGCAGTTGTAACTGCCACTTGAATAGGTCAAAGCCCGTTACAAGCAGTACTTTCATCAATACTTTCATAGCACTATCAGTGGATACACTGTTTCAGTGGAAACACTGCTTCAGTGGAAACATTGCTTCAGTGGAAACATTGCTTCAGTGGAAACACTGCTTCAGTGGAAACCACAAGCAATACTTTCCACCAGCAGTACTTTCTACTAGCACTACCAATACAAACCACTATTAGAGTCAGGGTGTCCATGGACCTTATTGGTGAACACTCCGTACCTCCTAACCTATTTCCAGGTGTAAACTAGTCCCACAAGTGCACTAAATTTTCCAACAATCCTCCCCAAATTTAGTTTACTTCCTTTGCATGAAAACAAACATTAGACAAAACATGTGCATAAACGAAAATATCCTGAGGATTGAATTTCCATCTTAGTACATTACACGTTCAAATATTCGAGAATCAGGGTGTTCTAAGAATTGAACTCTTCAACCCATTTGAATACCTGAAGATAAAATACACACAAGTTTTCAAACACTTATCAGCTCCTGACACTATACAAGCCATGTGTCCATATCCAAATTCATAAATGTTGTAAAAGCTAAAAGTCCAAAAGCTCCCTGAAGCGGCAAAACTTCAACATTTACATAGGTGGTTCCTCTTTATTCATGCTCCTGCCAAGCACTTTTTCAAAGAAAATTAACCATTAAGAAGTAAAGACTTCATCCTCCTTTCAGCAGGTTCTGAGCACAACCTTGGGATGTAAATAAAACATGTGCTCCAGTCCACTGAATGTTCAGCTTTCCACATTGAACTCAGCTCCCAAGTTTCCACAGGAGGGAGTTGGGTGTCCTAGCATTCAGTGACTAAGTTGGACTTAAACCCATCCCTTTAGCAAACTTTATAACCAAGTCTCTAGCCAGACCCTTCGTCAAGTGATCAGCTAAGTTCTGTTGAGATCTAACAAACTCTATAGATACCACCCCATTCATGATAAGCTCACGAATCATGCTATGTCTAACACCTAAGTGTCTAGACTTACCATTGTACATCTGGCTATAAGCCTTAGCCAATGTAGTTGCACTATCACACCGGATAGAAATAGGTGCTATAGGTTTAGGCCACAATGGAATCTCAAGAAGCAAGTTTCTCAACCATTCAGCTTCTTTACCAGCAGCTGCTAAAGCCACAAATTCAGATTCCATTGTTGAAATGGTGATACAAATTTGCTTCTTGGATGCCCAAGAGATTGCACCTCCACCAAGTAGGAACACCCAGCCACTGGTAGACGAATTATCTTCAGTGTTACTGATCCAACTTGCATCAGTGTATCCTTCCAACACTGAAGGATAACCAGTATATGAGAGACTATAATCCATAGTCTCTTCAAATACTTCAGTACCCTCTGAACTGCTTGCCAGTGATGAGCACTAGGATTGCTAGTATACATGCTCAATTTTCCTACTGCAAAACCAATATCAGGTCTTGTACAAGTCATGGCATACATCAAGCAGCCAATGACCCTAGAATACTCAAGTTGAGATACAGCCTTGCCATTATTAGGCATCAACTTCTCACAAGTATCCATAGGTGTACTCACAGAAGTACAATCAAAGTAATTGAATTTCCTTAACACCTTCTCAATATAATGAGACTG
This sequence comes from Chrysanthemum seticuspe, assembly GCA_019973895.1. Lineage (NCBI taxonomy): Eukaryota > Viridiplantae > Streptophyta > Magnoliopsida > Asterales > Asteraceae > Chrysanthemum > Chrysanthemum seticuspe. The sequence goes on from BPTQ01000007.1 coordinate 252,409,887, forward strand.
AGAGATAGAAATTCTTTTACTTTCATGTTTAATCCTTATACCGAGGATAACATCAGCCTCCCCCATGTCCTTCTTGGAGAACCTTGATGACAAAAATTCCTTTGTCAGGTCAACCTGATTTTGGTCAGTGCCAAAGATCAACATGTCATCAACATATAGACAAATGATGACTCCTTTACCAGATTCATCAAATTTGATATATACACATTTGTCAGCTTGGTTAAGAACATAACCATTAGAAAAAACCACTTCATCAAATTTTTGATGCCATTGCTTAGGTGCCTGCTTCAGTCCATAAAGAGACTTAATCAGTTTACACACCTTGTTTTCATTGCCAGGCATGATGAAGCCCTGAGGTTGGTTCATATAAACCTCCTCTTCCAATTCACCATTCAAGAAAGCTGTCTTCACATCCATTTGATGAATAATCAGATTGTGAATAGATGCCAAAGCAATCAGCAGTCTTATGGTACTGATACGAGCCACATGGACATAAGTATCAAAATAGTCTATCCCTGACTTTTGTTTAAAGCCTTGAATGACTAGTCTAGCCTTGAACTTTTCAATATTTCCATCTACCTTCATTTTCCTTTTGAAAATCCATTTGCAACCCAAAGGTTTGCAACCAGGTGGTAGATTAACCAACACCCAAGTGTTGTTTCCTATGATGGAATCCATCTCATCATTGATTGTTTCTTTCCAGAAAGCAATATCCTGGGACCTCATTGCTTCTTCAAATGTCTTGGGATCATCCTCAACAATGAAGCAATATGAGTATTGGTCTGAGACCTCATCCCTTGTTCCTTCAACTAAGTATAGTTGAAACTCAGGTCCAAATGACTTTGGAGTTCTGACCCTTTTGCTCTTCCTGAGCACAGGTTCAGGTTGTTGCACCACAACCTCATCAGGGACCACTGATGGTTCATCATCAGGGACCTCTGATACACCAGTGTCATGAGTTCCATTAGGAATCCTCTGACTTGGTCTAGGGACTGATGAGGATCTATTCTCATCAAAGTCTGCATCCCTTGATTCAATTATTGAGTTAACTGAAACATATTCATTAGGTTCAATAACATAGAACCTAAAAGCCTTGGAATGCTCATCATATCCAACAAAGATGCAATCAATGCCTCTTTCACCCAAAGTTTTCAGCTTTGGATCAGGGAGTCTTACAACAGCCCTACAACCCCAGACCCTGAGATAGTTCAGGTTGGGTTTCCTTTTAGTCCAGAGTTCATAAGGGGTAACCTTGTTCCTTTTGTTGGGAACCCTATTTAATAAATAGCAAGCTGTTAACATAGCTTCACCCCAGAACCCTTGACTCAGTCCTGAATAGGACAACATGGAATTAACCATCTCTTTCAGCACCCTATTTTTCCTTTCAGAAATACCATTTTGCTGAGGAGTATAAGGGGCAGTCGTTTCATGGATAATTCCAACAGACTGAAAATACAGAGTATCCATGTACTTACCTCCCCTATCAGTCCTTAATCTTTTGATCAGGGACTCAAGTTGTAATTCAACTTCAGTTTTAAACACTTTGAATTTATCTAATGCTTCATCCTTGGTATGTAACAGATAGACATAACAAAACCTTGAAGCATCATCAATAAATGTCACAAAGTACTTCTTATTCCCCAAAGAAGGAGTGACATGCAAATCACACAGGTCACTGTGTATAAGCTCCAAGAGCTTAGTCTCACGACTAACACCCTAAAAAGGTTTTTTGGTTATCTTGGTCAACATGCAAGTTTTACACTTTTCAGTGTCCATGTCAAATGCTGGGATTAAACCATCCCTAGACATATCTTGCATCCTTTTATAGTGTACATGGCCAAGTCTTGCATGCCATAGGGTAGAGTCAGTCAGGTCAGTGGTGGTCACAAATGCTGAATTAACACTATCAGTGACAATATTAAGCCTGAACATTTGATTACACAAATATCCAAAACCAATAAAAACACCATGCTTAGAAAGAACAAATTTATCAGACTCAATAACTTGTTTATATCCATGATTATTCAAAATACTACTTGAAACCAAGTTCTTCCTGATATCAGTAACATGAATATCATTAAACAAAGTTACAATCTTTCCAGAACTAAAATTAAGCTCTACACAACCACGACCATGCACCAAGGCTGTTGACTCATTTTCCATGTGAAGAATAGAACCATCATTCAGTGACTCATAAGTATTGAACCAACTTCTATCTTTCCACACATGAACTGTTGCTCCAGAGTCAACCCACCACGCAACATCATCATCCTTTTAGTGAGTTGGCTGAACCACCACCCCCTGAACCATTAGTGCCTGATCCATTGGCTTTACCACCAAATTTAACACCCTTGCAATCCCTTTTAATGTGACCAGTTTTGCCACATTTCCAACAAGTAGGTGTTGCCTTGTTGTTAGGATCTGCCCTTGTGTTGTCATGATATTTGTGTTTGCCTTTGTTGTCATTGTACCTGGTGGAGTTGTTGTGCTCCACCATATTGACAACAGATGCACCAGTAGCATTGCTACTCTTTGGCTTGTCATTATCCTGCACCTTGAGAGATTCCTCAATGCGCAGATGACTGCCCAACTCAACCAGAGTTAACTCCTCCTTCTTATGTTTCAAGGTATGCTTGAAATCTTTCCAAGAAGGGGGAGGTTTATCAATGACACAAGAGACTTGAATAGCCTCATCCATGTGCATATTGTGTTGTGTAAACCTTCCAAGTATACCAAGAAGTTCATTGTATTGTTCCATAACTGGTCTTGAATCAGTCATTTTGTAATTTGTGAAATTACTTACAAGGAACTTCTTACTTGATGCATCCTCAGCTATATATTTGGCATCCAAGGAATCCCACAGTACTTTGGAAGATTCAAAGTTCTGATAAATATCAAACAGAGAATCAGACATACCATTGAGGACTAAACCTCTGCAAATGTAGTCATCATTCTCCCATTTGCTCCTCCTCCTGATCTTCTCCACAGTAGCATCATCCCCATCATCAGGAATAGGTGTAGTTAGCACATACACCACACTCATACTTGACAGCAAGAAGTGCATCTTCTTCTGCCATCTCCTAAAGTCCACCCCTTCAAACTTATCAAGCTTGGCAAAGTTTGAAGCCATGTGTTTCATTGCAACAATAACCATTGATTATCACAAATAGTTTACTTTGATTGTTGGGGGTTATGAGCCCAGAACAGGGCTAGATAATCAAGGTCAGCAGAAACAAATACCACTAAGTGGTTTCCGGATATCATTTGGAATCGTGTGATCACTTTCCAAAGTAAACTATTCGACCCTAATGCCTGGGTTACACGAATATCTACTTGGGATAAGACCAAATGCTTGTTATTGAATTAGGCACAAATCAGTAACCCTTTCACTTATAAGTGTTAATCGTTTTATGTGTGTCATTCAAGCATAATCAGATCTCCTATTAATAGGATGTTACTCTGAGCTAATCAAATAGAATTATGAGAATTAATCGGCCCATTAATCGCCTCATAGTTATCCCCATTATAGTCGTTAGTGGTTACATGACCAATTAAACGTGTGGTCATTATGCAGTTGTAACTGCCACTTGAATAGGTCAAAGCCCGTTACAAGCAGTATTTTCATCAGTACTTTCATAGCACTATCAGTGGATACACTGCTTCAGTGGAAACCACAAGCAGTACTTTCTACTAGCACTACCAATACAAACCACTATTAGAGTCAGGGTGTCCATGGACCTTATGGGTGTACATTCCGTACCTCCTAACCCATTGCCAGGTGTGAACTAGTCCCACAAGTGCACTAAATTTTCCAACATATATGAGAAGCAAACATATATTCTATCAGGACACTTACTATATTGACATTAAAGAAGTTGGTTTATTATATTGGATTGCACCAACTAAGAGATTTAAATTATGTGATCATAAGGGGGAGAGAAGATACGCGTTGCACTCTTTTTTCCTTGACCATGGTTTTGTCCCATATGGTTTTCCGGCAAGGTTTTTAAAGAGGCAACATCCACGAGAGTATAAAGGAATTATGTTTTTTTTCATTTAGTAGATTTTTGTCTCACTGGGTTTTGTCTAGTAAGGTTTTAACGAGGCATAATCCTCAAATGGACATTCAAGGGGGAGTGTTATGGATAATTATAATATGAATGTCCATATCTTATAGGATACTGATTAGAAGTATTTAAGTTATATTAGAAGATTATATATCTTACAGAATGTCTGACCCTCACAATGGTTAATCTCAAACTTGATATGTATTTACAAGTGGAGGAACTGCAATTTCATGACGTTCAGTTAAGCAGACGATCTCAGCGACTTCATCCAACCATGCAGAAATTCTAGCGATACATGAAGCAAGTCGAGAATGTGTTTGGCTAAGAAGTGTGATACAACACATACGTAGATCACGTGGTAATTCTTCAGAGAAGGAGTCACCAATAGTTTTGCATGAAGATAATGCAACATTACTCAACTTAAAGAAGGTTATATCAAAGCGATAGGATGAAATATATTTTACCAAAGTTCTTTTTACTCATGACTTGCAAAAGAATGGTGATATTATTGTTCAAAAGATTCGTTCAAACGACAATCTATCAAATTTATTTACCAAGGAATTCCCTACCTCAAGATTCAAGAAATTGGTATATGACATAGGAATGCGGCGATTCAGTGAGGTCAAGTGAAGTGATCATAGGGGGAAATAAGCACTGCACTCTTTTTCCTTAGCCATGGTTTTTTTTCCAATGGGTTTTTCCTAGTAAGGTTTTTAATGAGGCGGTATCCAAAGCGTATTTTGAATGATGTACAATCAAGGGGGAATGTTATGAATATTTATTATAATGATTGTACACATTCATATCCCCTAACTAGTAACCTCCACTTTTATGATTACTTTGTAACTTCCAATATTGTACTTAATATCATTCATGTTGAGGTCCTTATAAATAGAGGCATCTAATGTGATATGAGACACACCAATAATAAGTTATATTTTCCCCTTTCATACTCTTATATATTTTCTTGTTTATTGTTCTTATTGTGCTACTAGGTCTGTTGTTTTACAACTGTACTAATTAAACTTCTCATTTGCCATTTTTTTCAATGTTGCATATTTTTGTATTGTGGCTTTCTTTTATATCAGGTTAATAAAGCTCGCGACATACATAGAGACGCTACTAAGAGAATTGTTGGTAAAGAATGATGAAGCGTCTTTGCAAAATTGATAGTCGTTTTTTGAGTTTTTAGACCAGTTGTACAAAGAAATTATGCATTGTGATATTTGTTCAATACCATCTCTCTGTGTATACAACCTCTAAGTTTCGTATAAACAAAATTTTAACTTTAAATATTAGCAACTTCATTGCTCATGTTTACTTTGTTAATCTTTTAATAAAATATTTAACGGTTTGCTTCTCAGTGTAATTTTATTATACTTTTGGGTATCATTATAATACAAATGGTTATTTAGACTGCCCGTGTATTACACGGGTCTTAAGCTAGTCTTATATATTTATAGGATTTTGTATGCGAAACCAATCTAATTTTTAACTTTCTTTTAATGAGACCGCCCATATATGAATATTAACTTAGGGCATCGGTGAACTTTTATAAAGGTTTATAATAGTGTCTAGTCATCGAAACTCATAAATTCATAAACTTTTTTCTTGTTATAAACATTTCTTCACTATGGATAAACTACTTAAAGCTTTATAAAACCTCATTAAACACAAAAGCATTAAATTTAGAAGATGTTCAAGATATTAGACTTTTTCATTCCACATAAGCATGAAATAAATTTTCACTGTAGTTAATAAAATGATAGACCTCTTTATTTTATTTTAGACCTTTTAATAAAGCATCATAGTGAATGCTCTAAACAAGCCGTTCAAACATATTTCTTTTTTCATTTATCCCAAATCTGTCTATAACTATATTGGAAAATTGTATATTGACAAAAATGTCCCATCTAAAAAATTAAAAATTATAACAAATTATATTATAAATATGTAATGCCTAATATACCCTTAAAAAAAATTATATTAATCACCCTTTATTATCCCGTGATCAAATTGATCCTTCTTCTTCATCTACATAATACTCGCTCACAACATAACAGAATCTGAGATTCTTATTTATCATCATAAGTTACGTACAACAATCCCCTTTTATTTTGCAAATGTGGTTCGAGGATCATAGGGAATTTGTGGGTACTCTTGCGTAAGGTAAAATTGTAAGAATTTCTTGAAATCACTTAACGAGTCCCCTTTTTAAACAATTTTTTCACACGAAAATGGGTGAAGTATATGCTAGAGCTCATAAAATGGGTGAAGTATGCTTGTGTTGTAACGTTTTTGTGAACACCCCTCTCGTTTAATTTCTGGAATTAAATCAAATCGTTGCTTGAATACTTGATATCCCAGAATTCTTTTTGTGAATGCTTAAAAATCCAGATCTAATACACTGGTTAGTTGTAGAAATGTTAGGATTTAGTAAATCCAGTTATTAAAGAGTCGGTCACCTCAAGTATATGTAATCGTTAGAAAGCTCGTAGTCGTAGATTATTATAAGTTAAGTAGTGTTTAGTTTAAGTAACACCGTGGAGGACGGACGGGTCTTTACCCACTGTATGCCTGATCCACAGCCCGATAGGTGACGATTTATGTAATGACTATAAATACTCTCTACCTTTCAAGGTAGAGAGTTGGAGCTCATAATAAGACTTTTCTTTCTCTCACTAAAGTTCCCAAACCTCTAACTTTCTCTCTCTAGAATCATCTTGTACGCCTACTTCGTGTTTGGTTTGATGTGTTTGTGAAATCCAATATGTTACAAATGGTATCAAGAGCCATGGTTTGATCATCTCTTACATATCTTTGGATTTCTAGTGACTTTTAGGTGGTTTTAGAGTTTGAAAAAGTTTAGTGGTTTTTGCATCATTTGGATCATTTCTAGTGTTAAAGTTTGAAACTTGAGTGTAGTTTTGTGTTTAGAATCATTGTATGTGCTTGGGTTTTGATTTGTTAAGCTTGAATCATCGTGGTTGGGTTGTTTTTGGATTGAAAAGTGGTGTTTATGTGTTTTTCTTGCTAGCGACTTAAGCCACGGATAAGTTATCTTGGTAGCGACTTACTTTGTAATTTGGTAGCGAGTTGTAGTTGAAGGCCTTAGCAAGTTGAGCTAGCGACTTGTCTATTAAGACAAGCCGACAAACAGTACACTTAGTGGAGTCTCCACTACGGGTAGCGACTTGGTGAAAGTTAGCGACTTGTACTTAAGTTTGTTAGCGACTTGGTGTTAGCGATTTGGTGCTTAGCGAGTTGCACTTTAGCGACTTGACAACTTAGCGACTTGGTGCTTAGCGACTTGCTGTCAAAATTTTGCTAGCGATTTGGTGCTTAGCGAGTTGCTCTTTAGCTACTTGACAACTTAGCGACTTGGTGCTTAGCGACTTGCTGTCAAAATTTTACTAGCAACTTGGTGCTTAGCGACTTGGTTCAGGTTTTCTTAGCGACTTGGTTGACTCTGTCTGTAATACGGTTTTCTCTTGATTTAGTAAAATCCCGTGAAAGAATCTATTTCCCAATTTAATCAGAGAGTTATAAAATCCCGTTTAATCTGTCATCATGTCTACCAACGTTCCTACAATCATCTCCACTGTTGCCGAGGATGTTCAAGCAGCTGGTTCAGATACTCGTCCACCCATGCTTGACAGAACTGACTACGACTCTTGGGCTCAACGAATCAGATTGTACTGTCTTGGAAAGGAAAATGGAGTCAACATTCTCAAATCCATTGATGAAGGACCGTATCGGGTTGAGACTACTAGAGACCTAATTGATACAGCTGAAGATGGAACAATGATCTATGGAATAGACAGACCAAAGACATATGATGAGCTCGATGATAAGGAGAAAAAGAGATTCGATGCTGATATCAGGGCTTCTAACATCGTACTTCAAGGTCTTCCGAAAGATATCTACAAGCTGATCAATCACAACACCGAAGCCAAGGCAGTGTGGGATAATGTCAAGATGCTTCTCTCAGGTTCTGAATTAACTATGGAAGACAGAGAATCACAACTCTATGATGAATTTGAACACTTCAAGATGAAACCAGATGAGAGTGTCTATGAGTACTATGTGAGATTCCACAAGCTTGTTAATGATATGAGGAACATCAGAATGACTATGCCAAACATTCAGCTGAACTCAAAGTTTGTGAACAACATGAATCCCGAATGGCATAAGTTTGTCACCTCTGTAAAGCTAACCAAAGGATTGAAGAATACAAACTATGAGCAACTCTATGCCTTCCTCCTTCAGAATGAGAGACATGCTATGTTTGAAAAAAGGATTCTTAATCAGTTCAAAACCAACCAGGGAGAGACAAACTCATCAAATGATTCAACTGCCTTCTACTCAAACATCGGAATCACAACCAAAGCCTCACAAGTCATACCCATGGGTAATGGTAATCACAAACTCATTCCTGATCCTATGTTCAAACAAGCTGATGCTAATGCACACGTGGGAAACTTCATTAATCAACTGGCTCTCCTGATTAGTCAAAACATGAACTCTCTTCCACACACCAACAACAATCTCAGAACTGCATCCAATCCACACAATCAAGCCACTGTCAGAGATGGGAAGGTTATGGTGCAGCCAGTTCAAGAAAGGCAGTACGAACAAGCAAGAGGTGGAGCTGGTAGAGGTTATGCTGCAAATCAGAATAGGGGAAGGAATGCAAACCAGGGTCAAGCAAAGCCAATCAAATGTTACAATTATGGAGGTGAGGGACACATTGCAAGGAACTGCACATTGCCAAAACGCCCTCAGAATGCCGAGTACTTCAGGGATAAGATGTTGCTTGTGCAAGCTCAGGACAATGGTGCAGCTTTGGATGAAGAGGAGTTGTTGTTCTTGGCTGAGGGAAATGCTAAGACATATGATGCAGATGTGGATGAGCAACCAATTCAGGAGATAGGCCATAATCATCAGAATGCCTTTCAAGTAGCTGATTGTGATGCATACGACTCTGATGTTGATGAAGAACCCACTGCACAAACCATTTTCATGGCTAGCATTTCTCCAATGGTCTCTCTTAAAGTCTCTTCATCACCACAAGCTGGTCCATCCAAAGACAAAATCATTTCTGATGTATTAAAATTATACGATGAAGTTGATGAGAAAAAGATACATAACGAAGTACAATCAACTGTAATTATTGAGTCAGATATTGAAAATATGGGTAATATCAATGTTGTCCCATATGATCAATATGTGAAACAAAGTGAAAGTGAGATTGTAATAAGTGACGTATCTTATGCAGTCAATGATGACTATGCTTTTGACGAATACACTGCACGTGCCCCTGATGATTCTGTTATTTCTGAACTTAATGCTCATAAAGAACGTGTTGCTATTTATGAACAACGTGCTAAGTTTGAATTAACCTCCCGTAAGCAGGAAATGGATGACCAAATGCGTACAACTATTAAAAAAAGTAGGTTTAGAGAAGAAGTATTGAAACAAGAGTTAAACTCCTTACAAGATAAGCTTTCTAAAACTGCTAAGCAAAAACAAGAACTTCAAGAAAATGTTAAAATGCTTAAGCAAGAATTCAGTGTTAAGGAATCAAAACTTTTGAATGATTTTTCTAATCTAAAAACCTTGAAGAATAAGCTTGAAAATAAGTTGTACGTACAAGGAAATACCATTCAGACTGCTCACTTAATCACTAAGCATAGAATCTTAAGCGATAAGCATAGCATTCCCCTCATTGAGGAACCAAATCCAGAGGTCATTAAGAAGGCTAGAAATGCTCATAAGGTTCTTTATGATGGAAATGAAATCCTTAAGCCTAGACAGAAACCTAATTGCGTTGAGTGCACTGAGGAAGATAAGAAATCAGATGAAGTCACTAGGGAAAAGATGAACAAGAAACTAGATGATCCTAAATGTAAAGAGAAGAAAATAAATATCACACCCCATGATTACAAGAAGGAGAATTGGATTTCCTTGAACATGTTTAAGCCTCAGACGTTGTTAACACCCGAACAAGTGTTCTGGAAAAAGGATTTAGATAAGCAAAAAGCAGAGAATCTTGTTGTAACTAACCCCCCCTTTAGGAAAATGCCTTCAGCAACTGTGTATCCTCCCAATACACCAATGCATTTAGTTCCTAGGACTATTGCCACTAAAAGCAAGACCTTAATCAGTCAATATGTTATTTTTCAACTATTTGTTGATTTTGAGAAAACTTTTAAGAAAAGGATCACACCCACTGGTATAACTGAAGGGGAAAGGGGTTTTGAGCAAACGAAAGAATGTTATTTAACTGAAGTCATGCCTTTCTTTAAACAACTAAAAGATCATTTTGAAAGTCTTAAAAAGGGAATGAACTTAGACATTAAAGAAATGTAAAAGGAGTTTGATACAATGATAGTTGAGGTTAGTGACTATGAGCGAGCACTAAAATATAATGAGATTGAGAGGAAGAACTTGCATACATTGAATGAGACTCTTATTTCTGAATGTATTACTCAAGATGTGTTTTTCACTGCTACAAACTGTTCCATTAATGCTTCTCAATTTCATGAATTATTTGTTGCCCTGAAAGTCTCCCATGATCGTGTTATTGAGCTTGAAAAGACTAATTCTAAACTAAATGAGAAAATTGAACTGGATGATCACGACAATTTGGTTAAACACTTTTCTAAACTAGAGGTTGAGCATTTTAATTTACAACTAAAATATCAACATCTTAAAGAAAATGTCAAAACTTCAAATATCAAGACATCCTCAGATGCTCCAGAGTTTGATGCAGTTTTTCAAATTAACAAACGTGATGAACAGATTCAAGCTCATTGTAACACGATCAGAAAGTTGAAAGCCCAAATCTCTCAATTAAAGGGTCAAAAGAACAATGTGACAGGCTCCCAAATGCCTCCTCCTTTAGATTCTCAGAATTCTCAAACGTTTCATCTTCAAAACTTAGTAAATGCATTACAAAAGGAAAACGAAAGTTTTCTAGAAGAAAATGAAAAGGTTAAACGTCATTTCAATGAGTTATTTGAATCAATAAAGGTCACTCGTAACAAAAATAATGAACAAATAGCTTCATTTCAAAAGGAAATTGAGAATCTGAAGAGCCAGGTAAAAGGGAAAATGCCAATGACCAATGGGGAGAATGGTGTATCAAAGGTTCACTCTTGTAATAAATATGCTGTGTCTGTGAAATATGTTCCCCCTCATCTTAGGAATAACAAACTTGCAATTCAAACATATTTCTCATACCTTAAGGATTGTCTAGAATGTCTCCGTGAGATTGTTGAAGAGGATAATTTAGAGAAACCACTTGATAATGCAATTGGGCATGCATGCTTATATGCCGAACGATCTCAAGAACTTCTAGAATGCTTAATCACAATATGCCCTAAGTCCTTAGGTGAGAGAGTTAATCCTTTGATTCCTTGTTCTATGCCTAGTGCCAAGCATGAAATCCATTCAATGCCCAATGTTATGAATGTGAACCTTAGTGTGCCTTCAAGTAGTTCAGATTCCAGATCTGTTAGTGCTAAGAAAGCGAATTCTAGTGTGCCTTCTAGGAGTACAAATCCCAGCAGTTCTTGTGTTAAGAAAGTGAACCTTAGTGTGCCTGCATGTAGTTCAGATCCCAGCACATCTAAACAGGAGATGCAAAGAGTATCAAAACCAACTAATGTTCCTAGTCCCTCTACAGGAGTAATCAGTGACATTAAAGCAAGCAGGTCAAAGTCTCAAGACAATACAAGGAATGATAGGACCTCGCAAGCTAAGAATGTGCATTGGAAGAGAGTAGAAGACCAACCTAGGAACTTTAAGTTTGAGCCGAATAAAACGAATCGTGTTGATTCTAGTATTTGCCATAGGCGTATTGTAATTAATTCGAATTCTGATACTATTTGCAAACCTTGTAATGATGTCTGCTTGAATTCTTTTACTAATCATGAATGTGGTGTGAATGTTTTGTCTAAAGCTGTCAAATCTCCAGTTAACATTGTTAAAGCAAAATATCATGCTAAGAAGGCAAAAAGGCAAAGGCTAAAGAAAGTTAGAAAATAGTGGAAGCCCACAGGAAGAACATTTAGTAAGATAGGTTATCAATGGATACTTGTTGGCCATAAGGTTAATCAGACAATGCCCACTAGAAAATGGATGCCTACTGGTAGAACTATTCCCTTAAGAAGTGAACATACTTTAAATAGGGCAAATACGGACACTAGTACTGCATCTATTCATAATAACTCCATTGATTCAATTTCTTATTTGAATGTTTCTATTTCTGATGTAGGTGTTCCAATCACTGTTACTAACCAAATGGAACCCATTCTTGCATGGGGATCCCAAATATCCAGTTATCCATTCTTGTCTGTGTTCAACTGCAGATCATTCAAATCGTTCTGTGGTACCTGGACTCAGGCTGTTCCAAGCATATGACTGGAGACCGGTCGCGGCTCATGAACTTCGTGAGTAAATTCATCGGGACAGTTAGATTCGGGAACGACCATTTTGGAGCTATTATGGGTTATGGAGATTATGTGGTTGGTAAAAGTGTGATTTCCAGGGTATATTATGTGGAAGGTCTTGGTCACAATCTGTTCTCTGTTGGTCAATTCTGTGATTCCGATCTAGAAGTGGCTTTTTGAAAACATACTTGCTTCGTTAGAGAACTTGATGGTGTAGAATTATTAAGAGGAACTCGAGGTTCTAACCTATACACCATCTCTATCGATGACATGATGAAGTCCTCTCCAATCTGCTTACTATCAAAGGCTTCTAAAACAAAGTCTTGGTTATGGCATCGTCGTCTTAATCACTTGAACTTCGGCACCATAAACAATCTTTCTAGAAAGGATCTTGTCAGAGGCTTACCCAGATTAAAATATGAAAAAGATCATCTTTGTTCAGCTTTCCAATTGGGTAAAAGCACGAAATATGCCCACAAACCAAAACCCACAAATTCTGTAATGGAAGTTCTTCATACCCTTCATATGGATCTGTGCGGACCAATGAGAGTGCAAACTATAAATGGGAAGAAATACATTTTAGTAGTTGTTGATGACTACTCTCGATTTACTTGGGTAAAGTTTTTGAGGACAAAGGATGAAACTCCAGATGTCATCATCAAACTAATCAAACAGCTTCAGGTTCGACTCAACAATACTGTCAGAATTGTTCGAACAGACAATGGCACAGAGTTTGTCAACAAAGACTTAATTCAGTTTTATGAAAGTATTGGAATCAGTCATCAAAGAAGTGTTCCACGAACTCCTCAACAGAACGGTGTAGTTGAAAGACGAAATCGAACTCTTGTAGAAGCCGCAAGAACAATGCTTATTTATTCGAAGGTTCCAATGTTTCTATGGGCAGAAGCCATTGCCACTGCATGCTACACCCAAAATCGTTCCCTTATACACACCTCTCATGGAAAAACTCCATATGAACTTGTTCATAAACGAAAACCTGATCTCTCCTACCTTTGTGTGTTTGGTGCTTTGTGCTATCCAACAAATGACAGTCAAGATTTAGGTAAATTAAGAGCAAAGGCAGATATTGGAGTTTTTGTTGGGTATGCACCAAACAAGAAGGGTTACCGAATCTACAACAAGAGAACCCGGAATATCATGGAAACAATTCACGTTACGTTCGATGAGCTGACCGGTCAAATGGCTCCTGGACAACCCAGTTCTGGACCCGCACTTCAAAACAGTCCCATTGGTTCATCCCTTGTATGAAATTCCTCTCCAGCTATTCCATATGTACCTCCAATTGAAGATGATTTGAAGAAATTGTTTGATCCGATGTTTGATGAACTCTATGAGCCAAGTGCTAATGAACTGTCAATTCCTACAACAGAGGCTGCTCATATCCCTGTGAATGAAGTCAACCCTTCAGTCTCAATATCATTAAGTCAAGAAGCGCCTGCTGCTGATCACTCAGTCTGATCAACAAATCTTCAATCTTCGAATGTACATCATGGAATTGTTTCTGGCATCAATGAAGAAGTTAATCCCTTTGCTACTCCCGAAGATGCTCAATTTGAAAATATCTTTGCTCCTGAATCATCATCAGAACCATCTTCTTTAGGAGACATCGACTCTGCTACTTCAGCCCTCAACAACAGCCACATGAACACCTCAAAAAATGGACTCACGATCATCCATTAGACAACATCATTGGAAATCCCTCTCGTCCAGTATCCACACGGAAACAACTTGCAACCGATGCCTTATGGTGCCTCTTCAACTCCGTACTCTCTAAGATCGAACCAAAAGATGTTAAAACCGCCATGAATGAAGACAGCTGGTTCAATGCCATGCAAGAAGAAATTCATGAGTTTGATCGACTTGATGTATGGGAATTAGTACCTGCTCCAGAATGTGCTATGATCATTGCTCTAAAATGGATCTTCAAAGTGAAACTTGATGAGCATGGTGATGTCTTAAAGAACAAGGCTCAATTGGTTGCTAAAGGATACCGTCAAGAGGAGGGTATTGACTTTGAAGAATCATTTGCTCTTGTTGCTCGTATCGAGGCAATCAGAATCTTTTTGGCTAATGCTGCCAGTAAGAACATGGTAGTCTATCAGATGGATGTAAAGACGACATTTCTGAACGGAGATCTTAAAGAAGTCGTCTATGTCAGCCAACCCGAAGGCTTTGTGAATCCAAAGCATCCTACTCACGTCTATCTTTTGAAGAAGGCTCTGTACGGTTTAAAGCAAGCTCCAAGGGCATGGTATGATACGCTATCGAAGTTTCTTCTATCTACCGGATTCAGCAAAGGAGCAGTTGATCCAACATTGTTCACCAGGAAGTCAGGCAAAAATTTAATTCATGTTCAAATTTATGTTGATGATATCATCTTTGCCTCGACTGACCCCAATGAGTGTGACCGTTTTTCAAATGAAATGGGTTCTAAATTTCAAATGTCAATGATGGGACAAATGTCATTTTTCTTGGGATTACAAATTTCACAAAGTCCCGGAGGCATTTTCATAAATCAATCTAAATATGCAAATGAGATTTTAAAGAAATTTGGATTCGATTCTAGTGACCCAGTTGACACTCCCATGATTGAACATACCAAACTAGATGAGGACCACTCAGGGATCATGGTAGACCAAATGAAATATTGTTGTATGATTGGATCCCTGATGTACCTCACAGCTAGTAGACCAGACATCTTGTTCGCTGTTTGCATGTGTGCTATATACCAGGCTAAGCCTACTAAAAAGCACCTTGAAGCGGTTAAACGGGTCTTTCGGTATCTCCAAGGAACCATCAATATGGGACTTTGGTACCCGAAAGACACCGGTATGTCACTAACAGCCTATGCAGATGCTGATCATGCAGGATGTCAAGATACTCGTCGAAGTACTTCTGGAGGTGCTCAGTTTTTGGGTGATAAGCTTGTGAGCTGGTCGTCAAAGAAGCAAATGAGTACTTCTATTTCCTCTACAGAAGCGGAATACATAGCCATGTCATCTTGTTGTGCTCAAATCCTATGGATGAGATCCCAATTATCTGACTATGGCTTTGAATTCAACAAAATCCCTCTGTACTGTGATAATAAAAGTGCTATTGCTCTCTCATGCAACAACGTACAACACTCAAGAGCAAAGCACATCGACATTCGACATCATTTCATCAGGGAGCAAGTTGAAAACGGTGTGGTGAAACTTTACTTTGTGAGGACTGAATACCAGTTAGCAGACATCTTCACCAAAGCTCTTCCTAGAGAACGTTTTGAGTTTATTCTTCCATGACTGGGTCTTAAGAGCCTACAACCAGAAACTCTCAAACGTCTTCAAGAGGAAGAAGAGGAGTAAAAGGTTTCCTTCATCTATCCCCTGTAAATATTTTTTCGAAAAACAAAATACAAAATTATAAAACCTTAAAAAAATCAAATAGAAAAATATAAAACTTTCAAAATCCATTAAAAAAAAAAAAAAAAAAAAAAAATTTGAAAAATTCGAAAAATCTTTAAAAAAAATATTGTCATTTTGTCATGTTTCTCTCGATTCGATAATATCTACGGTCTTGATGTTGTCATTCAAAGAATGACACGGGACTTTAGATGTTGTTCGAATCTTAATATATATATATATATATATATATATATATATATATATATATATATATATATATATATATATATAGGTTTGGGTTTATTATGAAAAGTTTCTTATAATGAAAAGAATGAGAAGGCATGTGGAGGTGACATGTGTCACATTTGCCACATCACCATACCCCACCCCACCCCCCCGCCCCACCCCCCACCCCCCCCCCCCCCCCCGGAAAAAAAAATTTTCCCGCCAAAAAAAAATTTTTTTTGGGCAAAAATTTTGTTTTTCCCGCCAAAAATTTTCCGCCAAATTTTTTTACTGCATCACAATTATGAATTTAGTGCAATAAGGTTATAAATTACTGCATCACAGTTATAAAGTTACTGCATCACAATCATAATTTTAGTGCATTAATGTTATAACCTTGATTTTAGTGCATCATAGTTGATGCACTACTAACTATGATGCAGTAACTTATAAAAAAGATGCACCAAAACTTATTAGTGCATTAAGGTTATAAGTTACTGCGTCACAATTATGATTTTAGTGCATTAAGGTTATAAATTACTGCATTACAGTTATAAAGTTACTGCATCACAATCATGATTTTAGCGCATTTAAGGTTATAACCTTGATTTTAGTGCATCATAGTTGATGCACTGAACTATTAACTATGATGCAGTAACTTACCAATGGAGCATTAGTCCAATGGTTGGAGCACTTGTGCTTGAGTCAATTGACCCAAGTTCAAGTCTCATCCTTGGCATTTGCTTCATATAGGTACCCACCTCCGCAAAACCTGTGGGCACACTGGAGAGACTTTGTGGAATAAGAGCTTAGGGGTCCTAGTCTTGGCTCGTGCTCACTCCAGTTGGTGCCCCACTAGGCCAGGAGAGTTTCCGGAGCTATTCCTTGTGGGGTGGACAATGGCTGGTGCCAAAAGGCACCCGGGGTCAGGGTGTTCCCGCCAATCTACACCTTTTGTAGAATGATGCAGTAACTTATAATAAAGATGCACCAAAACTTATTAGTGCATTAAGGTTATAAGTTACTGCATCACGGTAATAAATTTACTGCATCATAATCATGATTTTAGTGCATTAAGGTTATAAATTACTGCATCACAATTATGATTGTGATGCAGTATTTTTATAACTGTGATGCAGTAGTAAATTTTGGCGGGAATTTTTTGGCGGGATTTTTTTTTTTGCCCAAAAAAATTTTTTTTTGGCGGGAAAAAAAAATTTTTTTGCGGGGGGGGGGGGGGGGGGGGGGGGATGGGCGGGGGGGGGGGGGGTGGGGGGTGGGTGGGGTGGGGGTGGGGGTGACACATGGCATGGTGATGTGGCAAAGGTGACACATGTCACCTCCACATGCCTTCTCATTCTTTTCATTATAAGAAACTTTTCATTTTAACCCTACCCTATATATATATATATATATATATATATATATATATATATATATATATATATATATATATATATATATGTATATGTATATATATATGTATATGTATATATATATATATATGTATATATATATATATATATATATGTATATATATATTTGGGAGAAAGAGAAAAAATGGTTTATTGTCATTTCAGGCAGTAACCGCTTTTCAAAGATAGAACAGAGTCATACTTTATCTTGGTTTTCAAATTTCTTGCTCTGATTCTTTAAACTAATCCTTACTATCTAATGAAAACTAGTTGTTTTGAAAAATAACTCGGACTCTAATTTTTTGATAATCATCTGGTCTTAAAAGTTTGTCAAACTATCTATCTCTCAATCAACAACTTATGTCATTGATTGAGGGGGAGAATGATTTCAATTAAATCAAAAAGTTATTTGTCATACAATTGTTTTCAAAAAATAATCTTACATGTTTATTCAATGGAGTTTAAAGTCTTAAAATCCGATCCTTATTAGATAAAACGCTTTCATAATCAAGTCACAATTCTCCTTAAAAGCTTTCAAAATCAATTTAAATCTACAGAGATCTCAAATATCAAATGATGTGATAATTGTGATCGGAGGAGAATTTATGATTTAAATTGGATTTAATCTGATAATTCGGTAAATGGTTTTCTAAGGATGTACAAGCTCTCCTTCCCACATGTGCCAAACGATTTCAAGATTTTCCATGCACATATTGAGGGGGAGCATCTATCTTAAACCACAAAGATCTTAAACGTGATCAATTTATTTCAATATGCAGGTTCCCTCTTGTATGTGCAAAACTCTTTCAAACCTCAAGGCACATATTGAGGGGGAGCAAACTTTTGAAAACCTCATCCTTCTCCAAAATGCTTTATCTACTTGATCTGATTAGGGAAGTGATGTTGATATTTTTTAGAAAATGGTAATTTAAGAAGTTAATTATTTCTCTTGCCTCCGTGTGCTAAAACAATTTCAAATATATGAAGCACATGTTGAGGGGGGGCTCTTGTTCTAAAAATATCAAAACAATTCAGGTACAAAATGCTTTGATAATATATCACAAGTATCTGGATTGATTTTCAAATGGTTTTCAATTGGTTCCAATGGCAGATGAACAATACCAAATAGACCAACCAAATTTACTTTATGTACGGTGATATAAGGACGATAAGGTTAGGTATTTGTTC
The DNA here is from genome assembly GCA_019973895.1 of Chrysanthemum seticuspe. Classification (NCBI taxonomy): domain Eukaryota; kingdom Viridiplantae; phylum Streptophyta; class Magnoliopsida; order Asterales; family Asteraceae; genus Chrysanthemum; species Chrysanthemum seticuspe. Next base: position 252,428,642 of record BPTQ01000007.1, read on the forward strand.
CCATGATCCGCCAGAACCGGAGGGATCTACCCAGGGACAATCCACTAGATAGTGTAGAAGTCCTTAGGTATATTGAAAAAAAGGAGAAAAATGAGATATGGGAAGAGTGCGGACTGAGACTGAGCTAGTACTGGAATAAACCCAACAAGGTTCTAGCTATGAAGTCTCGGTAAGCACTGAAGGGGTTGAAGAATGAAAAAGAATTGAATGAGAAAAGGGTGAAAACAAATAGCCCTCCAATTATTCAACCTTAGGGCAGATACCGGGTTCAATTCATATGCTACTGGTGGTTACCAAGGTAACATCGGTATTGAAGACAAGACGTCATGGACCCAGTGACGCACTGCACTTCAACTTCCCAAACCACTCAAGTTCCTCTTAAAAGGGCTTGTTTCATTCTCACGGGGAACCAACATTATCTATCGACTTTCTCTTAGAGATTGTTGATATTGAAAAAGGAGACCCTCTCCCTAGTCTCCGATATAGGATCCAAATATGCACAAATTAAGTCTAGAGCCACGAGATCATCAATAAATCTCATTATGACACTTTCAATGAAGACTCTCTGTTTCACACAATGTGGAAAGAGAGATTATATCTTGAGTCCTAAGCATTATCCTTGTGGTATTGACAGAACATCCGAGTGATATGCAAACATATGCACAATGAAGATGGAAAGCCTTCTGGAGCCAACATCAAACAAGCTCCTGGTAGGTGGCATGTGAGATCTATTCTATAGATCAACCATGTGACAACTGAACAGAAACAATGGGGCGATTCAATCTTTTGAATCAATCCTGGTTCAGGTTATGGATTGACGGATACCTTTGAAAAACCGGTCGTTATGCTTAAAAACTCTTTTCTTTAGCACTTCGACCGTGTTCGAATATTTCAAATCAAAAGGTGTTTATGATTGATAATTGATTTTCATTAAAACCTTCTTTGTATTGCAAAAACAATTTCTATTGAGCGATACACGATTGTTTTTCAAATCTCTTTTTCATCAATCAGTGAATCTCTATTCGCTGGTTCACTCACTCCGTGTTGTCTTCTTTGAGACGTTCCGGTTTGAGAACAGCTAGAGCAGCTGTGAAACCCTGTCGAGGAAATTCTTCGGAATTATACCTGATCACAGGCAGTACTTGTACTGATCAACGGGGAACCGTGGGCCGTGTAATTCAATTCAACGAAAGTGATCAAAGACACTTTCGTGCGCTTTATTGCTAAATGTTTTATGCAGGTACGCCCTACGTTTGCAGCTGATCAGAATGATGCGGTCAATCCATAGCCGCATGCTCACTCAACACATTCATCTCAAAAGAAATCATGATTAGTGCATCAATGACTCTGATATTTTCACTCCATGCTTCTGCTACGCTGCTGCCAATATCATGAATCAACGAAAGCTTCCGCTGCTCTGATGAGAAGATATCATGATCCAGAATGTGAGCATGTCGGTCCGTTTGTCACAACATCACATAATACCAACACCACAAAGGATGTCTCAGAGATTTTTTTGTTAGCTGATGATCTCAAAAGCTGGCTCAAAATTATTATCACGTGGATCAGTAAAAGACATCCACTTGGATTAACCAAACATGCAGTAAGAAGAATCAATGACTACGAGCTTCGGAGCAAAGTACTACATCAAGAATGCAAGAACAATCTTTTAATATAATATCTGTTTGTATTCAATGTATGTTTAATGTGTGTTTGAGGTGACCTCCCTTAGGGGGAGATTGTTAGGATTTAGTAAATCCAGTTATTAAAGAGTCGGTCACCTCAAGTATATGTAATCGTTAGAAAGCTCGTAGTCGTAGATTATTATAAGTTAAGTAGTATTTAGTTTAAGTAACACCGTGGAGGACGGACGGGTCTTTACCCACTGTATGCCTGATCCACAGCCTGATAGGTGGCGATTTATGTAATGACTATAAATACTCTCTACCTTCCAAGGTAGAGAGTTGGAGCTCATAATAAGACTTTTCTTTCTCTCACTAAAGTTCCCAAACCTCTAACTTTCTCTCTCTAGAATCATCTTGTACGCCTATTTTGTGTTTGGTTTGATGTGTTTGGGAAATCCAATATGTTACAAGAAAGCATTTAAAAAGTAAAGTAATTTATCCTAAAATAATATCTTCTTCTCTTTGACAAAGAAACTTTTGTCTTTTTGATAATAGGCGTACACTTTTTTTTCTCTCGATTGTTGGTTTTGTTTTCATATCAATACAAGGGTACTTTTGTCTTTTTGATATATCAAGGATTTTTTTAGTCAATGAACACTTTATATGGCCGGATTTGGTATAAATGAAAAAGAAAATGTACTTGAATGACCTATAAGATAGTTTTCATAGATGAGCGGCCTTAATGAAAAAAAGTTAAAATTTGGGTGGCCTTTATATACAAAATCCCTATATTTAAAGATTGAGTACTAAAATTTAATGTGAAAGTCTTAATGTGCTAAAACCATGTACACTACAAACATCTCACAGCTCCACAACGCATAATAAATGTCGAGTCTTAAAGATTGAAGTCTTGGGCATCATTTATTTGCAAGAAACTAATGCAACGAGGAAGATGAATATGAACTGGTTGTTGCAGTTTTAGGTATACAAAGAATTCTGCAGTTACAGCGTAAAAGAATTTGAACCATTTACATCAATAAATCTTTAAATGCGATTTTTCACTTGATTTTTTTGAAAATTATAAATAACCAAAGAAATCCATGTCTATCATAATCCCTTCCACCACCTCACATAAACAACAAACAACTGAAACAAATACCTAACCCATCTCCACAGCAGATCGAAAAATAAAGAAAAGGGAAAAAGATCTCAGTGAGGTTTTGTTTCATAAGATATTACATGTATAAATGCTTACAAATCGAAAACCTACTCATCAAAGATCTGTGAGAAGTTTCAACTTCTTTTAAATTTCCGAAACTTTTAAAGAAAGAACAATATATAATTGTATCATCCCTTCTCACTTTCGAGTCAAAAATAAACTAACCACATAACAACCGCAAGATCTAACCTAGATGTCAACAAACCACATACAACAACAACAACTACAACAATAAAATTCCCATCTCCATTCATCTACAACAAGACTCGAAGAACACAATAATAAAACAAATATCTCAGTCTATTTTCGTGTTGTACATAAAATCCAAAGACCTTTACAAGATCCATAACGCGAAAAAGTTACTATCATTGATCCGAAACTTAAAAAACAACAAGATTTCAGAAGTTTCTTTCGTGTTTCACAAGATATTAAAAGAACATAACAGATCTTAAACACACGAAAAGAAAAAAATCATCATAGATCTGTGAAATGTTAAACTTCTTTTTCATATCCTAAAATAAAGAAAGGAATTATAACAAATTTGTTATATCCTATATTTGTTTCGTCCAAAGAAAGACATAACGAAAAACATAAAACGATACCTACCTGAGACCTTGGTTGTTACAAGATCTTGAAGATGAAATTTCTTAAGTCCCTAGTAGGTTATAAGATTCGAGCAAAAGCTTGATTTGGTTTTTCTTGGTGTTCGGTCCTTAAGCATAAACGTAGAAAAGGTATGAAGGGTTTGTTGATTCGTGTAAGAATAAAAATGAGAAAAGTAGTGTTTGTGTTTATGGTGGTTGTCGTGTGTATTCCAAAAGAAGAAAGATGTGGGCGGCAGTTTATTGTGTGTGGTGGTGAGGAGAAGTGGTTGCACACATATGGGTGACTAGGGTTTGAAATGATAATGAATCTAGGGTTAGTGTTTTAAAACCCAAAGTTTTAGGATATGTATGGTTTTGGACCCGGTTGGATTTTCCTTGGGCCTAAACGATTTCCTTTTGGGTTGTGATGGGCTCCGAGGGTATAATTAAGCATATTAAGAGTGGCCTACAATGTGTAACAATTCATATTTTCATGTTACTAACCAATCTCAAAATTTTACTATTCATTTTTACTATTCACTTTTACTATTCATCCTAATTTTTTTTTCATTTATCATGACAAGAGAGTTGATACTCGTCGAGTTGTCCTGACGACGTACATTGAATCCATTCAGAACCGATTTCACAAAACCGTGCCTGAGATTTACTTTTAGGTTTAAACGTCATTAAAACATCCATGATATGTCCATACAACATTACAAACAATAGAAATATGTGTTTCTCACATCATATAACAATTCCACAAGTTTTGAAATTTTACGTTTTCCAGTTTTGCGTTTTACGCAATTTACGCGTTTTAAACCTACGTTTCCAGTTTTAACATCGTTTACTCGATCCATTAAACTTATCACTCAATTTATGTATTAATATGGATTATAATGATAAGTTTAATCATTTCTACAAGTTTCATATTTTTACGATACCTGATTTTACGTTTCGTGACTTAACGACTTACAGTTAGCGATTAACGGGACCAAAACTCACTCCGTAAACTAGATAATACCAAAATAAACTGATTCAACCTCCCCCCATTAATGTGACCTCCTATAGGAGGGGTGTCACTAAGCATGTGGCTTAATCTCAATGTCTTGGTCATTTAGATGTAAATAAGTGTACAAGCTTCCTTACTAAGTTTCCTTAAATTCCAAGTATGTAACCTCCTCAAATTCAGCCATAGGTGACATTTTATATGAGTTATGAGGGCACTTGGCTTGATTTAGAATGAAGTCTTCCAAGATCCTTACACATATAGAACCTTAAGTCCTAAGTCTTGCTAATCTAGAGACATATGTCCATACTTAGTTAGGAAGAAAGATTACTAACCATATTTGACTACTCTTGCACCTCCTAAAAGTCTTATATAAAGCCCATTCCCCCTCCATGTTGACGCCACACACACAAACAAAAACAAACTTCTCATTTTGTTCTCTACTTCAAGTATTTCAAGAAAGATTCAAGCTACAAGTAAACTACATCAAATCCTTGCAAGTTTAGGTGATCCTCTTGAGTTTAAATCTACTCAAGTCACCTAAGATCTCATCACAAGCCCTTCAATAATACAAGAAGTATAGAAGGTTGCTAAGGTGTGGGAAATTGCTCAAAATCCTAGTTCTAAGTCCTTGATTTCCTTTCTTATAGAAAGCCAAAAGTTGTAAGAAAGACTAACACCCACTCTTGCTCAACATCATTTACATATTTCTCATACTTAATCCATGCTATATATGGTCATTATATTTAATTCATGGTGTACAAACCCTTAAAAAAAGTTGAAAAAGCTTATATGTTAACTTATGTAAGTGAGCAAGTAAACTATTATCTTATGCTATGAAAAACGACCAAACCAGAATAGCCATGACCTTGGATAGATAACATAATGTTATAGAGGATCTTATAATAAAAACGTAGCAATTTGAATCACCCAAAACGGACACACGAGTCAAAAGATATGATTAAAAGAAATTAGCGAAACTCAAAAACCGAATCTGCCAAACTGCTTACTGCTCAAATTTCGAATTTTTTTGAGGCCCTTCTGGTTAGATTCATCAAAAAGTTAAAGCATAGAAGTTGTCCGGAATGATTTTTTACATCCACCGCGAGGAAACTCGGCCTAAAAATGCATAACGAAGGCTATTTTCTTTAAAACTCTTAACAGCCCTATGTATAGCCAAATGGCTATACACTTTGTCATGGCTAAGGTATAACCAAATGGCCTAAAGGCCTTAGACCGAGACCACAACTGCGGCTAAGGCCAAGGCTGAGGTCGCAAGGCCATGGTAGCCGAGACCAAAGCCACAGCAAGGCTACGGCTAAGGCCTCGAGGCTTTCTAAGCCGAGACCATTAGCCAAGGCCTTAGCCTTAGCAAAACAACACAAACACCAAAAAAATTTGTATCTACTCCATTGATAAACCATGAAAATTTTCAAATAACAATCGTCATTCAAAATAAACTTTCCTAAATTTATTAGACCTTCGGAATTGTAACTTTTGTAAAACGACGAGAACTTGTAAAACCATTTAAGCTACTTGTATAACCAAAGGACCAAACTACTTTTGTTAAACATCTAAACCAACTCAAACCCGCCTACGGAACATGATCAAACTTATTTTGTAAACCATATAACCACTTAAACTATATTTCATATAATCAAACAAGCAAAACATATATTTTCCATATCGAGTACTACAAAACTAGGGAGCTTCATGTGAAGGGTTTCATTTGGGTAAACGGATCGACGAATTGCTGGATTTACGAATTAAAAGTTTCCTAGCTCCTCGAACGTTTACTACATAACCTCTGAATTATGATGGCCCAAACGGTAGTACGAGTTATATAAACTACAAATGTCTCATAAACCATTTCTATAAAAAAAAACGACATACACAAACTACCATATAAAGCATCATGATCAATATAAGTGATATATATAGACTCGTTTATGCTTTCTCATTATTATTTCATAAACTAAGACACGAAACCATATTATAGGTTGCTCGTAGAGGTTTTTACGACTCGACCACCACTTTCACTACTCACTAAACATCATCCAACTCACGGTGAGTTTCATAGCCCCACTTTTAATTGTTTTATACTATTTTTGGGGGAGATACATGTCCAGTTACTTTCTTTTACTTTTACAAGTATTCTAAACTTTTACAAATTACCGTGAGTCATAGCCTCATTTTTTTTATCGTATAGCTGTTTTGTAAACTCTTTGGGGGAGATACATGCTCAACTATTTTAATTCAATTTCGATTATTTATAAACTTTATGTTGTATCTGACCTAAATGTTTATTCATGCTAAATAACCTTATTACCATATTTAAAGTTTCTATATCATGAACCATTAAGCACTATCCGTAGTAAACACGAATACTATGGTTAGATCTATTGTGATTAGTGTAATCATTAAGTTGACTCAGTTACAACAAACAAACGCAATAAATACTAGGTACAACAACAAATTACCTACTACGCTATGATTGCAACTACTATGCCAAATTCTATTTGCTCGAGGTTATAGATTAACCCGAACGATGCAACGATTATGTCAATTTCTATTGGTACGAGGTTAAAGATTAACCAGAACTGTTAATACAAATAAACCATAAAAACGTTTATTTATATTTTACGATCTTCTAATGTTTTGTCGATAACAAACGTAAAATCATTTTAACGAAACAAATAAAATACATAAATGGTTTGAGCCAATAGTTTACTAACACACTTTTACTAAACATTTTAAAACTATATCAAAACATGTTTAATAAATAAGTTATAAAACCAAAGACATTTTATAAAACACTAACAAGTAATATTGTTTACATCTTATAGAAATGCATATGTATAACAAGTAGTGTTTACATTTTATAGAAATGTATATGTACTTTATATATGTTGTAATGGGTAAGTAATGGGTAAAAACCAAAGTCCATAACCCATGACCTATGACCCATGACCCATGATCCATTGACTAGGTACAATGAATACTGTTGGGTAAAAACCAAAGTCCATAACCCATACCCCATGGAGCATGATCCATAACCCATAACCCATTGCATGACATCATGCATGAAGTCATGTTGGATATTATCCATGATCCATGACCCAAATTCCATGACCCATGACCCAAGACCCGTAACCCAATGACTAGGTACATTGTATCTTGTTGGGTATCCATAATCCATTACCCATAACCCATGGTCCATAACCCATAACCCGGTTTGCAACCCAAATCTAGACTTAATTGGCCTAGTAGCCGGATCCCAGGTTTTGCACTAGCCGGATCCCTCTAGTAAGGGATCCGTGGGACAGTAGACATGTTTTTGTCTATAAATAGTGAGTCATTTCTCTCTTACTTACCACCACTCTTAGACATACTTTCTCTCAGTATTCTAACCTCACTAACCACAGATCCAAATGATCATTCTATGTAGTTTTATGTTTGTGTGATTCTCTAGGTTCCTCTTAAAGGCGAGATCACCACCTCTTGAAGACGTGCAAGCTCAAGTCATGAGTTTCTAAGCTTCGTCATCATCAAGACCACTGAAGTGCATCTTTTTTATAGTTCTTTTCTCCCTCAATAGAAGTGTCATGTTGAAGGCATTAGTGAAAGGTGTCGAAGGGTCATGTTAAAGGCATTAGTGAATGGTGCCAAAGATGTACATTCGACATGGTGCATCGATGTACAAGTTATGTAGTTTGGGTTAGTGGATGTTGATATCCTCTCTAGTGTTGTAACAAGGAGTGTGTCTCCTTTGGGTAGTTGTGTTGTGGTGTAGTGTTTGGTAGTAGTTCCTCCTTTGTAATGGAACTCGGAATCTAGCCTTGTACCGGATAAAGTGTAGGCGACGTTGTGATAGGTTTGGTTCTACCTCGTGGAAGAACTCAGTGTCTAGCCTTGTACCGGATAAAGAGTAGGCGACGTTGTGAAGGCTTCTCCCCCACATTAACGAGCTTGTGTTGTGTAGTGCTTACAAACTCTCGAGTGGGGTACTCGGGGAGTGGAGTAGGGCAAGGAAGGTGTCCTTGTAGCCGAACCACTATAAATACTCGTGTCGTGGTTTTGTGTTCCTTTACTCTTTATCTTTTGATTTACTTACTTATATGCTCATCTATCAATATCCAACACACATACTAAATAGATTGACATAAGTCGATCTAAATACTTTAAAATAAAGTTTTAATCGGTAAAACTATTCAACCCCCCTTCTAGTTTTTCATAATTGGTATCAGAGCTTCGTTACCAAGTTTCTTAGAGTATATTGTACTTTAAAAACTTGATACGATCCGTGTATGTTTGAAAACTACAAAGAATGAAATTTCTTAAAACAAAATTCATATTTTAGAAATATTTATATTTTTTAGAAATCTTCATGCTAGGATTCTTTCAATGACTTCGTTCTATCCAAAGAAAAGTGAAGTCAACATCTAAGGAAGAACCCAAGAGTAATCACAACTTATTTACACAAAATACAATTGATTACTTTAAAAGCTCATTAAGTATTTCGGGTCTATGGTTTCTAAAAAACCATAAAAAGAGAATAAAACAAAGGTATGTTCTTTTACCCACAACTAGTTGATCTATACATTTAGTAACCATATGTGGGTAAAATGATGATATATGTTTTTCTCTCATAATAAAGCTTATATATATATATATATATATATATATATATATATATATATATATATATATATATATATATATATATATATATATATATATATGTATATATATATATATGTATATATATATATATGTATATATATATATATATATGTATATATATATATATGTATATATATATATATATATGTATATATATATATATGTATATATATATATATATATATATGTATATATATATATATATATATATATGTATATATATATATTTGTATATATATATATATATATATATGTATATATATATATATGTATATATATATACATTATATATAAGAGGAGACATGCCACATATAATTTCACGTGGCATCCCATAATGCCACGTCACAAAGCCATGTCATCAATCTAATGCCACATCATCGACCTTAAAGCCACATCATCAATTTAATATGCCAAATAATCACATTAAATGCCATGTCATTCATTTTTGTCCACATAAGCATTTTTTTAAAATTATATTTCGGATTTTTTTTTCTTAAAAAAGAGACATGCATGAATTCGAACTCAAGACCATGCATATATTATGTGGTATGTTAACCACTGAACCACCACATTTTTTTGGTGAGATTATGTAACTCCAGATCTATCTATGATAACAAGTAATCGCATAAACTAATTTCTTTATTAGACACTTTTAATTTAGAACTTATCCATCATATCTAACACGTATTTAGATTTTTAACCCTAATCAAACGTATAAACCCACGTTAAAAAAACCCAGATAATATACTTTTTTCTCAAAACACTAATATCATTTTTTGTTGATTTTTTTGGGTATCACTTTTCATTATACACAATATGCAATGAATCGTTTTGGTATTTATCACATTGGTATTATATAGGGTCAGTTACAGATTTATAATTATATAAAAACCTATGTGGTATTATTTTTCAACCAGGTATATAATTGAAGACATGCTTCAATTCAATCAGGTATTATTTTTCTCATGTTTTGATTATAAAAACCTAAGTGGTATTATTGTTAAATTACAGATTTATATATAATTGAAGACACTCCTTCAATTCGATCAGGTATTATTTTTCTTATGTTTTGATTATATTTTGAGTTGAAAATCTATATTTATTTGTGTGTACTGATTTAGTATAAAAAAAACTAGCATTAAGATTCATGGTTAATCATTAAACCGAAAAAAGTTGAAAGGGGATAACATTTAATTGCAATGACACCTAAATAAAGATTGTTTTGCATTGGTATCATATAAGTCACATTGGTATTATATGCGTACGAATTATGTTCATTACCATAAACCACAACCCGTGCAGGGGTATGGCGTTTGCTCAGTTTGGTTTCGCGCAGAACCTTCACACTAGGACCGCCCTTATTAAAAGGTACCAGTGCTAATTATATGTCGCATTTAAAGTTTTCACGTACCTCTCATTAAACAATATCATCGTTGGCCTTTATAATATATATCATCGACTGTCTCCATAGGTTCATTCATATTTGCAGGTGTTTATAGAAATACCCATATATGTAAACTTACTATGCTTCTTACCTTAATCCAACTTAGGTTTAGAAAACATATTGTACAACTACTATAATGCCTATGCAGCAGAACGGGTTAACACATTATCTCTTATGTTACCGATTTTTGCCCATATAGCCGCAACGTTTGTATATGCTCATAATGTATTGCTGATACTATGATCATAACCTATTTATGATTGTTATGTATACCCCGATATAGATATGCTTCTTTCTAATCTTCATCCCAAGTATTTACTATCTGCTATAACGTGAAAATAATGTTACCTGTGCAGCTATGTTACACGGTACCTTGCTTATATCTCAGCTGATATTTGTCCCAAAGACACGATTATCATTCCCTATAATACCTATGACCACTTACATGCATAAACTGAGTGTATATTCACAAGTTTTTACAAAAGTAGGCATGTACGTAAACTTTGTTCAATTCTTATGCTCCTTAAGGTTAGCTCCAAAAAACATACTATACACTTACTGTACTCGCCATCCAATAAAATGATATGTGGCTTTAGCAATTACCAGCTTTTGACTTAAACACATACATATGTCATCTTCATTACACCCATACTTCTTTTGCAGGATAATGGCAACCAATAGTAATGTGCACACAGACTCTCCTCAGAAAGAGAAATCTATTCTTATGGAACCTGAAATCATAACACTTGAAGACGTAAAACCTACATACATGAACAAAGCCATTGAAGTTTAAGTTTACTGGAAGTGGACTGCAAAATCAATTCTGGACCTTACTCCTACTGGGTATTGCTACATACTCTTGGACAAAAAGGTATATCCCAACCTTTCAGGACATACAATAGAATAACAACTAAATTATATGAGACATCCCAGACCGAAACTAGAAATTATCACAAGACAAATGCATAATGCTTCTTCACCATCTCTATTTCTCTTTCAAATGCAGTTCACGTAAACAAACATTGCATGTATTATAAATCCTATTACTGCAATATTTATGGTTCATTACTTAAAGGTATTATTATGCTTAATGAGATCCAACTGTATGCTTGTAGTACCATTTGGTGCTTAATGAGTTACAACCGTATGCTTTTAGCAATTAAGGAAGCCGCAATGGCAGAACATGATCATACTGCTGCCAACTATGGTGACATTCCTGTCAAAGAGAAGCAATCAATGACGGGTATTGGTCATGAATGGACCAAGGTTAGCTCTGTAATAAATCGTATAAATCAATCAGTTTTAGTTAGAGGACGAGTGCATGGGAGTCATGAATTCCGGTTGACCTCCCATTAAGGGTTTTGCTTTAATAACTCACCACAGCTAGGATTTAAAAATTTTATTAAAAAAACATCGTAAGTTTACGAGAATTCTAAAAACACATACTCGAGCTATCTTAATCGTGTATCTTGGTTTATAAAATTTCGTTTAAAAACTTATTGAAAATAAAACCTTATATAACTACTAACAGTGTTATCAAAAAACTAATTAAAACACGTAACACACCAGAATATAATTATAATGTAAACTAACAAAATAATGAAATTAAACAATAAAATTTAAGAAGTCTGAACAAAAACAACAACACTGCTCTAACTCAGTAAATGGTACTTGGAGCCTCCTTAAAGAAGCCGCCCTTTTGAAAACCACCTCTATTCCTGGTAAACACACAAACACCACCACTTAACAAACAAAGGGTATCAACAACAAAACTCCACTTGTCACCCGAAAATATATACATATTCTCATCACAACGAACATCAAACCAAACCATAAATCCATTCACAAATATTTCAAATTCGTCAACATCATCTAAATTTGGTAAAAAAAATCAGCTAGAAGCACTTATATACAATAAGTAGATAAACATAATTAACAAAAACAAAATAATAATAATAAATGTTAATGATATTATCAAATGTAAAAAATGTTCATGATTAATATTGTTTAGAACAAAATGTTAGAAAGTAGTTAACTCCTTTTAGCCGTTTTATGGATTATTGTAACATCAATTATAGTTCTTAACCGTTTAATTTAACTTTTAATAACTTTTTAGTATATATTTGTTTTACTAAATCCTAAAAATAAAAACCACAAATCAAAGTACTTACCTGCTTTTAGCCGTTTTATGGATTATGGTAACATCAGTTATAGTTCTTAACCGTTTCATTTAACTTTTAATTACTTTTTAATATATAATTGTTCAACTTAACCCTAAAAATAAAAACCAATAATCAAAATACTTACCTGCTTTTAGCCGTTTTATAGATTATGGTAACATCAATTATAGATCTTAACCGCTTCATTTAACTTTTAATTACTTTTTGGTATATATTTATTCTACTAAATCCTAAAAATAAAAACCACAAGTCATATCCGTCCATCGGACGGGTTTTGCCACTAGTATATATATATATATATATATATATATATATATATATATAAAATACTATGTGTATGAACATATGAATTAGGCTTTTAACATCAAAGTCGCAAGTCTCTAAAAAGTCTCTATTCACTACTTTCCATCTTAACACATCATCGGGAATAGTATTCCTCTTTGATTCTCTTAAAAACGTGTAAGTTAGTCAAACCTACGCCGTCATCACAAAATAAATTATTGATAGTTAAAGTCTTGATTCACCATCATTCGATAAACAATTTTCCTTTCTTTTAAAACATTTTAGCTAAATGTCTATTCAAATAGGAATATAATCAAAATCTCATTCTACAAGTTCTTCTCAAAAATAAGTTATTGTATAACTTATTACAAGTGAAAGAATAATCCAAATCACTCCAATAATTGTCTGCAGTGCCGGATCCCTCAAGTTGTACTAGCCGGATCCGTGCCGGATCCCTCAAGTTGTACTAGTCGGATCCCTCAAACAAGGGATCCGGGGGAACCCTGTAAACAGACAACAGGAGACTCGTTTGTAAACCCAAAACAATCCATTTTCCCTCTTCCTAAACCATAGAACGACCAAATCTCAGTTCCTATCATCCTAGGGCTCCATACTCTCAAGCATCTCAATCCTAAACATCATTGTAAGTAATTACACTCATGTTGTCTATTCATCATCATCTCCATCCTAGGGTTTATGTTTCTAACCTTTCAATTGATTTCAATTTTTCATATCATCAATTGGCAACTTGTTTATTGCAAAATGTTTTCCATACAAAAAGGTTCTACATAATTAAGGATTTTCAAAATGGCATTGTTAATACAAAATAAACTCATAAACCCATCTTGACAAATTTTACCTAATTGTAATATTTTTTGTCTAGGAACAAACATGCCTAAAGCTACCCAACAAGACCATCATGACACCGTTCACTATATTCCGAGATACTATCGCAAAGAAGGGCTTTCAAAAAGTGATCGCAAAACCGTCAAAATGCTCCAAAAATGACTTATCCACGAAGGTCGTGTAATTAAGGAATGTTTCATTGAAAACACCGACATTCCCCAAGTATTTTCCGTAATCAACTTTGATTGTCTCCTAAAAATTGATGAACAAATTTTTCCGGTCTTCATCTACGAATTTTACAAGAGTGTTAGGATTATCCGAAACAATGATGAAAGTATTTCAATCGCTTTTGTCATAAACAACCAAAGCATCACCTTACCTCGCAACACATTCGTACAAACCCTTCGCATACCTTGTGAAGGAATTTGTATGTTTTCCAAAGATTGGTCAATTGCTACTCAATCCTTCGCACTAGACTCTAAACCTATCTATCACACTCCTCTTGACGACCTTATTGTTGTTCGAGACACCATCTTCAAAAAAAGAGTCGACCAATCTTGTTACAACCGCAACAAAGAACTCATTCATCGTGATCCCTTTCAAATGGAACTCTTTGAGGTGATTCCCATTTACAAAAAGTGGGAAGAAATTCTTAGAGAAAATGTCATTTGTTTGGTTGGAAACAAATACCATCCCAATGCTTGTCTTGTCCAAATGATCTATTGTCTCATCCACCAAAAACCTTTCAATCTCGCCTATTACATTGTCAAAAGAATGGTAGGTGTGTTCAAAACCAACAAAATGGTTCTTCCTTATGGTATGCTCCTAACACGTCTTCGTGATTATGTTAGTAGAATGCAACCCACTCCTATTACCGATGATCATTTTCTCGCCAACCATGTTATGGTACCTCTCACCAAACAACCTTCCAAACGATTCATGATCAATGGGAAAAGGCCTCGGACTCTTCGGATGAAGATGAAGATATAGATGTTGAAGTTGACCCCGTTTCTAATTATCAAATCGACCCCATGACTTACTTTGAACAGGTTCCCACTCTTCCAAACGAATCCGACGAATTCAAGCAAACAAAATGGATGTTCAAATGTCTAACTCATTTCCTCATGAACTCGGGAAAGAAGAAGAAGTGAAGAGATTGACAAAAAGAAACATTGTAACTCATGACTTTATTTTATGGTTATTTTGGATGTTTTATAATTGTCAAAACAATGTATGTTCATTTCTTTATGCAAGACTTACTTGATTGTTCTCTTTTGATATATGGTCATAATCTCGTTTGCTCACTCATAGGTTGTTTCTATATGTTATGTTTACTATGCTTTCAATTGTATACATGTATAGTTACTATGAAAATCATTAGTTTCATAATTTGATACCTAGAGGAAAATATTGCACGCCCACAGTGAAGAAGTCTGTCACAGATGCCGGATCCCTAGTTTATAACTAGTCGGATCCCTCAAATGAAGGATCCGTGGGATCCGGGCAAACAAAAGTGTTTCCTTTCTTTTGTTTCATCAACCCAACCTTCCAGACCTTATTGAACTAGTTAAACATATTTCATTGACATCACTTAAACTCTCATTAGCCTCAGTTGATCTCACACTCACTAATAAATGACTTAAGATCACATTCAATATATTTTTGATTTATCATTACTTCAAAACTCACCAACTTTTCGCTTCAATGTTTACACGTTGTTCCTCTCATCTCAAAACACTTAATTTGATATTTCTATCAATTTTAGTAAATTGATTTTAGTCATCTTGATCTTGAAATGGTCTAAAAACTAGTTTTCATTTCTTGTGATTTTTAAAGAATTTTCTAATTTTTCCTTAGATCACCATCTGGTCTCTAGGATCATTTGACATCATTTGACACCCTCAAAATTCTGAGTGTCATTCTTGATCAACCATTGGTGTTCATGAAAACTTCATTTCTTTCCATAAAAACATCATTAGCTATTCTCACTCATTACACTTTATCATTTAAGTCTCATATCATTTAAGACACCTGAAGAGACTAAAAACACTCAAGATATATATAGGTACTAGACCTTACTAGAACCTCTTGAATCCTTTCTTAGCTCCTGAGAGCCGGATCCTTGGGTTTAGCCCAGACGGATCCCTCAAGTGAGGGATCCGTGGAAACCGTCTGCTCAGACTAATGAATCCTACTTGATACAATCATTTCAAACCCTCTTTGTTAATCTAAACACTTCATATTGTCTTAAATGACTCCCTAGATCAGTACAAATATGTAGTTGACTCTTGTGCATGCAAATCATTATAATTTGAAGGATCTTAGTGGCTTAAGCTTTAATTCACTTTCAAAATCTCCTTCTTTATAAACCACTTGTCTTAGAACTTCAAAATCACCATTCACACACACATTCTCAGTAGCTAAAACCTCCTTTTTGCACCTATCTTCTCTATCAATTCACCATGAGGAAAGCTCCTAGTGCTAACTCATCAACCAAAAGACCTCCCAAGAAGATTGCTCGGGTTGTTCATGAAATCTCCTCAACCGAATCATCACCCATTAAAGCCTCAAATACTAGAACTACCTCAAAACCAACTCTACCAATCAAACCAACTCCCAAAAGGATTGTTCCTACAAGACAGCCTTTGAAAAACACTACCATACCTCCTAAGCCAAACACCCCTACCTCCACTAAACCATCACCTCTAGTACCTAGAGCTATCTCTTTCACCACTTCACTCTCATCCCCACACCTGTACAACTTAGAGGACTTGCCACCTAGGCCATCTGATCCACCACCATTGCCATTATTTTCCTCAATTGAGAAAATAGTGCCACAACAACCTTCTCACCAAAACTTTGGTGTTGAAACCACACTAGCACCCGTATCCTTTTCTCCTTCACCTTCAAATGGTCCATTTTAGATTATGAGGAATCACCAAACTCAACAACCGGATCATATGAAAGTAGATACCTCTTTACCTCCATCATCAATACATATTCTACCACCTTCACCCTTAGTTGAACCACCTCCAACTTCATCAAACGTGCCTCCACAAATCACCCCATCCTTTGTGGAACCTCCACCTTCTTCATCCAACTTTCTTCCTTAAACCACTCCATTCCTACCACCACCATTCCCTAGCCATGACAATGATTGTTTTCATTGTCAACATGTCGAAGGATTAGTTCATGAAGTACGTAACGAATTACGTTTCATTTTCTATCACCTTTGTGGAAAACTAGAAGGGGGTTGAATAGTTTTACCGATTAAAACTTGGTTTTAAACTATTTAGATCGACTTATGTCAATATATTAAATGTGTACGTTGGATGTTGCATGCAAGTAAGTAAAGTAAAAGTAAAGAGTAAGAAGCACAAAACCACAACGCGAGTATTTATAGTGGTTCGGCTACAAGGACACCTTCTTTTCCCTACTTCACTCCCCGAGTCACCTACTCAAGAGTTCGTAATCACTACACAACAAACTCCTTGTGGCGGAGAAGCCTTCACAACATCGCCTACTCTTTATCCGGTACAAGGCTAGACACCGGGTTCTTCCACGAGGTAGAACCAAACCTATCACAACTTCGCCTACACTTTATCCTGTACAAGGCAAGATACCGAGTTCCATTACAAAGGAGGAACTACTACCCAACACTACACAACACCTATCCCAAAGGAGACCCACTCCTTATTACAACATCATCAAGGATATCAATATCCTTGGACAAAACCTATCTCTATTTGTACATCGATGCACCATATCGATTGCACACCCTTGGCATCTTTCACTAATTCCTTTGACATGATCTTTTGGCACCTTTCACTAATGCCTTCGACTTGACCCTTTTGGCATCCTTCACTAATGCCTTTGACACAGACGTTCGGCACCTTTCACTAATGCCTTTGTCTTGACCCTTTTGGCATCCTTCACTAATGCCTTAGACACAACACTTCTAGAGAGGAGGAAAGAACTATCAACAAGAGAACTTCAGTAGTCTTGATGATGACGAAGCATGGCAACTCATGGACTTGAGCTTGCTCGACTTCAAGAGGTGGTGATCTCGCCTTTAAGAGGAACCTAGAGAATCACACAAACACAAACACAAACTACATAGAAAGATCCTTTGGATATGAGGTTAGAGAGTTTACAATACTAGGAGAAAGTATGTGTAGGAGTGGCAACTTACAATGAAGAAATGCCTCACTATTTATAGACAAAAACATGCTACTGTTCCACGGATCCCATGGATCCCTTGCTTGAGGGATCCGTCTAGTGTAATACTAGGGATCCGTAGAACGCTCCCCCTAAAGTAAGTTGTGGGTCATGGATCATGGATCATGGGTTGTAGGCTTTGACCCATGGGTATCCAAATAGATACAATGTATCTAGAAGATGCAATGCATCTAGTCAATGGGTCGTGGGTTAGCTCTATGGGTCATGGATAATACCCATTATGACTTATGCATGATGTCATGCAATGGGTAATGGGTTATGGATCATGCTCCATGGGTATGGGTCATGGACTTTGGGTTTTACCCAACTATATTCAATGTATTAAGTCAATGGGTCAAATACTTAAACTTCTACCCATTCTATTACCCATTATAATACATACTAAGTATGTATATATCTACCCAATATGTAAACACTAGTTGTTATACATATGCATTACTATAACATTAAAACACTATTACTTGTTTAGTGATTTATATGAAAATGTAAGTGTATTAGTAAACTATTGGCTCAAACCATTTATGTATTTTATTTGTTTCGTTAAAATGATTTTACTTTTGTTATCGACAAAACATTAGAAGATCGTAAAATATAAATAAACGTTTTTACGGCTTATTTGTATTAACAATCTCCCCCGTTTTGTTGATAACAAAACATAAGATTATTTTAAGGAAAAACTAAAATTCGTAAAAATTTGAATTGGAGTTTTTACTCTCTTCTCCCCCTTTTTTGTCGAAACAAAAAGAGCGTCGAAAAGAAACTAACACATTGTTTTAAGAAAAACATATAAAAAGAAAAAAAATGAAAAATAGAGAGTAAGGGAAGAGAAGTATTCTCGTCTTAGCTCCCCCTTGACGAGTCCATCCCTTTGTGAGGGCGTCAAGTAAGTAGGAATACTAAGCGAGTGCATTGAAATTATGTTTGCAAATGGTTTCGTCCTTTTTGACCAACATGCTCCCCCTTGACGAGTGCTCCTTTGCAAGGAGAACGTCAATTAATGTAATCCTATGTGAAGGTATTGCAAATGATTTTGCAATGTTTTGCTTTGAAAAGAAACTCCCTCTAGCTAAGGGTGTCAAAGTCTTCATGTGTATATTGAAAAACTGCAAAACAAATGTTAGAAAACAAGTATATAATGCATAATTTCCTGCAAATAAGACACACGTTAGTAATAAATTTGTCTTCTGTTGCACGGATCCCACGGTTCCCGCTTTGGAGGGATCCGTCTAAGCTAAACTGAGGGATTCGTCTGTCTGTGAGCTTAAGAAAGCAATGGTGATGTAAAATGTGATATTAACATAAAAATGAGATATGTATTAAGGCACCAAACATATTCTCAGGATAATATGGCATATAACATGTAATTTCATTCAATAAAAATGCGAGAAATGATCTACATATCTCTAAAACTAAGAGAATGACGTAAACATGAAATATGATTCCTAAACTATCTAAATTAAGCTTAAGACTAGGACACCACTTGAATCCTTAAGCTCAAGGTTGTTTAGGTTTGTTGAACTCGTCGAAACGTTCGAGGAGGTGATAAAACATGAAACGTTGATCTTTACGTAATTCATGTATCAAGCTTTCAACATGTTGACAATGATAACAATCTTTGTCATGGCTAGGAAATGGTGGAGGTAGAAATGGAATTGCTTGAGATGAAAGGTTGGGTTGAGTTTCCACAAAAGGATGAGGGATTTGTGGAGGTATATTTGGAGGTGATTCAACCAAAGGTGGTGGTGGTGGAACATGTGTCGAGGATGGTGGTAGAGAAGTATCTACTTCCATGTGATCGGGTGGTTGACTTTGAAGATTCCTCATGATCCAAAAGGGACTATTTGAGGGTGACGGAGAAAAGGATACTGGTGCTAATGTCGATTCACCACCTTGATTTTGTTGTTTTATCCTCTCTATAGAGGAGAATGTTATCCCCTACTCACGTTCTCCGCTTTTTGGTGAGGAGTGAATAATGTGAAATGCAGAATTTAGGGTTGGTATTTATAGGCGAGATCTAGTTATGGCGTACTTAAGTTGAGAGTTACGCCGTAACCTATATAAATCTATAATAATGCTCTCGTAATAGCTGGTTATGGCGTAACACATGGGATGAGTTATGTCGTATCTTCAATACAGGTTACAAATGTCATGATTACGCCGTAATCGTTGGAAGGAGTTACGGCGTAGCTTGTAGCGGCGTGGAACATCTTTTGACCTAATGGGTTACGGCGTAATCCTTAGTGGGAGTTACGCCGTAATCTTATGCTGAGCTGGCCTTCTGAGTCACGCATTAGCTACGGCGTAATGTGAGAGTGGAGTTACGCCGTAACTTCATCGCAGTGGGCATACTATCATTAATTCTTTATAAAATCTCCAAATCCGCGTCTCTTTAGCTTCAATGCTCGTAATTTACCTGAAATTGAAATATAGAGGAAAACAAGCGTAAATCCATATAAATGATATAAGATACGAGCATTATTGGGGGAAATTGACACTTAATATTCAGGACTATTTGCTGTTATCAAATATCCCCCCACTTGAACTCTACTTGCCCTCAAGTAGACCTTATTAGATAAATTTCTAAAAAGATATCTCCCATTACCTGGAAAATATAAGTTTAAAATTCCCTTATGCTAGAATAAAACAAAGTCGAACACCTCACGAAATGGGAACAAAACACTCAAAATCTCTCAACTAATCTAAGTGTCAATTTCGGGGTGATCACTCAAAGCACAGTCATAGCATGTATTCTATCATAAGCTTGGCGGTTACACAAATCTCCACCACTAGAGTTAAGGACCAAACAATTCTCGAAGGTAATATGGGTAGACACGACAAAGGTTAAGGGTGAATCGTCATTACTAACATGTCAGGACAAAATCAATGATACATGACCAAATCCATGGCCAAGACACCAAAGATTGCTCGCTTCATCACCTAGTCACGCTTCATGACTAAAGGGTAAGATAAGACATGGGATATAATCGGTGTAAAGTAAAAATAACAAGCAAAAAGTATAAACCTATAACCAAGTCATCACCGCTTGCCATTCATCCAAAATTCAAGTTTCAAGGCTAAGAAACCGGATCATGATATACCAAGTAGATGTGCCATTAGAGGACGTCATGATGGGCACATTACTTGTTCTTCAACTGTTGGCGCAATGATTGCCAACTTCATTCTTCAATTGTGACCGAGGTGGCCTCCTCGATTCTGAGTCTTTGATGAGCTCATAAACATAGTGCTTATAACTTCGCACTTTTACAATAAACAAATAACTATAACTAATTTTTTTTCAAATCATCATTTTTATTTCTTTTTTTTTAATCACAAGTAAACATAGCATCCCCCCACTTGAGATGAACAATATGAGAATTTGGGGGGTCTTCAATGATCTTCAAATATATGTCTTTGACGAAAGCGTGATTCCCGAACCTTTTTACTTGAACTTTGAACTTAGGCAAACAATGACTTCCCGATCACAAATTAAGACTACACGGTAGGCTAAGGTGAATGGGTGTATCGAAACAATATATTGGGTGAACAAAATGAACGGAATGGCTCAGACGGGTGTATCTAGGGGTATCTTGCACTAAAGGTGAGTGCAACAAAAGGGTTTAACATGGGGGTCGAGAAGTCGAGGCGACTAATCGATAAACATACAAGGATAGGCTATTTGGGTGATAACCCTATAATATTGCCTTCTTAAACTGAATATTCCAAATACATTAAACTAACTCAACATACCTCGTCTATGGTCTCAAAATGATGCAAAGGCCAAGTTCTAAAGTTTACAAGCTACCGGCACACTCATAATTTGGTGGATTTGGGGTAAATATTTGGAAACGGATAAGGCTAATCTCACCATATAATATCAAGGGCTATAATGTGCTCGGCTAAGGTCTAATCTAGTTAGGTTAAGAAAAACATGTCAAAATTTTAAAAATGACATAATTTTTCAAAATAAACTAGAAAAATGAGGGCATAATAAAGTTTAAGAGATAATTCTACTCCCCTCCCCACACTTAAAATGTACAAAGTCCCTTTTGTACTAAACGTTAAATAAAGGTGAAGAGAAAGTAGAATTAGAGCGAGAACTTCCCTGAAATTTGCTCCTAAAAAGAAAGAAGGCCCACGAAAAGAATCGTGCCTTCGCTTAAGCATCCACGAGCAAACTTCATTCCCTGAAATCACACTACCAACAAGCATAATTCTAAAAAAGAAAAAGAAAAACGAAAAGAAATCTAACTCACTTTCGTAGGAATCACGGTTGCATTTAGCGTATGCAACAAGCCTTTTAAACCACTTGGTGTCCCAAGTGGACGAGTGTAGTCTCGTGAGGGCTTACAGGGAACATACCCACAAAGTTCATTTAAAAACTAATACAAGGTTATTGTGTTTAAAAAGAAAGAATTAATACTGGAGGATAGTTACGTCGAAACTCCTAGAAGGAGTTACGCCGTAATTATGGCAAAACATGGCAGACTCTACTGGAGGGTAGCTACGGCGTAACCATAGCATGGAATTACGCCGTAATTGGTAATTCTCTAGAGAGGATCGCTATTGGAGGTGTGTTACAGCGTAACCATTGGGGTATGTTACGCCGTAACTGATGGACAGATCTTGTCCCCGTTTAAGCTGCTGATGCAATCTTCTCCGTTTCATGCAAAAATGGTTAAAAACACAAAACCCAACAGAAATGGAAATAAAAGAAATAAAAAAGGATAATTCGGGTTGTCTCCCGAAAGAGCACTTTTCTTTATTAACGAGTCTTTAAGTTAGACTTAAAGCCATGGGGCTTTATGATAGCCTTCGAACTTGGCCAACTTCCTCCATTTCTTTCATCAAGTTATGCCTAACCTCAGCAACATTTGTAGCGGTGCGGAGATATTCCTTTATCTCGATCTTCCTAATTTTACAAAACTTTTTGTCCAGCCCCAAATGGTATCTTGTAAACTCATACTTTTCAGCTACAATTGGTGGTGGCCTCTTATACGGAATACCAAGAAGTTTGCACCTTCTTTGCTCATATGCTTCATCATCGGGGTCAGTGAACCCATCTTCACCTTGTAGTTCAAGGTATTCCAATATTCCCTTGATGTCATCATCATCGGACTCAGTACCCTTAAACCACTTATCTTCAAGTAAGTCTTCCACAAGCACACGCTTGCATTATTCTTTCTCATTTCCCGTCGTATCCTTGATATCTTCATCCATCACTTCACTTATATCGTTTGGAATTTCTTCGCTCGGGTCTTCTTCACTCATACATCATTTCCAGATCTTCTCCTTGGTGGAAGCATCAACCCTTCCATATTTGATTTTAACCCAATCGTCAAATCCCAATTTGTCTAGCCAAGGTAATTCAGTCCTCTCCTCGTCATTGGTTAAGGTCCACAATAACTCATCATCCCCAACTCTCATAATGCTACTTCCCCTGTTACATTCATCATCAAACGGGTTACAAGACGCCCACACAACTTCGCCAATGGTCTTTATCTTCTCACACCAATGCTCCCGAGCAATTTTATCATTGGGGTTGCTTGAGGGAACCTCCATGCAGTAGGTATCATCTTTGATTGGTTCTTCATTTATGGACTCTTTTTGGAGACAATGTTCTTCATAATCGAGCTTGAGGTTTTCTAGAAGATTTGGATTAATTATAGCATCCCCGAATCGTACCAAATACCAATCATCAAAGGATAGATCTCCGAACTTAACATCATGTCTTTCGAGCTCATGAGGGCATGTACATTCTTCGTTGTTGGAATCGCTCTTAACTCGTAAATGGAACGACATTGACGGGATTACATTTTCTATCTTTGTTAGCTAAAACACATTGGCTTGTTATGTCATATAGTCATAGTTGTATGTGTTTAGCTATAAATACCCTCCTAGAATTTCCTAGGAGGGTGAGACTCTTAGTGTAATTTTCATCTTTTCATTAATAAAACATACATTAGTTTCCCTTCTCTCTCTAGTTTATCTCACTAACATGATGAAGATGTTCTTTCATCTTCCTAGACCTCCCGATTCACCATATCACCCATAAAAACGATCCTAACATTGGTATCAAAAGCAAGGTCGGTTTTAGTTATGGTTGATTTTGGTGATGTTTTTTTCTTGTCAAAATCTCTTGTAAATCTGTTTTTTACCAAGTCTTTAACTTTTCATTAATTCTTTTGGGTTTAACAGTTTTACTAGGATATTGTATCCTTTTGGTTAAAAAGTCTTGTGGTATTCTGTCCAAACAGTACGTAGGATTTTTTGTCACTATTCTTGTAAAAATATTGTCAAACTGGTCCGTTTCTAAATAGTCAAACTTGGTCAAAATGGGTCATCAAGTGCTATTTTTAAGTCTCTTTTCTGGGTTTATGATGCTGGTAGAATTCTTTGGTCGGAAAACATGGAAGAAAAAGTCAAAGAGGGTCAAAACCCTATTTTTACGCCTAAGGATTCATCTTCAGTCCATTTACGAGTAACTCGTAAGAAACTCAGCTTACGCGTAAGATTTTTACGCATAAGGTCTTTACGTCTAAGCCTTACGCGTAAAGATTTACGCATAAGGTTTTCGTTTACACATAAGACTTTACGACTAAAACTTCTTACGCATAAGGTCAAAACCAAGATGTTTACGCATACGGTTTTGTTTGTTTACGCATAAGAACAAGAAAAGGAGATGAAGCAGAAATCAGTTTGACCGTGACATTATCAGAATACCAACAACTCATCATTTGACCTCAAGTTCTTTTAACCATCATCGGTCCACAATCAAGAAACAAATACGAACAGGAATGATATGAATAAGTGAAACAGAACAAGAAACGACTACTACGACTAATGTAATCCAAATCCAATCCTACAACAAATCCAACATCACTACCATAACCCCATCTCAAACTCCTCACGTCACACAACAACTCAAGATCTCAGATTTGACAACTTGTTATAAAAATCTCTCAAGATTTTAAAAGTTTGACACAAAGCCATCATTGATCTTAAACTTCAAACTCAAAAGTAAAAATTACAACTAGATCTTAGTTTCTCATTTTGGTTAAACAAAATTCGTCCTACGACAAACACCAATGAGAAACTTCATCATCGATCTATTTTAATTTTTTTTTAAGCTAAGCCTCGTTTCATATCTAAATATAAAGAAAGACAATAACAATTATGTTATCATCTATCTTCGATTCGTTAAAAGACAAACACAATCAAAAATATTCACCTTACCTGAGACCCGTATAAAGATCTTAAATCCGTTATCTTTTGAAGCCAAGAGCACGAATAAATCATTCACGAAAAGGTTCAGCTACAAACAAAAGATTTATTAATGGTTTATGGTTCGTGGGTTTTTCTTATGGGTGACGTTCGAATGAGCGTGTTTGTGTATTCGGATTAAAAGAAAAAAAAAACGGGGAGAAGTTAATTGTTTTTTTGGCTGCGTAATGTTTGAAGAAAGAGAGATTAAGGTTTGTGATGTATTAGGGTTATTTTTGAGTTTTTAAGGAAGGGAAATGGAAAAGAATAGGAAAAGGAAAAGAAAGGGAAATGGAAAGTAAGTGTTAGTTGTTATGTTCTTGAGATAGAGGAAAGGAAAAGGAAAGTAATCATAATCATGTTCTTAAGTGAGAGGAAAAGGAAAATAACTTGGTCAAATTACATATATGCCCTCTAATTATTAATGTCAGATGTTTTAAAAAGGGTATATTAGTCTTTATACAACATATGGTTCCGTTTCCTTTCCCTTTCCTCCCAAAAGTGGGAGG
The DNA here is from genome assembly GCA_019973895.1 of Chrysanthemum seticuspe. Taxonomy (NCBI): domain Eukaryota; kingdom Viridiplantae; phylum Streptophyta; class Magnoliopsida; order Asterales; family Asteraceae; genus Chrysanthemum; species Chrysanthemum seticuspe. Next base: position 252,454,522 of record BPTQ01000007.1, read on the forward strand.
AAGATTTACTTAACAAATCTTCCTCCTTATTTCCTTTCCATTTCCCTTTCCTCCTTTAAAAAAGACTCAGGAACATAAAAAACTTTCCGTTTCCTTTACTTTCCTCTTTCATTTCAACTCGAGAACTGAGCGAAAATGATAGTATGCTTTTATACCCGTAACATTAAAGGGGGATGGTATTAGATCGGATGTAGGCTATCTTTGTCACACAAGATTATGGAGAGATTATGCTTATTTTTTTAAAAAATAAGTTACTTAAAAAATAATCTTTGTTTGGCAGACATAACTTATAAAAGATTATAAAAAAAATAATCTTCCATAATCTCTGAAAATAAAAGGTTACTTCGGGTATGTTTGGCAAAAATAGCTGGTGCTGGTGTTGGTGCTGTTGTTGATGCTAGTGCTGGTGCTGTTGCTGAAAAAGATTATAAAAAAAGATTATTTTTAGAGTAAACTACATCATTCGTCCTTGTGGTATACGTTGACCATCAAGTATCGTCCTTTGACCAAAAAAATTGCACCGTTGGTCCTTAACTGCGAAACGTTATCTACCGTTAGTCCTTTACTTTAACGAGACAGACTAACGATCGTTAAGTCTACATATGTAAGGGTATTTTCGTCTTTCTACCATTTCTCTCTCTACTTCATCTTCCCCACTTATCTCCACCAACATTTCATCCAGTTTTGACTATTTTTCCGACCACTTTGCAAACAACATAATTAAAAAAGAAAAAAAATAAACTAAATCTCATAAATAAAAAACCATACAATATATTTTCATACAAACAAAAAATTGTAAACATCATCAACAAAATATTTACATCTATCTTCTTCAATTTTTTTTCTGGAAACCACCGACACCCACCATCATCTTTCTTCATATCATTTTTTATTCAAAATGCCCTTTTAATACCCATCTTGTTTATACATTATAAATACACTCAAAATCTCCAACGTGATGCCCAACCCTCACAAAATCACTGTTTCCGGCTAATTTTTCAATCACATCTTTTTATCTAGTTTCCGTTCACATTTCATCTAATTTTCATATCTTGGTACCCATAAAAAATGAAACCTCTATCATCATCAAAATCAAACCTTAAAATGAGAAATAACAACAAAATAGCCATCTTCATAAACCATCAGTCCATCACTTAAAACTTTCATAGTTCATACCAACATCTTTGAAGAAAATACCCAAGAATCTTCCGTCGTTTTCCTCACCGGTAAAACAAAGTCGAACCACATATTAATCGGATTTTGGTGCTACTTTGTGTTTAGATTCAATCATCGAAAAACAACTTCCAAACGGATTGATTTTCTGGTTGGAATTTAGTCAACAAAAGGTTGAGCGATTGGTTTTCATATCCAAGGAAAATAAGTATATACATCCCTTGCTTGTTGTGAACTTCATATATGAACACAATTAAACATACACATTCAAGATCTGGAAGACCCAAATGAATTTACTAAATGCTTGAAAATTTTTATAGATGGGTTTTATATTAATTTGTCGTAAACCCCGCAAATGGATTTAGCTAAAAGCTTGAATATTTGCAAAGATTGAAAGTTTAATGCGTTGGATGAGAATGAGGATGATGGTATGTGTTGGATGAGAATGATGATGATAATGGTAGGTGTGATAATATGAATGTGTTTAATGGGGATAGTGGTATAAATGTGGCCACATATTTTTTCTTTTTCAGTTAAGAGATGAAGATAAGAGAGAATGAGATGATGTAAATGATAGAGATGAAGATAAGAGAGAATAAGATGATGTTTTTTATTTTTTGAAGAGAGAACAATGGGTGTTTGGTGGGAGAGAGAATGAGAGAATGAGGGTGAGTTGGTGTTTATTAGGAGAGAGAAGCAGAAAGAGTGTGAGTGTTTGTTTGGAGACAGAATGGAAGAAGACAATAGATAAGTGGTGGTAGGTGGTGATGATTGAAGTGTGAAATGACAAATATACCCTCGACTTAAATAGACTTAACGCCCGTAACTCACGTCAGTTAGGGTAAGGGACCAACGCTGAGTAACGTTTCGCACTTAAGGACTAACGGTGCAATTTTTTTGGTCAAAGGACGATACTTGATGGTCAACGTATACCACAAGGACGAATGGTGTAGTTTACTCTTGTTTTTATAAGCTACATGAAGTAACCTTTTATTTTCAGAGATTATGGAAGATTATTTTTTTAATAATCTCTTATAAGTTCTCGCTGCCAAACAAAGATTATTTTTTAAGTAGCTTATTTTTCCAAAAAAATAATCTTAAGCCTCAATAATCTTTCATAATCTCTGCTGCCAAACATACCCGTAGAAGGTTAGAGTGGGTTTGGATTGCTGGATGAGGTTTTTTTTTACACTTTGGGCCCACAACCGAATCTTATTACTTGATTAGTTGGGCTCGTGAAGTGTGACTTGTGTTTTTAATATGGACTTGGTTATCGGACGAGGCCAATTGATTGAGTTATTATTGGGCTGAACTCTTTATTAACGGAAGATAATACAACTATGATTTGTGCTTAAAACTTTGGTTATACAAATGTATTTTTTAATACATTGTATTAATTATTTTGGCATATTAGTCGACTAAAAGAGTGGTATTTTTGGTGTTACTAACTTTACGGGGTGATACGTTTTTGACAAGATCGGGGAAAACCAATTTAAACCAATTCACGAAGGCTAGTTTTGAGCATTTAACCGCAAGATGTGACTACGGCGTTAATTCTCTATTATTTATTTAAGGTTGAAGTGGGATATTACGGATGCGTGTACTTAGTATCTGAAGATATCGGGGTTGGTTGGATGCATGATTCTTCGAGATCCTTGTTCGAGCTTTTAACCATTACGAATGACAAAGACTTGAATTGTCTAGTTATACCTGATGTAAGGAGTTACGTTGTTGTGCTCACAGCGTATAACTATCACTTTTAAGGAGTTACGTTGTTGTGCTCAAGTGTCACAAAAAGCTGTGGATAATTCGAGAAACTTTAAGTTTACCCCTTTTCGATCTGGTTAATCAACCCGGTAAGGAAAAGGGTTCTTAGTCTGACAATAGTGCAAGTTTAAGTCACAAGTTCGGGTTATGTTACTTCAGTCTCAAGTTCGTCATATCGGGTTTTCTCCATCAGTAGTCACTACAAAAAGCCGTCAGAATGATAATGGGGTCGGTAAAGAGTTAGCTGAGAAGAGTATACACGAGTAGAGAAGTTTTATCAGCAGTTGATTCTCACGAGATATTTATGGTACTTCACAATTGTTCGATTAATTAGACATACATGGTTTCGCTGTCTCCAATTCATCATCAACATACGTGGTGTATGATTCTGATTTATTGAAAACATCGGGGGGGAAGAGAGTGTACGAGGTCCTGTTTCTTTGATTTTTTTTCAAAAACCCGTTTTCCTTCATGAATTTCTTCAATTAGAGGGAAGAAATGAGACGATTTGTGGTTCAAATTTCTTACTTTGGTGTTATTGTCTCACTTTCACAGAGTTATCGTGTGTAAAGTTACCTAAAAATGATGTTATGATGCCTCACGCACGGTCATTTTATCGAGTAATTCCATACTCATAGGTAATTATTATTCCGATAGACCACAACATTCAGGGGGAAGTCGTTTCATTTCGTCTTTCGTGGTTTGTTTGGTGTGAAGCATCTACATACGTGAGAAGATCTTGTTGATTTCTTGCATGTTACCCCTGAACAGATTTTACGAAACAAGTCAGATTTACCTTGTGTGGTTTACTGCTCATCTACAAATTCCGCTGCGTACTGAAAATTTCAAAAGTTAGAGGAAATGTATACTACATCAAAGTTTCGAATCTGCTGAAGACGGTTGTCAGTTTGGGGGGAAGCTGATTCAGAAACTTCACCAAAAAGAAGTGTACGGAGAAGCTGCTAAAGACATGCAGCATGATTTGGGGGGAAGTTAATCCAATTCATGCATATTACATCATTTGCCTACAAGTGAAGAAAACGGTTCTCAAGTCGAGGTACAAGAAGAAGACAAAGAGCGTAAACTTTCATCATCCTCAGCATTTGAAGAGCTTATGAAGACCTTTCTTTGTTTGTTTTTTATACTTGTAGGAAATGTTGTAAGTAATCCCTTATGTCGTCCCATTGGGGGAAGATTGTTGGAATCGCTCCTAACTCGTAAATGGAACGACATTGACGGGATTACATTTTCTATCTTTGTTAGCTAAAACACATGGGCTTGTTATGTCATATAGTCATAGTTGTATGTTGTAGCAACTCGTACATTTCAGACTATAATTTGACTATTATTTTGACTTATTATTATTTTAATTTTAAGTAATACTACCTCCGTCCCATTTTTATTGTCCTCTTTGACTTTGACCAGTCTTTCTTGTTCAACTTTGACCATTAATATATTTATTTGTGTTATATAATACTTGATAAAAATTATACCAAATGAAAATACATTTAAAACCTAATACATTCATATATTTTTCATCAAGTATTATATAACACAAACAAAAATAATTATGGTCAAAGTTGAAGAAGAAAGACTAAAAAAGTCAATATGGGACAATAATTTTGGGACGGAGGGAGTATTACTTTTATAGGTAATTACGTAAGTTCAATCGCGTGAGCTTTACTCGTAAGTCGTAACCAACACAAGACTATGATGAGTCTACGTATTCTAGGCATTTTATATTTTTTTATAGTTATATTTTATATGAACTATTGCCACTTTGCCGTTTTTATGTAAACATTTTACTTTTTAAATGATATGCGTGCGCGAACCTACGTTATTAGGTTTTAACAACATAAACGCACCTTATTAGACTTATTACACTTTTAATATACTTAGTTAGAGAATATTGATAAGTTTTGACATTTTTATAAGTATTACATTTTTATGTTGTCCAGTTTTAAGTTTTGTGACTTAAAGGCTTAACGTTAGTAATTACTGGGATCAAACTACACTCCGTTAAAGTAAGATAACTATATTTAAATGAAATTTACATGAGAATTTATGACTTCCTCATGCATATGCCACGCATGACATATTATATTTAAAAAAAAAAATTAATCTAGCTAGTCTAGATTGTATAAAGTGTTAGTCATGTCTTGGTTTCTTAGTCCGTAAGATTGTCTACTTATTTTATCAAGTGAATAAGTGACTAACGTTAATATAGAAAGGCCACGTGAATTATTGGTAAATGACTCATACTAGTCTAGCTATATATACGTGGATCTCTAAAGTCTATAATACGAATCCTGCATAAAAAAAAATTAGTATAAATAGAAGTTGATTCCATCAAACCTTTGACTGATCTCGTGTAAAAAAAATGAGATAGAACAAATATTAATAGTGCAAATACATAGATATACTGTGACAAAGATCGGGGTTAGAAAGTGCATGATCGTTGGGTTTTCTTAGTCGTCTTTGTAAGCCGTATTTACTCTTGTCTACTCTACCAACTTAGGTGAGTACTCACGAACCCCTTTTTTAATTATTTTAATCATTTTGGGGTGGGATGCATGAACCAAAATTTAAGCTATATTGTTTGCATTATATTATGAACTATTTGAACCCTTTTGACATATTTTGAACTCGTTTGACTTGCGTTGATCTTATAACTTGACTTGAACCTTTGAACTTTACTTAGACTCTTAGACTTAATTATGAACTTATGACTTGTTTGAACCTAATGGACCGTAAGTCCTTGGCATAAAATCTCCCATGTTCGGAGCAGCGTAAAGTCTCCCATGTTCGGAGTAGCCTAAAGTCTCCCTTGTTCGGAGCAGACCTTGACCTAAAGTCTCCCATGTTCGGAGCAGCGTAAAGTCTCCCATGTTCGGAGCAGCCTAAAGTCTCCCTTGTTCGGAGCAGACCTTGACCTAATGTCTCCCATGTTTGGAGCAGCCTAAAGGCTCCCTTGTTCGGAGCAGACCTTGACATAAAGTCTCCTATGTTTGGAGCATCCTAAAGTCTCCCTTGTTCGGAGCAGTGCCAAGTCTCCCATGTTCGGAGCAGTCACTATGTGATAATATATAATAGTTGTTATGATGGACTGTTTGTACAAACAGTGCATTCGCATTGTAAGTCCCCGATTGGTTTGCCGTTCGCACTCCAATTTATACGTACCGTTTGTGCGGCCTCCTTGTGTGGGGCAGTAGGTAATATGGATAGCGCTATTAGAGGTCGGCCAACCTCTCTTTCCCCTGTCTACGGAATGCATATTATTTATTTTTTGGGCTTTGCCGCATAACTTTATTATATATGAGGCGTTATTATTTGATATGACCACGTGTGCTTGACCATAAATTGTGCTATCTGTTACGCAAGGTTTGTGAAAACATAGGTTGCAAGTCTTGTATGGGCGGGATTTGCAACTGGATGGTTTGACAGAGCCTTTGCCTTTGGAGCTTTCTCAAAAACTTTGGACTTAACTTTATTGTGAAAATATATTTGAACTCTTCCTCTAAAAAGACTTTCATATTATTTAAAACGTGTGTACTCACCAACCATTTTCATAGTTGACCCGTATTTCTCATGTATTTCAGGTGATCAAAAGTCGTTTTCTATGACTGGAACTTTGAACTATGAAGTAACACCTTTAGTCGACTTCCGCTGCTAGACTGATTTTGGGGGTGTTACATATGTGTTCAGCTATAAATACCCTCCTAGACTTTCCTAGGAGGGTGAGACTCTTAGTGTAATTTTCATCTTTTCATTAATAAAACACACACTAGTTTCCCTTCTCTCTCTACTTTATCTCACTAACATGATGAAGATGTTCTTTCATCTTCCTAGACCTCCCGATTCACCATATCACCATAAAAACGATCCTAACATTCGCCTTCCATATTACCACTCCCGTTGCAATATTCACGGAAAGGATTGCATGTAGGCCATGCTCGTGTGGACTCGTCTTCCGTGATCATTATGGGATCGAAGCAGTGCTTAATAGGTAGCTCTTCCTCTTCTTCGATTGAGAATTTTGCCAACCTTTCATCATCATTAAATGCAGACCACATGTATTTGTTGTTCTTAACCCTCTCTTTATCATCTCCTTCGTCGAAAATTTCGTTATGAGGGTTGCATGAGGCCCATAGATCGTACCACTCACCATTATCCACTGGTATTGCTTTGCACAGTGATTCTTCCTCTTTGATGGAGATTGAGGGCACAGGTTTGTATCACTGGACCACCCGTTAATAATATGCGTTCTTGATTCATCTAACTCGAGAAACTTGTCAGAACACGTATCCCAGTTACGCCGTAACTATGAGGTTGGGTTACGGCCTAACTGACTTCTGTCAGCATTATCAGCATCGTTTTCTTCTAACATGCTAGAACCATCGTCGGATTTGTCTTTTGCAGAGAACACGGCTTTGCATGTTGTTGATTTGTTCTTTTGTTATTCATTTCTTCTTTGTACCTCATCGCTAAGCTTGCTAATCATGGTTTCTAAGCTCCTTAGCGATTCATCGTGACTAAAGAGGCTTTTGTTTGTGCTTTCTTGAAAGTTCTTAAGCCATTCTTCTTGCTCCTTCTGCCTTTTACTCGAGTCATCGAGGTATTTTCTGATTGTTTCCTCCAAATTAGCTCTTCTTTCACCAAAATTCCCACGGCTATAATATGGGGGAGGTCCTCCACGATAGCCATTACCGTTTCTATTATCCCCTTGAAACGGTCGATTTTCACCATATTTAACTTCTTCAACCTTGCTATCTTCGTCAATGAGAGGACAATTTTTGGTGAGATGTCCCCCTCCACAGCTTTCACATCCTACTTGGATAGCATGAACACATTCCCTGAGCTTGAGCATGTCCCGACCTAGATTTTCAAGTTTGCTACTAATGGCGGCAATTCCTTCAAGATTTCCGCCTAGGCTTCTCTTGCTTCTTCCATCGTGTCACTTTTGGGAATGATCGGCCATTTTTTGGATGGCTTCAATGGCAAGAGTAGGAGTCATGCTCGAAATTTCTCCTTGGTAGTCCATCATCTGTCTTGTAGTCATGTTGATACCTTTGTAGAAAATATTGACCTTTTGCTGGCTGTTTAAGTCATGAGTTAGACACTTGTAGAGGATATCGTTGTATCTATCCCAAGCTTGATACAACGTTCATCGTCATCTTGTTTGAAATTATGGATCTCTATTAGCTGATTAGATATCTTCGAAGGAGGACAATATCTTTGGATGAAGTGTTTTTTTAGGAGAGCCCATGTATCAACTGCCCTAGCGGGCAATCTTTCAATCCATCTTCTTGCTCCCCCAGTAAGAGTCATGGGGAACACTCGGAGCATAACAGCGTCATGAGAAACACCAGGAATGTTGAAAAGGCTTGCGATGTACAAGACATTCTCAGCGTGTTCATACGCATCTTCGTCCATGTTTCCTGAGAAAGGGGTAGCAAGTAGCTCCCTCATAAACTGCTATTTAATCTCGAAATGGAGATTAGCTCCAATAGGCGGCCTTACGAGCCCCGGCCCTTGTTCTTCCCTTGTCAACGCCAAATATTCCTCAAGAGTGAGGTCATCGATGTTAACAACTTCCATGATACCAGAAACTTGAAAAGAAATCATGAGAATGCAAGAAAATTCAAAACAAAACAAAAAATAAAAGACATAACAAAAAAAACCCTAATATAACTCTCCGGCAGCGATGCCAAAAACTTGATGCAAGTTTTACTGACCAGGTTTTAATGTTTATAAGTGTCTCGTTTACCTATGGTCCACCCTATGCACTAACGGACAGTGTACCCGGTCGTGTGTAGTGTAGTAATCGGTAAAACCGAGGTCGTCCCAAGAGCTATGTGAGCGGATTCTAATTAAGTCTAATTGTCACTAGTTTTAATTGTCGAAATGATTTAATTAACTAATAAAATAAGAAATGAAAGAAAGCAAATAAAGGCAGAGGTTGTGATCAATAGAGGAAAAGTGTGCTAACCTAGTTACTCATCCTATCATGTTATGTTCACGTCTAATTCCAATTGATTCAAGTGGGGGTTTAGGTCGCTAGGACAGCATTTGGTCAGTTCGTCCTAACCTATCAGCAAAGGTTTCCACCAGAGATCAAGCTACTACCCTTGAAAGTTCAGTTGTTTTTAGTCCCCTAAGCCAAGTCATTAAGTTCTGCTACATGCAAGATTCATAACAATGAGTGCCCAGGCGTTAGCATCTTAGACACTCATCCTTAACTTCTTAAGTTCATCCAAACGGCAGGTGATCACTTGGTCAGTTCGCACAAGAGAAGAAGGGTCGTCAGATGGTCAACTATTACCCTTCCCACTCAGTCTACCTACTTAGGGTCAGTTGGTCAATTCTCCTAAGCAACTAGACACTACCGCCATTCAAAACTACTGAAATAAGGGTAGCTACCAATGAACTATGCATGCATACACTAGAAACAATTATACGGAAGCAATGTAAACATAAACACAACAATTAAGGAATCATAACTATGCTTAACCGATCATATTAAGAGAAACAATCAATTCAATGTTTGACATAAAGAATTACATGAATCAAAAGTAAAAAGAAAGATAATCGCTAATGCTTATCGTTAGGGAGTGATTTCTCCCTTGGAGATGGCTTCGTATGCTCTTCAAGATCTGCCTTTGGTCCCCTACTCACGTTCTCTGCTTTTTGGTGTGGAGTGAATGATGTGAAATGCAGAATTTAGGGTTGGTATTTATAGGCGAGATCTAGTTAAGGCGTAACTTAAGTTAAGAGTTAAGCCGTAACCTATATAAATCCATAATAATGCTCTCGTAATAGCTGGTTACGGTGTAACACATGGGATGAGTTACGCCGTATCTTCAATACAGGTTACAAATGTCATGATTACCCCGTAATCGTTGGAAGGAGTTACGGCGTAGCTTGTAGCGGCGTGGAACATCTTTTGACCTAATGGGTTACGGTGTAATCCTTAGTGGGAGTTACGTCGTAATCTTCTGCTGAGCTGGCCTTCTGAGTCACGCATTAGCTACGGCGTAATGTGAGAGTGAAGTTACGCTGTAACTTCATCACAGTGGGCATACTATCATTAATTCTTTATAAAATCTCCAAATTCGCGTCTCTTTAGCTCTAATGCTCGTAATTTACCTGAAAGTGGAATATAGAGGAAAACAAGCGTAAATCCATATAAATGATATAAGATACGAGCATTATTGGGGGAAATTGATACTTAATATTCAGGACTATTTGATGTTATCAATATCAAATGAGAATACTGTTAGGAATTAGAAAATCCAGACATTAAAGAGCCGGTCACCTCAAGTATATGTATTCGTTAGAAAGCTCATAGTCGTATTCAAGTTATGTTAATAAGTAGTTTGTTAAGTAATACTGTGGAGGACGGACGGGTCTTTATCCACTGTATGCCTGATCCACAGCCCGTAGGTGGCGTTTATTGTAAGACACTATAAATACCCTCTACCTCCCAAGGTAGAGGGTTGGAGCTTCAATACCATTTTTCTTAGTTTCACATAGTTCCCAACTCTCTTTGCTTTCTCTCTCTAGAACTTTCTCTCTCTAAAACATTGTATACGCCCCATATGGATTTGGTTTGATGTGTTTGTGAAATCGTATATCTTACAATTGGTATCAGGAGCCATGGTTTGATCACTCATCTTTCATGCTCTTTGTTTTGGTGGATTTCATAAGGTTTTTGGGGTTATAAGTGTTTAGGAGAGTTTAAATCATTTGGTCAATTTCTAGTGTTAAAGTTTGAATTTTGATTGTACTTTTGTGTTTAGGTTTTGAATTGGAAGGCTTGAATCATTGTAGTTTAGCTGTTTTTGATTGATAAAGTGGTGGTTTTCAAATATTGTATGAAGCGAGTTGAGCCACGGTGTTGAGTTTCTTGGAAGCGAGTTGGTTTAAGCGACTTGGCTATTAAGCGAGTTGTATTAGCAGCGAGTTGGTATATGCGACTTGGCTATTAAGCGAGTTGAGTTCTATAGCGACTTAGCTATTAAGCGAGTTGTATTGGCAGCGAGTTGGTTTATGCGACTTGGTTGTTAAGTGAGTTGTCTCTGTATGCGACTTGGCTATTTAGCGAGTTGACTCTTTATGCGACTTGAGTTTTAAGCGAGTTGTTTCTTTAAGCGACTTGAGTTTTAAGCGACTTGTCTCTTAAGCGAGTTGATTGTTTAGCGAGTTGATATCAAAGCGAGTGGACTGTTTAGCTACTTGTCTATTGAGACTTGTTTCTTCTTCGTGCTACATTTTTACGGTTGTTCTCTTGGTTTAGTAAAATCCCGTGAAAGAATATATTTCCCGGTTTAATCAAAGAATAGTAAAATCCCGTAGAATTTGGAATCATGTCTAACAACGTTCCTACTATCGCTTCGACTGTAGCTGAGGACGTTCAAGCAGCCGGATCAGATACTCGTCCACCTATGCTTGACAGAACTGATTATGACTCATGGGCTCAACGAATTAGGTTGTACTGTTTGAAAAAGGAAAATGGGGTCAACATTCTCAAATCAATTGTTGAAAGACCTTATCAGATTCAAACTACAAGATACATACTTGAAACTGCTGCGGATGGAACAGTGATCTTAGGATTGGACAGACCAAAGACGTATGATGAGCTCAGTGATAAGGAGAAAAAGAGATATGATGCTGATATCAGGGCTTCAAACATTATACTTCATGGTCTTCCAAAAGACATCTACAAGTTGATCAATCACAACACTAAAGCCAAGGCAGTTTGGGATTATGTCAAGATGCTTCTCTCAGGTTCTGAATTAACTAAGGAAGATAGAGAATCACAACTGTATGATGAATTTGAGCACTTTAAGATGAAACCAGAAGAAAGTGTCTATGAATATTACGTGAGATTCCACAAGCTTGTGAATGACATGAGGAATATCAAGATAACCATGCCAAATATTCAGCTGAACTCAAAGTTTGTAAACAACATGAATCCCGAATGGCACAAATTTGTCACCTCTGTGAAGCTAACCAAGGGATTAAAGAACACCAACTATGAGCAACTGTATGCCTTCCTTCTTCAGAATGAGAGACATGCTATGTTTGAACGAATGATTCTTGAACAAACTAAACAGGGAGAAACAAGCTCATCAAATGATTCAACAGCCTTTTACACAAATGTTGGAATTACCACCAAAGCTTCTCAAGTCATACCCACGGGTAATGGTAATCACAAACTCATTCCTGATCCGAGGTTCAAGCAACCTAATGCTGATGCAGTCATGGAACACTTCATCAATCAACTGGCTCTTATGGTTAAACAAAACTTGACCCTCACTCCACATACTAACAGTCTTCACTAACAATGAGATCAGAACTGCATCCAATCTACACAATCATGTTGTTGTCAGAGATGGAAAGGTTATGGTGCAACCAGTTCAAGGAAGGCAGTATGAACAGGGAAGAGGTGGAGTAGGTAGAGGGTATGTGACTAATCAGAATCGTGGAAGAAATGCCAATCAGGGACAAGTAAAGCCAATCAAGTGCTACAACTGTGGTGGTGATGGACACATTGCAAGGAACTGCACATCTCCAAAACATCCTCAAAATGCAGAGTACTTCAAGGACAAGATGTTGTTGGTGCAAGCTCAGGATAATGGAGCTGTTTGGATGAAGAGGAATTGCTGTTTCTTGCTGAGGGAAATGCCAAGACCTATGATGCTGATGTGGATGAACAGCTAGTGCAAGACATGGGTCAGAATCATCCTAATGCATTTCAGGTAGCTGATTGTGATGCATATGACTCAGATGTTGATGATGAACCAACTGCCCAAACCATCTTCATGGCTAGCATTTCACCAATGGTCTCTCCAAAGGTCTCGTCACCACAACAGGCTGGTCCATCCAAAGAATCAATCATCTCAGAGGTATTAAAACTATACGATGAAGTTGATGAGCAAAAGATTCATAACGAAGTACAATCTCATGAAACTTATGAATCAGATATTGATAATGTGGATAATAGTAATATTGTCTCATATGATCAATATGTGATGCAAAGTGAAAGTGAAATTGTACCAAGTGATGCATCTTCTGCAGTCAATGATAACTATGTCTTTGATGAATACACTGCATGTTCCCCTGATGATTCTGTTATCTCTGAGCTGAATGCCTATAAAGAACAAGTTGCTATTTATGAACAACGTGCTAAGTTCGAGTTAACTACCAGTGAGCAGGAAATGGATGACCAAATGCGTACAATTATTAGAAAAAGTAATTTTAGAGAAGAAGTGTTAAAACAAGAGTTAAAATCCTTACATGAAAAGCTTTCTAAAACTGTTAAGCAAAAGCAAGAACTCCAAGATAATGTTAAAGTGCTTAAACAGGAATTTAATGCTAAGGAATCAAAACTTTTGAATGATTTTTCCAATCTAAAAACTTTGAAAAACAAGCTTGAAAATAAGTTGTACGTACAAGGGAATACCATTCAAACTGCTCACTTGATCACTAAGCATAGAGTTCTCAGCGATAAGCATAGCATTCCTCTTGTTAATGAACCAAATCCTGAGGTTGGTAAGAAAGCTAGAGCTGCTCAAAAAGTAATCTACGATGGCAATGAGATTCTTAAACCCAGACAGAAACCTAGTTGTACTGAGTGCACTGTAGAAGATATTTAATTAGAAGATGCCTCTAGGAAGAAAATGGAAAAGAAGCTAGATGATCCTGTATGTAAAAAGCAGAACATAACGATCAAACCCCATGATTACACAAAAGAAAATTGGATCTCTCTGAACAGGTTTAAGACTCAAACTCAATTGACCCCAAAACAAATTTTTTGGAAGAAAGATATGGATAAGCAAAAAGCAAGTGAACTTGTTGAAACAAACCCTCCCCTTAGGAAAATGCCTGCAGCTACTGTGTACCCTCCTAATACACCAATGCACTTAGTTCCGAGAACGATTTCCACTAATAGCAAGACCTTAATCAGCCTATATGTTGTTTATCAACTATTCGTTGATTTTGAGAAAACGTGTAAGAAAAGGATCACACCCACTAGGATAACTGAAGGGGAAAGGGGTTTTGAGAAAAATAAAGAATGCTATTTAACTGAGGTCATGCCTTTCTTTAAACAATTAAAAGGTCAATTTGAGAGTCTTAAAAAGGGGATAGACTCAGATATTAAAGAAATGGAAAAGGAATTTGATGCAATGATAATTGAAGTCAATGATTATGAACGGGAACTCAAATATAATGAAATTGAAAGGAAGAATTTTCATACCTTAAATGAGAACTTAGTATTGAGTTGTGTGGCTCAAAATGTGTTTTATACTGTTACTAAGCATTCTATTACTGCTTTTCAATTTCATGAATTAACTGTTGCTTTGAAAGTTTCCCATGATCGTGTCATTGAGCTTGAAAACAAAAACTCAAAACTAAATGAGAAAATTGATCAGGATGATCACGATAATTTGGTAAAACATTTTTCTAAGCTAGAAGTTGAACATTTTGATTTACAACTAAAATATCAACATCTCAAAGAAAATGTCAAAACCTCAAACATCATGACATCTTCAAATGTTCCAGAGTTTGATGCACTTTTTGAAATAAACAAACGTGACGAACAGATTCAAGCTCACTGTAACACGATCAAAAAGTTGAAAACCCAAATTTCACAATTAAAGGGTGAAAAGAACAATGTGACTGGCTCCCAAATGCCTCCTCTTTTAGATTCTCAGTGTTCTCAAACTTTTCATCTTCAAAACTTGGTTAATGCTTTACAAAAGGAAAATGAGAGTTTTCTAGAAGAAAATGAAAAGGTTAAACGACACTCTAAAGAGTTATATGATTCAATGAAAGTCACTCGTGACAAGAACAACGAAAAATAACGTCTTTACAAAAGGAAATTGAGAATCTGAGGAGTCAGGTAAAAGGGAAAATGCCACTTGTTTTCAATGAGAATGTTGCATCAAAGTCATCTGCAGACTCCAAATATACTGTGACTGTTAAAATACATTCCTCTTCATCTTATGAATAATGAACTTGTGTTTCATAACTATTTCGCTCACCTTAAGGATAGTCTAGAATGTCTCCGTGAGATTTTAGAAGAGGATTTCATAAATAAGCCACTTGATAGAGAAATTAGATTTGCTTGCATTCAGGCCAAACGATCTCAGGAACTGTTAGAATGCTTAAGAGCAACTTGCCCTAAACCCTTTGGTAAGAAGGATAAAATAGTTGTGCCTTGTTCTATGACTGACTTTAAGACTGCCAATCTTGATATGCCTCACTCAGTGCCTAAAGTTAAGCATGTAAGCTTCAATGTGCCTTCAAGTAGTTCGATCCCAGCACTTCTAAACCTGAAAAGCAAAAAGTAGCAATACCAACTAATGTTCCCATTCCCTCTACAGGAGTAATCAGCCACATTAAAGCAAGCGGGTCAAAGCCTCCTGGCAATACAAAGCAAGATAGGACCTCGCAAGCTAAGAATGTGCAATGGAAGAAAGTAGAAGACCACCCTAGGAACATTAAGTTTGAGTTGAATAAAACGAATCGTGTTGATTCTAGTATTAGCTATAAGCGTACTGTAATTCATTCGAATTCTGCTACTTTTGGCAAAACATGTAATGATGATTGTTTGGTTTCTGTTACTAATCATGAATGTGGTGTGAATGAGTTGATTAATGATGTTAAATGCCCTGTTAAGATTGTTAATGCCAAAAATCAAGCTAAGAAGGGTAGAAAGCAATGGCGGAAGAAGGTTAGAAAACAGTGGAAACCCACAGGAAGGAAATTTAGTAACATAGGTTATCAGTGGATACCTACTGGCCGCAAATTCAATCTTAATGAGATGTGCCCCAAATTATCTAGATCAATGCCCATTAGGAAATGGATGCCTTATGGTAGAACTATTCCCTTAAGAAGTGAACATACTTTGAATAGGTCGAATGCATACACTAGCACTGCATCAATCCCTGATGATTCCATTGTTTCTACTTCTGATGTGGGTGTTCCAATTATTGTTACTAACCAAATGGAATTCTTGCATGGGGATCCCAATTATCCAGTTATTCATTCTTGTCTGTGTTCAACTGTAGATCGTTCAAATTGTTCTGTGGTACCTGGACTCAGGATGTTCCAAGCATATGATTGGAGACCGGTCGCGACTCATGAACTTCGTGAGTAAATTCATCGGGACTGTTAGATTCGGGAATGATCATTTCGGTGCAATTATGGGTTATGGAGACTATGTTCTTGGTGATAGTGTTATCTCCAGGGTATATTACGTTGAAGGTCTTGGTCATAACTTATTCTCTGTCGGTCAATTCTGTGATTCTGATCTAGAAGTGGCCTTCAGAAAACATACTTGTTTCGTTAGAGAACTTGATGGTAGAGAACTTTTAAGAGGAACACGTGGTTCAAATCTATACACCATCTCTATCGAATATATGATGAAGTCTTCTCCAATCTGCTTGTTGTCAAAGGCTTTGAAAACAAAGTCATGGTTATGGCATCGTCGTCTAAATCACCTGAACTTTGGCACCATAAATGATCTATCCATAAAGGACTTAGTAATAGGCTTACCTAGACTAAAGTATGAGAAGGATCATCTTTGTTCAGCATGCCAATTGGGAAAAAGCAAGAAGTATGCCCACAAACCCAAACCTACAAAATCAGTTATGGAAGTTCTTCATACCATTCACATGGACTTATGTGGACCCATGAGAGTGCAGAATATTTACGGAAAGAAATATGTGTTAGTTTATGTTGATGATTACTCTCGATTTACTTGGGTTAAGTTCTTAAGGACAAAGGATGAAACTACAGATATCATCATCAAACTTATCAAACAGCTGCAGGTTCGACTTAACAGAACTGTCAGAATCATCCGAACAGACAATGGAACGAAGTTTGTCAATAAAGAACTTAGTGAGTTTTATGAAAGTGTTGGAATCAGTCATCAAAGAAGTGTTCCACGAACTTCTCAACAGAACGGTGTAGTTGAAAGATGAAATCGACCTCTTGTGGAAGCCGCTAGAACAATGCTGATTTACTCAAAGGTTCTAATGTTTCTCTGGGCTGAAGCCATTGCCACTGCATGCTACACTCAAAATCGATCCCTTATTCACACTTCTCATGGAAAAACTCCATATGAACTTGTCCACAATCGAAAACCTAATCTTTCATTCCTTCGTGTGTTTGGTGCATTGTGTTATCCAACTAATGAGGGCCAAGACTTAGGCAAACTTAAAGCTAAAGCGGACATTGGAGTATTTGTGGGATATGCACCAAGCAGAAAAGGATACCGAATCTACAACAAAAGAACCCGAAATATCATGGAAACAATTCACGTTACGTTCGATGAGCTAACCGGTCAAATGGCTCCAGGACAAACCAGTTCTGGACCCGCATCTCAACCTTCATCAAGTAGTCCCATCAGTTCTACTCTTGTACACAATCCCTCACCAACAAATCCATATGTACCACCTTCAGAAGATGATTTGAAGAAATTGTTTGATCCAATGTTTGATGAACACTATGAGCCAATTGCTAATGATCTGTCAAATCCATCAACAGAGGCTGCTCCTATCCCTGTCAATGAAGTTAACCCTTCAATTTCTATGTCATTAAGTCAAGAAGCGCCTGCTGCTGATCACTCTGTCTCATCAACAAATCTTCAATCATCAAGTGTACATCATGGAATTGTTTCTGGCACCTATGATGGAGATAACCCCTTTGCTACTCCCGAAGATGCTCCTTTTGAAAACATATTTGCTCCTGAATCATCATCAGAACCATCGTCATCAGGAGAAATCGACTCTGCTACTTCAGTTCCTCAACAACAACCACACGAACACCTTAGAAAATGGACACATGATCATCCATTGGATAACATCATTGGAAATCCCTCTCGTCCAGTATCCACTCGCAAACAACTTGCAACTGATGCCTTATGGTGCTTCTTCAACTCCGTACTATCCAAGGTTGAACCAAAAGATGTTAAAACTGCCATGAATGAAAACAGCTGGTTCAATGCCATGCAAGAAGAAATTCATGAGTTTGATCGACTAGATGTATGGGAATTAGTACCTGCTCCTGACTGTGCTATGATCATTGCTCTAAAGTGGATCTTCAAAGTAAAACTTGATGAGCATGGTGATGTTTTAAAGAACAAGGCTCGATTGGTTGCAAAAGGATACCGTCAAGAGAAGGGTATTGACTTTGAAGAATCATTTGCTCCAGTTGCTCGTATCGAGGCAATCAGAATCTTCTTGGATAATGCTGCAAGTAAGAACATGGTAGTCTATCAGATGGATGTAAAGACGGCTTTTCTTAACGGAGATCTTAAAGAAGTCGTATACGTCAGCCAACCTGAAGGTTTTGTGAATCCAGAGCATCCTACTCATGTCTATCGCTTGAAGAAGGCTCTTTACGGTTTGAAGCAAGCTCCAAGGGCATGGTATGATACGCTATCAACGTTTCTTCTATCTACTAGATTCAGCAAAGGAGCAGTTGATCCGACATTGTTCACCAGAAAGTCAGGCAAACATTTAATTCACGTTCAAATCTATGTTGATGATATTATTTTTGCCTCGACTGACCCCAATGAATGTGACCGCTTTTCTAATGAGATGGGTTCCAAATTTCAAATGTCTATGATGGGACAAATGTCATTTTTCTTGGGATTACAAATTTCACAAAGTCCCGGAGGCAGTTTTATCAATCAATCTAAATATGCTAATGAAATTTTAAAGAAATTTGGATTTGATACTTGTGACACCGTTGACACTCCCATGGTAGAACGTACCAAACTGGATGAGGACCACTCAGGGATCATGGTAGATCAAACAAAATATCATAGTATGATTGGATCCCTGATGTACCTTACTGCCAGTAGACCAGATATTCTGTTCGCTGTATGCATGTGTGCTAGATACCAGGCTAAGCCTACTAAAAAGCACCTTGAAGGTGTTAAACGGGTCTTTCGGTATCTCCAAGGTACCATCAACATGGGACTTTGGTACCCGAAGGACACCGGTATGTCACTAACAGCCTATGCAGATGCTGACCATGCAGGTTGTCAAGATACACGTCGAAGTACGTCTGGAGGTGCTCAGTTTTTGGGTGATAAGCTTGTGAGCTGGTCTTCAAAGAAACAAATGAGTACTTCTATATCATCTACAGAGGCTGAATACATAGCCATGTCATCTTGTTGTGCTCAAATCCTATGGATGAGATCCCAATTATCTGACTATGGCTTAGAATTCAACAAAATCCCTTTGTATTGTGATAACAAAAGTGCCATTGCTCTCGCTTGCAACAACGTTCAACATTCAAGAGCAAAGCATATCGACATTCGACATCATTTCATTCGGGAACAAGTGGAAAAAGGTGTGGTAGAACTCTATTTTGTGAGGACTGAATACCAGTTAGCAGACATCTTCACCAAAGCTCTTCCTAGAGAACATTTTGAGTTTATCCTTCCACGACTTGGTCTAAAGAGTCTTCAACCGGAAACACTCAGACGTCTTCAAGAGGAAGATGAGGAGTAAATGGTTTTTCTTCATCTATCTCTTGTATATATTTATTCAAAAAGCAAAATACGAAATTTCAAAACCCACAAAAGAAAAATAGAAAAATATAAAATTTTCAAAATCCATAAAAAATTAGAAAACCTTGAAAAATCCCAAAAATATTGTTATTTTGTCATGTTTTTCTTTATTCGATATCATCTACGGACTTTGTGTTGACATTCAAAGAATGTCACGGGTTTTTAGATGTTCTTCGAATGTACATAAATTGCTTTATTAAAAAAAAAAAAAAAAAATGAGACGGAGAAAAATGGTGGTTTATTGTCATTTCAGGCAGTAACCCGTTTTAAAAGGAAAGAACAGAGCCA
Source organism: Chrysanthemum seticuspe (assembly GCA_019973895.1). Taxonomy (NCBI): domain Eukaryota; kingdom Viridiplantae; phylum Streptophyta; class Magnoliopsida; order Asterales; family Asteraceae; genus Chrysanthemum; species Chrysanthemum seticuspe. The sequence goes on from BPTQ01000007.1 coordinate 252,474,341, forward strand.
TGCTTAATCTTATTTTTCAAATCTCATGCTCTGATTCTTAAAACAAATATTTGTCACCAAAAAGACAAATGTTTTCTTTCCAAATATTTTTCCGTCTAATGATTCTTCTGAAAAATATTTGTCATCTAATGAAAACAAAATTGCTTTGAAAATACCTCGGACTCCATTTTTGAAAATCATCCGGGCTTATCTTTGTCAAAATCTCTAACACTCAATCAACAACTCATGTCATTGATTGGGGGGAGAATAATTTCAATTCAATCAAAAATGTTATTTTTCAAACAATTGGCACGTAAAAGAGCAAGGTCTACTTTTGCATAATCAAAATGAACAATGTTTTATACAAGTGGTTCAAGACCTTGGCTATTGTTATGTTTTCAAAAGATATTTATGCATGAGTGGTCAATGGAGTTTAAAGTCTCAAAATCTAATCATTATCAGTTAAAATGTCTTTCAAAAGCAAGTCACTTTTCTCCTCAAAAGCTCTCAAAATTTAATTTAAATCAATAGAGATCACAACTCTCAAAGGATTTGAAAATTGTAATCGGGGGAGAATTCGTGATTGAAATTGGATTTAAACTGATAATTTGATAAATGGTTTTATACGTGATTAACAAGCTCTCCTCCCTGCATGTGCCAAACGATTTCAAATTTTCCATGCACATGTTAAGGGGGAGCATTTATATCAAACCAAAATGGATTAAAACGTGATTGATTTGTCTCTAAATGCAAGTTTTCCCTAATATGTGCTAAACAATTTCAAAATCAGATGCACATATTGAGGGGGAGCAAATTTTTGAAAACCACATTCTTTCCCGAAAATATCTTCAACTGTATTGGAACACTGATTTTGATCGGGAAAGTAATGTCAAGATTTTTAGAAAATATTTATCAAAGAAGTGAATTCTTCCTCTTGCCTCCATGTGCCAAAATGATTTAAAACATATGATGCTCATGTTGAGGGGGAGCCGTTTTCTAAAATATCAAAAACGATTCAGGTACAAAATGTTTTGATCATGTATCACAAGTACTTGGATTGATTTTCAAATGGTTTTCAATTGGTTCCAATGGCTGATGAACAATACCAAAAAGACCGACCAAATTTACTTTATGTATGGTGATATAAGGATGGTTAGGTTAGGTATTCGTTCCCATGATCCCGCCAGAGCCGAAGGGATCTACCCAGGGACAATCCACTAGATAGTGTAGAGTCCTTAGGTATGATGAAAAAAAGGAGAAAAGTGAGATATGGGAAGAGTGCGGACTGAGATAGAGCTAGAACTGGAATAAACCTAACAAGGTTCTAGTAATGAAGTCTCGGTAAGCACTGAAGGGGTTGAAGAATGAAAAAGAAATAAATGAGAAAAGGGTTAAAACAAATAGCCCTCCATTATTTTCAACCTTAGGGCAGAAACCGGGTTTAATTTATATGCTACTGGCTGTTACCGAGGTAACACCGGTATTGAAGACAAGACGTCATGGACCCAGTGATGTACTGCACTACAACTTCCCAAGCTACTCAAGTTCCTCTTAAAAGGACTTGTTTCATTCTCATAGGGGAACCTACATTGTCTATCGACTCTCTCATAGAGATGGTTGATATTGAAGAAGGAGACCCTCTCCCTAGTCTCCGGCATAGGAACCAAATGTGCACAATTGAGTCTAGAGCCACGAGATCATCAATAAATCTCATTAAGGACACAATCAATAAAGACTCTCTGTTTCACACAATGTGGAAGGAGAGAATATATTTTAAGAGTCCTGATGTGCTCCGGTTGGTGCAAGTTTTAAAAATTTATAATCACGAATTAACCGTATAACCTATTAACACATACGAGCAAGTATACTCGTCCGCAATAGTAAAGTTTTGGTAAGTCGAGATCGTCCCAAGGGATTTTTGTTTTGAAATAGATTTTATTAAAAAGTTTCTAGCAAGAAAGCTTGTCAAGGCTTTCTCGAATAAGTGTTCTAGTGAAAATACGAATCAAGAATAAAAATATATACTTGTGTGAAGTCTCATAATCAACCATAGATAATGTTCATAAAGGTTTGGTGTATACTCTTAGTATGATGCACAAATCATAAGCAAATGATTCCCCAACCATGGTATTTGTTTGTAAAAATCATTCTAAGAACAAAAACATTTAGGTAATCCTTTCGGTCCTTATCCCAATGATTATCCTATAAAAATTCCATTTGTTTGCAACATGCTCTCATTAAATTTGTTCTTACGAATCTTTCGACCCTTCGTGATGAAAACGTTCCTAGTCTTGTTTTAATAAGCAAAACATGGTGGATGTCAATCACCATATCCCCATACTAGTTTGTCACAACACTTTTTGGAATAAAACACAAGAGAAATCCTTTCGGTCCTTTTTCTTAAAACATGTTTTATTGACAAATCAATCCAAGACTAGTATTTTTCCAACAAACTCATTTAAACAAGATCATATATACATGCATCACATTTTGAGAACATTATTATGATTAATCACATTCCAACACACAAGTATAACACAAACTACTCCATGAAAACAATCATATCTAAACACAAGTCATAACAAGGTAATTCAAACAATTCAAGAGAATAGATTTCCATAACAAAGTTCATAGAATACCTAATCTTTTGTGATTACAAGAATTAGAAATCGTGGAATGTAGCAACCACGCGCCTCCAATCACCTAGGATCACCTCACAACTCCAAACTACCGAAACAATGGACAAGAATGGTTCCTTCCTTGCTTCTGGACGTTTTCCAGTAACTACCAAGCTTTTGGGTTGAAATAAATGGGTAAGTATGAGTTTTGGTGTAAACTAATACTTTATTTGTTGTGTCACCCTTAGTATACAAGTACTAGGTCCTTTAAATAGCCAAAGCACTTGCTTAACTGCCCAAAAAACGTTCTCTCCAAGTTAATATCAAGAAATGATCGGACTCCAATGATTATGGGGAGTTAAGACAACAATAAATGCGAATTGTGTAACTGCAGAGCCAGAAACCGGATCGGTTTCTATGTCGACCGAATCGGTCACAGCTTTGACCATTAGCCCAACCGGATCCGGTTGCGGGTTGCGACCGAGCGGCTGGATTTTGCTCCTTTTGACTTTTTGCTGACTTTTCCCTTTACGCTTCATTCTTTGCTTACGTTGATGATTTCCAAAGCCAAACTTGATCTTTCCTTGCTGTAGATGCTTCGAAATCACTACGCTTCCATATCATTGAGTCCACAAGCTTCCAATCTCAACTTTCTTCCTTTAGACGCTTCCAAATGTGCATAAAAACTTCATTTCTTCAATATTCGCAATACCTGGCTACATATACATACACAAGACGCATCTTTGCACTTTTGCAACAGTTATGAGTAAATATAGCCGAATATCATGCACAAAACTGACAATAACGCTACTAAAAACATGTTCATTTTAGACGTTATCAAATTCCCCCACACTTAAGCTCTACTCGCCCTCGAGTTGGTCAAACATTTGCAAAGATTGATTTCAATGGTCCATAACACCATGTTTCAGAAAATGTAACAATTACCATAAAAGATAATTATTATTTTGCTTATAATATGAGAAAATCTTCTAAAAATGAACCAAACACCTTAGATAACATAACTAGGATACCTCACAAGTGGCTTTAAGATTTCACTCAACACTCATATATTGGTGGGTATATCACTCAATGCCTAGTCATGATCAATGCTTTTTACCATAAGCTTGTACAAGTATCAAAACAAAGAAAATAAATTCATCAAAGAGGTCTTTTATTCGGGTTATAACGATAAGGCTATAGGTTCATAATAGGTATGGATAAGGCATGGGATAGTTTATGAAATTGGTTTAAAATAAAAATAAAATCAAGTCCAAACCTCCATGGTGCTAGTCATCATACAAACCACAATCCCGAAAAACGATTATTACTCCTCTTCTCATATCGATCACCAAATATATATATCACGTCTTAGCACATTGGCTAATCGATAACTCAAACATACTTCATCTTCCTTCATCTTCATAATATAGCACATTGGCTATAACTGTCATCACAATATATATATATATATATATATATATATATATATATATATATATATATATATATATATATATATATATATATATATATATATATATTATTATTTTTTTTTTTTATATCACAACTTCCCCACACTTCGCATAAGCATCACCACAAAAATACAAATAAAAAGTATGCATCCTTCGTCTTTGTCGAAATGGCACACACGAATGGCAAAGCGTAACTAACTCATAATCATCAAAAACAATCCAATCATTCCAAACAACTAGCAACAAACCATTTAGACTTGATAAGGGTTGGCTAAGGTTTAAAGGTGTAAAATATTTTTGTATTTTTCTGGATTTATCAAAAACGAAAAAGAATGGCTCAGAAGGTGTAACTAGGGGTATCTAGTGCTAAAAATGAGCACTAACAAAATGGGTCCATGTGGGTGGTTAACTAACCGATGTGGTCAGCTAATATATCATTAGATGTAAAAATGGAAGGCCATTTGGGTTATTCCTAAAATGCCTCTTATCACTTGAAAATATTTAGATCACTCGAAAGTGATTTTAACCATAATGCATAACTAGTACAAGTTCTAGAATCGACATAATCACCGGCACACTCATAGCAAATATAAAACAAAAGATGTTTCATACAAAAAGAAACCTCACAAAAATGTGGGAAAAAGGCTATTATGCATGCTAGAAAATGCTATCGAATCCAAAATGAATTATTTCAGTAATTTGGTTCAAATCTAAAAATTTTCAAAAACCTCATTTTACCATTGAAATCCCAAATTATGTATTTTAATTATCAATAACGTGCGAAAACCATTAGACCATCAAGGGCGAATTTCTTCTAATCACTTGCATCCAAAAGTTATCTAAAAAAAATAAAAATGCGTATCATTTTCCTATTTTCTTCCCTCCCCCATACTTAAGTTTTGCATTGTCCTCAATGTAATGAAAAATGAACTTCAAAGTAAAGAAAATGGGAAAAAGATAGTTAAAAGATACCACGGAATAAAATATGCAATAAGCACATTGGGTCATTAGCAAGCCTGTGAGTTATCCAACTCGAAATATTTGACCATCAAGAAGCTTCCAACATATCCATCCTGCAAACAAAAAAAAAACTGCAACACGAAATGCACAAAACAAACAAAACTACTAAAAACTAGATAAAACCAAAATATATCAAACATCCTAAAGAAAATCAATCAAAAGATAGAAATAGTTTAAAACACATCATGACCATTGTTTTTGAAACCATAATTTCACGAATGACCCATAATCACTCGTCATCCTCGCTCATTTCTTCTCCTTCTTCATCGTCAAACTCATCATCATCATCACTTTCGGTTACATAGTTTCCGTCTATGATTTCTGAACGAACTCTCCTCTTTTTCTTCTTGCCTCCAACTCCTGATGATGATCCTCCAACTTCATAACTTGTTCCTCCAGCTTCAGGCAATCGACCATATGGGGGTATTGGATCAGGAAACGGTGCGTACCCAGGATATGGATACGGATAGGGTCCAGGATAAGAAGTGTACGGAAAAGGATATGGTGGAACATTTGGTGGATTGTAGGGTGGCAACTCGTAATTGGCTTCTCGAGCCATGTGTTGAAAGATCGGCATCGAATAATCATTGATGTAGTTGTTCCTTAACATCATCGAATCTCTCCACACATCCCTACATTGAATCTCATCTAGATGTTGGTTCCACTCTCCCCATCCTGAATCAAAACTACTGGACGTACCCGTTTGCACGTTCTCCATTGGTATATTCCCTTGCTGTTGTGGTGGTTGCTGTTGTGGTCTTGGTTCAATCCATAACCCTACGGTTCCCAATCTCCTATTCAAAGCATTACCAAAACCTTTCGCAGTCCACGTTTCACTATACTTTGGCTCTCCACACTTAGCCAATTCCTCATCAACATAATACCCAAGATTCTTGGCCAATCTTGTCACAAAATGTCCTCCACAAATGTTACTGTTGCTCTTGATTCCCGGGGCTCTCCTAGACAAATATTCGGCAACCTGCCAAATAGCATTACCGTCCTTAGTTTCTTCCAGCAACTTCATAATCCATAAGTCTGGTTTCTGACATTTGTCCCTGCTTCCAAATCTATTAAATGGCCCGGTCACAATCAACTTGTGAAGTATCCTCATCAACGGATTCCTGATGGTTGAAGCATTCCTCCTAGCACAAGTAGGATCTCCCACTTGATTCCAATAAGCGGGAATACTAGGGTAATCTTTTTCAAACCTCCGAAGTCTAGAAAAGTGAGTTTCAAATAATCGATGATTTACCTCATGTGGTTCATACAAACCAAGAGCTACACCAAAAGCTGGCAACGTGTAAGCATGATCCCTACCACAAAGTCTAAACCAAATACAAATCTCCGACATCAAATTCCGAACATCTACTTTTCTTTCAAAATACATGGTTGAAAAGAATTCCATACACCATTCTCGGTAGACTTCTTCATTAACACTGAATGCTCTTTCCCATGACAAATCATTGAACGAATCTCCATCCCCTGGATATACATAAGACGTTCGCATCATCCTTCTTAACTCATCTTCACACTCACATTCGTTAAATAAATCCCAATCAATCACCCTTGGAACTAAACATTGCCTATGTTGTAACTTCGACAATCTTTCTCGAAAAGCATGTTTCTCTCCATCGGTGAGATTTTTGAATTTTAAATTAGCATTTGCTTCCTTCTTCACACTATACTTAACCTTCTTCTTCTCGTTTCTTTCACAAAACTTCGTAACAAGCGGGTTAATTGGAATTTCCTCCCCACTCGAGCTTCCTACAATAATTCTCTGTAGAAATCACAAAAATAAGATCATATAAGAGTGTTAGAACAAATAAGAAGGTTAGAGAACCCTCTAATAGACATTTCAAAATTTCACAAAAAAAATCCTCTCAGAAACCGTAACCGGATTCGGTTGGATCACCAACCGAATCGGTTTCCTACTGACATCAGGCAACAACCGTTCGGTTGCCATGCGCAACCGAATCGGTTGTGCAGACTGCATAAGGTATTTCACCTTCAAATCCTCAACATCTCGAATTTCTAACGCTCAAACCACTCTTAGATCGCATTCTATCATCCTCAATGATTTCCCACATCCTAGAATTACTCTATCTTGCTTCCAAATCATCAAACATCTATCATCTAAGAACTCATCTCATCATCCTTAAAAATTATAAGCTCTAATAGTGTAGCATCCATCACTCTTAAAAATCAAACATCCATCAAAATGAATCACTAATTGTAACTTATCTCATTTCATAAGCTTAACCCAATTAATTCCGAAAAATCTTATCATCTAAAATCCATTCTATGGTGAATCAATCAATCATTCTCTTGTTGTAATGCACTCCTATATCAATCACTCACTCAATCCTAAAATATTACCACTTAATTCGAATTATAACAAAAACCCCCAAATTGGTGACCTAAAATCCAATTCGAATCAAATGTTCTAAATAAAACCTTAATTGAGTAAATTGAATGTAATTGCTTACTTGCTTGGGTGCCATGATGTTATCCTACAATTCAAACAACTTCCAATCTGCTCTCTTGGATGAATTTTTGCAAAAACCACCTGGAAAATTAGTGTGTGTGTGTGTTTTTGGAAAAATGGAATTTTTATATTTTGGTGCAACCGGTTCAGTCAAGGACACAACCGATTCGGTAAGCTTTTTGCCAAATTTGCTTTTTTTTTACTTGTTTAACATGTTACTTAGGCATTTACCCTCCAAGCAACATATTTTTACTCAAAAATTCCTGCTAAAAATTCACACAACATTTATTCACCAAATGAAATTTTGAACAATCATTCATTCCAAAAAAAAAAACTAAACTCATCATATAAATGAACTAATCCAAACTCAACTCAAACTCATAGTCATAATGTATTAAAACCAAATTACCTCAATCATAACATGAAAAATAAATAAGAAACAAAAATCCTAATGCATCAAATCAAAAATAAAATAAAATAGTTCAAGAAATTCAAGCAAATGAATGCTTGTTATTACGGTCTTTCCTTTCCTCAAAATTCCTCAAAATATTCTTGCCTAAGAATATCCTCGCTTTGAAATTTTCCGGTCAATTCACGGAATGTTTCAAAAGTTTTAAATTTCCTCATAAATCTTCGTCCATCCGGGCATAATATATCAAACTTAACATGCCATGCCCCATCTCCGGTTTGCCTTTTGTAAGTCCCCAATCCTTCGGGTTTCCACTCTAAATTCTTAAGTTGCACCGGTAAAGATCCTAAAAAGTCGGTCAACTTCTTGTAAACCAAAATGTTTTTGAATGGGTTGTAGAAAGCTTCTATCGCGAATGCACGTTCCATTTCGTCCTCTATATCGAAATAAGGTGGAGTTAAAGGTCCGTACATTGGATTACCGTGGACATCACGTCCCACTTCAAAACAAGTTAAATCATCATTTGCATCCATCCATTCCAAATCTTCCATACCTTCCAAAATTGGTCCTCTTGGTCTTGGGTAGTATGTTTGCCTCGAAATTCCATCGTCAATAGTCATGGTGCCTCTTCCCATGTCTATAATTGCTCCACAAGTTCGTAAAAATGGCCTTCCCAACAATAGTGGTAAACTCTTGTCCACCGGAATATCCAAAACAAGAAAATCTGCCAAATACGGTTGGTAGCCAATTTGCACTCTTACATTCTTAACTTCTCCCATTGCCTTTGCTTGAGTGTTATCCGCCATAGTGAGCTTAGAATGATTAGGTTGCGGATTACTTAGTCCCAAAGTTTTGAACAATGGATACGGCATCACGTTAACACTCGACCCCGTATCAGCTAAAGCATAAACTGGTGTAGTTCCATTTACTTTGATTGGCAACACAAAATTACCCGGATCCTTTTCTTTCCTTGGCATGCCTTTAAACAAAATTCGATCTCGATCCTCATCCGTGAGATTCTTATCTTCCAACCTAGCCCTCGCTAGCATCAATGCATCCAACTTCTTTCGATAAAGCACATAGTCTTGGAGAACTTCAATAACCGGTTTCTTTTCATTGAGCTCTAGAAATTTTTGTTCTAGATTCTCTAAGATAGCTTCTTTTTGGCTTTCGGTTAAGGGTTTGATAGTAGTGGTAGGTGACAATGGTGTGTAATCATTTTTGGTGGTGGAGGTTGTTGTTGGGGTTAATTTATTTGATGATGGTTTCTTTCGGTTTGCTTTCCCCATTTTCACCACTTCCACATTTTTCTCCTCCATATTTGCACAAACTTCCACTAGCATTTCGTTGATCCCTTTTCCTTCTTCCAACTCGGTTATGTTAATCCGCATCTCTCCCATACCAAAATCTACTTGACACTTGGTTGTGACAAGAAAATCTCTACCAAAACAAACATTTGGCTCATCCGCATTACCTTCCTCTAGAACAACAAAATCAGTTTCAAACATATGCCCATGAATATTGACTTTCAGATTTTTCACCATCTTTCTCCCATATGCCTCATAATCCATACGAACATGACCGATTTCGTCAAGAACCTCTTCCAAGATATAATTCTCTCCATACGCCATATTAAGCTGTGCATCCCAAGCACGTACTCCTTCCACTTCACAAGGTGTTCCAAATCTCATCATCGGTGAATCATACACTGTTGACGGTGCTTGTGTAAACACTACCACTCTTTTGTTTTTGGGTAGTTGAACCTTGTTTTCACATACTTCTTCCATATCACCCGTGTCAATTCCCAATTCTTTCTTGCTTTCCTCCAGAATTCCTCCAATCTTTTCTAATGAACTTCCCGTATCCTTGAACATGTCATCCAAAGTACGAAGGTATTCCGAGATTCCGCTCAAACTATCCATGTTACTAGACAACTTAACAAAGCAAAACAAAACAAATCCCGAATGATTAGCGTTAACGTTAGTAAAACAAGAACAAACTAAAAAAAAAATAAAATAAACAACTAAGACATCTAACAAAATTAAGAAATCAAATAAAAACTCAAAACCTCAAAATGATAAAATTCGGCACAGAAACTCCAACCGGATTCGGTTGGATCACCAACCGAATCGGTTGGTTGAAAAATTCTAGGACAGAAACACGAACCGGATCCGGTTGCGGGTTGCGACCGATCGGTTTGTTGAAAAATATAATTTTTTTTTTTTTTTTTTTTTTTTTTTAAAACAAATTTAATAATAATAAAAACAAATTAACTGTCATTAAGGATGTACTAACTCTAGTTAATTAAATAAAACTCTTCATAAACTAATAATTAAATAACTCATTAACTCTAATTAAAACCAAAATTAAAACTAAAACTAAAACTAAATAAACTACTAATAAATGCTATCATAAAATAAACTATAACTGAAAATAAGATACTCTTAACCATTACCATCAACTATAAAATTAAAATAAATAAAACTAGATTAACTAAATAACAAATGTAAAGAAAAGAAAAATAAATAAAGACAATAAATCTAAGAACTGATTAAACCACACAATTACTCTAGAAATCAAAACACAATAAACTAAAAAGATAGATATAAAATTCGAAAAGAAAAAAAATTTCACAGAATGTCTAACCGGATTCGGTTGGCTAACCAACCGAATCGGTTAGTTTGTAACAAAACTTTTTTTTTTTTTTTTACTAATTTCAAAGAAAATTACAGAAAAATCCCCGGCAGCGGCGCCAATAACTTGATGTGCTCCGGTTGGTGCAAGTTTTAAAAATTTATAATCACGAATTAACCGTATAACCTATTAACACATACGAGCAAGTATACTCGTCCGCAATAGTAAAGTTTTGGTAAGTCGAGATCGTCCCAAGGGATTTTTGTTTTGAAATAGATTTTATTAAAAAGTTTCTAGCAAGAAAGCTTGTCAAGGCTTTCTCGAATAAGTGTTCTAGTGAAAATACGAATCAAGAATAAAAATATATACTTGTGTGAAGTCTCATAATCAACCATAGATAATGTTCATAAAGGTTTGGTGTATACTCTTAGTATGATGCACAAATCATAAGCAAATGATTCCCCAACCATGGTATTTGTTTGTAAAAATCATTCTAAGAACAAAAACATTTAGGTAATCCTTTCGGTCCTTATCCCAATGATTATCCTATAAAAATTCCATTTGTTTGCAACATGCTCTCATTAAATTTGTTCTTACGAATCTTTCGACCCTTCGTGATGAAAACGTTCCTAGTCTTGTTTTAATAAGCAAAACATGGTGGATGTCAATCACCATATCCCCATACTAGTTTGTCACAACACTTTTTGGAATAAAACACAAGAGAAATCCTTTCGGTCCTTTTTCTTAAAACATGTTTTATTGACAAATCAATCCAAGACTAGTATTTTTCCAACAAACTCATTTAAACAAGATCATATATACATGCATCACATTTTGAGAACATTATTATGATTAATCACATTCCAACACACAAGTATAACACAAACTACTCCATGAAAACAATCATATCTAAACACAAGTCATAACAAGGTAATTCAAACAATTCAAGAGAATAGATTTCCATAACAAAGTTCATAGAATACCTAATCTTTTGTGATTACAAGAATTAGAAATCGTGGAATGTAGCAACCACGCGCCTCCAATCACCTAGGATCACCTCACAACTCCAAACTACCGAAACAATGGACAAGAATGGTTCCTTCCTTGCTTCTGGACGTTTTCCAGTAACTACCAAGCTTTTGGGTTGAAATAAATGGGTAAGTATGAGTTTTGGTGTAAACTAATACTTTATTTGTTGTGTCACCCTTAGTATACAAGTACTAGGTCCTTTAAATAGCCAAAGCACTTGCTTAACTGCCCAAAAAACGTTCTCTCCAAGTTAATATCAAGAAATGATCGGACTCCAATGATTATGGGGAGTTAAGACAACAATAAATGCGAATTGTGTAACTGCAGAGCCAGAAACCGGATCGGTTTCTATGTCGACCGAATCGGTCACAGCTTTGACCATTAGCCCAACCGGATCCGGTTGCGGGTTGCGACCGAGCGGCTGGATTTTGCTCCTTTTGACTTTTTGCTGACTTTTCCCTTTACGCTTCATTCTTTGCTTACGTTGATGATTTCCAAAGCCAAACTTGATCTTTCCTTGCTGTAGATGCTTCGAAATCACTACGCTTCCCTATCATTGAGTCCACAAGCTTCCAATCTCAACTTCCTTCCTTTAGACGCTTCCAAATGTGCATAAAAACTTCATTTCTTCAATATTCGCAATACCTGGCTACATATACATACACAAGACGCATCTTTGCACTTTTGCAACAGTTATGAGTAAATATAGCCGAATATCATGCACAAAACTGACAATAACGCTACTAAAAACATGTTCATTTTAGACGTTATCAAGTCCTAAGCATTATCCTTGTGGTATTGCCAGAACATCTGAGTGATATGCTAACATATTCACAATGAAGATGGAAAGCCTTCTAGAGCTAACATCAAACAAGCTCTTGGTAGGTGGCATGTGAGATCTATCCAATAGATCAAACATGTGACAACTGAACAGAAACAATGGAGCGATTCAAAAATTATGAATCAATTCTGGTTCAGGTTATGGATTGACGGATACCTTTGAAAAACCAGTCGTTGTGCTCAAAATCGTTTTCACTAGCACATCGACTGTGTATTAATACTTTCAAAATTAAAAGGTGTTTATGATTGATAATTGATTTTCCTTAAAACCTTCGTTGTATTGCAAAAACACTTTATTTTTAGCAGTACACGATTGTTTTTCAAATCTCTTTTCATCAATCAGTGAATCTCAAATTCGCTGGTTCACTCACTCCGTGTTGTCTTCTTTGAGATGTTCCAGTTTGAGAACAGCTAGAGCAGCTGCGAAACCCTGTCAAGGAGATTCTTCGGAATTATACCTGATCACAGGCAGTACTTGTACTGATCAACGGGGAACCGTGGGCCGTGTACCTCAATTCAACAAAAGTGATCAAAGAAACTTTCGTGCGCTTTATTGCTAACTGTTGTATACAGGTACACCCAATGTTTGCAGCTGATCAGAATGGAGAGGTCAATCCATAGCTGCATGCTCACACATCACATTCATTTCAAAAGAAATCATGATCCAAAATGTGAGCATGTTGGTCCACTGTCACAACATCACATAATGTCAACACTACAATGGAAGAGTCAGAGATTTATGCAAGCTGATGATCTCAAAGCTGGCTCAAAACTCATCATCACGTGGATCAGTTAAAGATCTCCACTTGAATTATCCAAACATGCAAAACATGAAGAATCAAAGACTACGTGCTACAGAGCAATGAACTTAACCAAGAATCCAAGAACAATCTTAATGTAATATTTGTTTGTATTATGTGTAATTTGAGGTGACCTCCCTTAGGGGGAGATTGTTAGGAATTAGAAAATCCGGACATTAAAGAGTCGGTCACCTCAAGTATATGTATTCGTTAGAAAGCTCGTAGTCGTAGTCAAGTTATGTTAATAAGTAGTTTGTTAAGTAACACCATGGAGGACGGACGGGTCTTTACCCACTGTATGCCTGATCCACAGCCCATAGGTGGCGTTTATTGTAAGACACTATAAATACCCTCTACCTCCCAAGGTATAGGGTTGGAGCTTCAATACCATTTTTCTTAGTTTCACATAGTTCCCAACTCTCTTCCCTTTCTCTCTCTAGAACTTTCTCTCTCTAAAACATTGTATACGCCCCATATGGATTTGGTTTGATGTGTTTGTGAAATCCTATATCTTACAAATACTAATATTTTTATATTGTGTCATCACATTTAATTTGACAGCATCTTTAGAATGCCATTTTATTATAACCCTTTTTGATAAAATTGTATCCATTTAACCTCTTTTTAAATCAACTAATAACTAAACTTATTTCATAACTACCTACTTAAACATTATGTAGCATGTTTACACAAAGATTACGCAATGAACAATCAGATGCCCCCTGTGTGCATCCCACAGGTCTGAATGACTCGTTAAATACATACATTTGAGATAAAATGTTAAATGCATATGTATTTAGGGCCTCTTTAGTATAAGAGAGGTGATTTGCACATTGTTTTTTTTATTTATTTGCACACTCTATTTTGCATTATAAGGAATTGTGCATTTGTTGTATGCTGCTTTTCCGGTTTGTAAACTGGAGTGTGCAAATATAAAATGATAGTGTGTCAATCAACTCCCTTAATTAGTGAAAGTAAAAGATATACTCTGTGACAACTCACAAATTTTTTAGGTCTTTGCTTTTCTACAAACTCGAAACCATTTACTTTGAACGACTACTTTATTACTTTTACGTTAACCGTTAGGTTAAATCGCGTAAATTGAAAAATTAAAGTCCGGCAATGTGCAGAATATTATTTAATCAGAAAACTTGAAATATTACTTGTTAAACATTTATGGACTAATTTAACTCAAAAACAAGAAGTTATCTCGCTTACTGTGAAAAACGAGCCCGAATGCGTACCGACACCAAACTAGTTATGATTCGCCTTAAATAAATACATTACAGTGTCATTAAACTCATTTTTATATTATTTTCATAAAAATGCTTACAAAATGTTATTTTACGTACGTGTGCTTAAAAACCCCCAACCGACTTACCCCTTTTACACTTAACCTCAAAATATAAACATTTACGTACAAAATTTTCAAAATTCAATCTTCCCTCCCCCCATTTGTCCCCTAGTTGATGCCCCCTACCCATTGGCCACCATTTTATTGCTTTGTGTTAATGGATGGTGATATCATAGTCCTTGTCTTATTAGTTGAGGTCAAGGTGTAATATTTTATTTAAACCCTAACTCTACCTCACACAACACACACATTCATTTACAAAAAAACATGCATCCTCTCCTTTTCTCTCTAGTTCCTACGCCCCAAGCACATACACAAACACCATCTTTTGCTTTATTCTTGAAGAAAGCGCTTGTACTTTCGGGTTTTGGGTGTGAATTTAGTATAGTTCCTGGGTGATTTTGAGGTTATTGGAGTCGTTGAGCACACTATATCTACAAATCTTTCCTCAAAGTTGTAAGTGTTCATTTCACTAAAAGTCATGTACTTATATAATCCTCTTGGTCTTAATCTTACTAAAGTGCAAATGATTTGTGTGGTTTGTAAGTTAATCAAAAGATCTTGATATACACATAAATATATCGATGTCGACACATATACATGTCAAACCCTAGGTTCTTGTATCACCATGTTTGTGTTATTTTCTTTTTTAATCTTGATGTACAAAAGTCTTTGCGGTTGATTTGCGGTTTGTTTTGAAAGTTATTATATTTATATACTCTACATGAGAAGTTATTGTAACAAATTGGTGGAAGGGAAACTAGATTAGATTGTAGTTGTGTAGAGAAGTCTATGTTCACGTATTCCCCAAAATGTACCAAACTCAACATAGATGGATCAGCTATTGATGAGAATATTGCAACAATCGGTGGAAGGGATTAGGTTTAGCGTGTTGGTGTTATTTGCGGTTGAAAAACTAGTTTAAGTAACGAAATATACATTTTTGAGCCCGCTGTCCCAAAATAGAAAATATACCATAATGAGCTTAATATGTTCAACAATAAGGTAAAACAATAGAAACTAAACACTATAAGCTAAACGTGATTGCTTGAACCACTAAAAACGGACTTAAAACGAGAAAGTTACGCTATTTTCAAGTTACGACGTAAAATATACATTTTACTAGAAAACTACATTATTAGCTAATATATGATTTTATAAACTTTGAAATTATTTTTGGAACATTAGAAACGACATAGCTAAAACTGGAAAAGTAATATTTTACAAACGGGTCATGCCGAATTTTCGTTAGAAATATACTGCTTAGACTATTTTTGTTAAAAATGATTATATGAAAACTAAACCGTCTAACTATACTTTTATAAACGGAAAAAATGTACATTTCTTATAAACACGTCGAATAGACGAGACTAGACTTTTATAAACAATAACATGGTTATTATTTTCAAAACCCGACAAAAGGATGCAAACCCGACAAAAAGACGGTATATTTTTCTTAAATTATAAAAGTGTATTATTTTAAATACTTAGCATAAAAACGAGACTATTTTTACTACGAGACCATTTAAACTAGTAAACACGGGAACTTTTGTTAAAGTATCGAAAACTTATAAAAATACATAACTTGACGAAAAATGTATTTTTACTTATCTATATCTATACTACATAATAATGTATTTAGGACTTCCTATAATAGGAAGGCTTAAAAATATAAGCCAACACATGTTACTATAATTAGTAATTCATATAATTAAGAAAATAAGCATAATGTATAGCACTTTAATGCACATAATTTTCAGATGTACAAGACAAGAAGCATAGCGTACACCACTTTAATGCACATATTAAAAAAAATAAAACACCACATTAATGTTATTTAATATAATCAATTAATTAACTGATCAATAAATACAATTAATACAGTTATTAAAACACCCCTAACATAATAAATATAAATTATCAAACATATTGTACAACAAAATTAAACACAATTCCTACATTAAATGTCACTAATACAAATAATATTCAAGCTCGAACGGGCAACAGGCCAAATGGGCTTGAGCCCGAATAGTCGCAGGCCAAGCGGGCTCGAGCCCGAAGGGCACGGGCTAAACGAAATTCTTGAAATCCGTAAATTTATTGTCAAAAAGAACATAATAAACTAAAATACATGATTCACTTGAAAATTCTATCTCAGGGTACTTGCCGCCGCAACGCGCGGGGTATCCTGCATTAAATGTCACTAATACAAATAATTACAAATATTAAAGCCCGAACGGGAAACGGGAAAAATGGGCTTGAGCCCGAACAGGCACGGGCAAACGGGCTCGAGCCCGAACAAGTGCGGGCCAAACGGGCTTGAGCCCGAACGAGCACGGGCCAACATGCACGGGCTAAATGAAATTCTTGATATCCGTAAATTTATTGTCAAAAAAAATATAATAAACTAAAATAAATGATTCACCGGAAAATTTTATTTCAGGGTACTCGTCGCCGCAACGCGCAGGTACCCTGCTAGTAAAACTAAAGCGCAAACATGCCATGGTGATAGAAAGTCTAGGAAACACGTTTACACTTATTGAAATTCATAGAGTATATACTAAGTCGAACCACACTCACTTAGATCGCGTGTCCGAGCCGTTACCTCTCGTACTTCGATTTACTTTTCCCCGGAATACTACTTAACTAAGGTGAGTTCATGGCCCCTACTTTACTTGTTTGAAATAATGTTGGGGTGAGAATACATGCTCGAATTACTTAAACTCATTTATCATTTTACTTAAATACCTGATTGTTTACTAAAAAACATTACTTGCCTTACGTAAATACTTGTTCAATTACTCGAACACATTACCCAATTGTTTGTTGCATTCTCAGTTACTTTCTCATAGACACGAGTACCTAAAACTTTTACATGAGTTTATAGCCACACTTTTACTCTTTTATACTTGTTTTACAAACTTGGGGTAAGAACATGCTTGCTTTTACTTTGGACACAAATACACTTTTGAAATGTTACTGATTAGCCTAAGTATCGATAACCTACTTTGCCCACTATCATGAACCGTTGGTTCCTGCGGGAAGCACGAGTGCTATAAATAGATCTATTGGGGTGACTTCCTCGTTCGGGTTGACCGGATAGGCAAACGAACGTATACCGTATCGGAATCTAAGTGTTGAGGGTTAAACGCTTATCGGGCCTTTATACTATGTGCACTTACTTGCATACTTAAATGTCGTGGCTTCGATGTCATGTGACTTAGGGCAATCGTAATATTTTCCCTGACATTGTATTTGTTACAATGGTCACTAATACGTTTCCTGACGATGTAAGTGAAGTAGTGGTCACTAAATACTCACTTGACATTATATGCGTACAATAATCACTCTCGAAAACCTTGTGGTCCACTATACTAATTTACTTAAGGGCAAAATTTTATTTCATGACGTTGTGGGTGACACAGTGGTCACAAATCTCACTTTTGAATTCATGTTATTTTTACTCTACATTATTATTTACATAAACCTATGAACTCGCCAACTTTATTTTGACACTTTTAGCATGTATTTCTCAGGTTCGTAAGCCGATAGCTAGCATTTTGAAGATTTGAATCGCACTACATTTTAAAGACTTTGAAGCATTATATTATCATTCGATAATGTTTTACAAATGTTTATGTAACTTAATACTTTGAGATATCTTGTTGTAACTTAGATTTTATCTAGCTAATGGTAACTTTTTAAAACGTCTCATTTAGAGGT
Organism: Chrysanthemum seticuspe; assembly: GCA_019973895.1. NCBI lineage: Eukaryota > Viridiplantae > Streptophyta > Magnoliopsida > Asterales > Asteraceae > Chrysanthemum > Chrysanthemum seticuspe. The sequence goes on from BPTQ01000007.1 coordinate 252,492,704, forward strand.
CGTTCAATATAACTTGTAACTTTGCTTTCATGAAATAACGCCCCCGATTACCTTTCCGTTGCTATAACTTGGGGGTGTTACATACTCCCTTCGTCCCAATTAATAGTCCACTTATTTTTTTGAGATGTCCCAATTTAATTGCCCACTTTAAAATATAGATTGGGAAATTTGATCAAGTTTACCATATTACATTTGCTTCAAATTTTTATTATAAGTTTTAAATAAACTTTAATTATATTGTTAAAGGTAAAACTGTCAATTTTGCAAAATGTACGAAACTGAAAGTAATAATAGTTATGTTTTTATTCAACTGTGTTTTTTTTTTTTTTTTTGAGACAAATATTTTGAGATAGAGAGAGTAGTTTGGTTTAAGGATTAGAATTTATATGTGAGTCATCTAAAAGTGAAACCCGATGAGTAAAGTGGAATTTGTGTGATTCTTGGGTGGCCTACAAATAATGTGACTACTACTACAAAATAATTATATTTATTTTAAATTTACCATATTAAATAACTATTTTTACATACAATGATATATTTTCTCTCTCTTATTTTCTTTCATATCCATACCAATTCCAAATCTGATTCCAAACCTATTTTTATACCAAACGGGTGCTTAGAACGCTTTAATAAAACTCTCACATCACAAATTATTGTTCTATTTATAACGAATTTAACTATTAAATGTTCCATCGGTCTTCAGTGTTAAGTTTTGAACTACAAAATCATCCTTCTATCTATTTACCATCAACTTCTTTCGTCGTCGTTCAACAATCCTTGAATGATTTTCATTTTTGCGTCTTCTGCTTTTCGTCAAGCTACCTTTCAAATTTTCTTAAATTCATGACTTCTCAACCGAATTGTCAGAGTTATTTGCATATATTTCGATACTTAAGTATTCGACAATATATATATATATCCTTTATGGAAAGAAAATTCCATTAAGAGCCTATGTTTGCTTTAAATTAATTGAATCATCAATGGGTATCCAATCATCCTAGCTTCTAAAGAGACCACTTTTCATTTTTTGTAATCCATAACAAACAAACCATTTTAAGGCAGGGTGTTATGGTAGAGGTGACCACACGCGTAAAGACATGGTTGGCGACTTGGCGCGTAAAGCCCATGACGGGGTTGTTCCATGACGCGCGAAGGACCTAAAAGAGTGGTGGTTCAGTAAAGGACTTCACCTAACGCAAAAGGAGGAAAAGTGTGAGTAATGGTCAAAAAACACGGACATTTATTAAAAGGAATATATATTAAAAGAAAACATTTTTTTTAGATGATAGAATATATACATACCTAGAAATAACCCATTACCCTATCATTTTTTCATATTCAAATTTATTCCATCTTTTATACTTCTACTTCAAAAATGTCTCCAAATACTCCAAATACAAAACCCCAAAAAACAAATCCCCAAAACACGTCGATAACAAAATGTCCGAACACCTAATTCCCATTTCCAACTCGGTCACTCGCCACCGGTTCATATTCGAGCTCCAACTTTTGTTTACGGAACACAAACACCTACCTCCACAACAACAACATCAAACAATGCATCAACCACAAATGTTCCAATCGCAACAAAATATGTATTAACCACAAAATGTACCACGGTCCTACATCACCACAAACGTTTCGTGATTTTTCATCACCACCTCTAAACCAATCTAAACCTATTTCTCCCGAGGATCATTTGACTGGAATTAAACGCGAAAAGTGTCGGAGCTGAAGTAGAAAATTAAGGAGATATATAATTTATATTATTAGTTTATTTATTAGATTTGTTTTTTTAAAAAAGCCGAATTTGATGGTTGGTTATGTGGTGACTATTACAGCCGCAAGGTGAAGGTAAGGTAGTGCGACCAGCTGAGGTCGAGGTGAGACCATTACACTTAGCCTAATATCCACATCAAACATATCCGATCGTAAGTCATAACATACGTTTAAGAAATTATCAAAATTTAGTCCATTATTGTGTTTCAGACATAGCTTTTTAACATACACAAAATTCAAAGAACAAATCACACTTCAATTTTGTTAAACACGGGTTTAGAAATAATGACCATTAAGGTAGGTTTTCAAACAACATTCAAAGTCAGACAGACAAAAAATGCATCAAATACATCGCATTCAAACTTGATTTGCTTCCTTTCCAAACATCCGCAGTTATAGCATTGTCATAGAGAACTTAGCAAAGCACTTATACCACTAGAAACTCAAATTAGAGGCTTCTAATGCCAAATATAAGACACACAAGGATAAAGTGTGAATGAAACTGTGTTGGATATCAATAGAGTAAACAATAGACTTTTACTGATATGAATGTTGGATGATTGTTTATAGACTCCATTTTAATCCTATATATACTAAGTAAACGACATGACAGTTACAAATGAACCATTGTGTCGTTTGGACACTAACTGTCTTAACTACCCTAACTGCTATATAACTACCATAACTGTAAACATACATAACTGACACATAAAAGGTTGTTTGGTTTTGTTTGGCCCAAACCTTGACCTATGCAGCCTATATAATTCGATCCATATTGACTATACTAGATATACATAAGTATTTGCATACACAGATATTAATCGGACTATATCTCCTCCCTAATGTTTGTATGCTGACATCTTCTTCTATTTGTTCTTCTGTTCCTTAAGTATTGACAATAAAGTCATTACTGCTTGATGTGCTTCCACTTTATTCATTATCTGCAGTCTCTTCCATGTTGCCTTCCAAACTAACACCAAAATGAGTAGTCTTGCTTTTCCTCTTCTCAGTTTCTTACAGTGCATTTCCTACTTAACCATTTGTCCCTTCACAGCCTTGTGGACATTTTCCCGTGGCATAACCAATGCCATTCCCAACCACTTCATTTTTAGGCTCTTTTCCATACAGGGACCTCTCAGTTGTCTTATAGTAAACTTGCACCATTCCTATGTACTCCTTGTAACAATTCTTCACTGCTTCCTCATCTTCTTCTGTCAGTCCAAGTAATACGGCAACCTTCTTCCATTTGTCACCAAAAGTGACATTTAGATAACCACCTAGGCTATCTACCATTTTATACAAACCTAACAGATCTAATGAAACCTCAAGCCTTCTTCGGAGTTTTCTTTGGTGATGGCTTGGCCTTCTCACCGTTAGTGATAGTAGTGTTTGCTTAGATCTAATGAAACCTAGTTGTTAATTATTGAAGTCGTCTCTTGTTTGATTGGTTGTCACGTTAGATTAAGGAAAACTTGCTTCTTCTTTAATTGTTGCGAGCTTGAACGTCCTAAATAACGTAGTTATACCCTAGAGTGCACTAGTAGGTTCCTCGTTGTATTTATTGCGTGAATTTGCCCTTTACTAGATTTGAGCTATGTACCTTCTTTTTATTAAAAAGGGAAAGGGCTTTTTCACGTAACATACCTAGCATTGTATAAGTAAGGAATACTTGTAATATATATATATATATATATATATATATATATATATATATATAACATCCTCCGCTATTCCTAAGGGTGAATGATTTGCTAACGAAAGTCTAAGATTGGTCTTGGTTGGCTCCTCCTTAGTCAATCTAGCTACGGGTGCATAAGTTTCATCGTAATCTATTCCTTCTTGTTGGTTATAGCATTGTGCTACCAACCTAGCCTTATTCCTAGTGACGACGCCATTTTCGTCGAGTTTGTTTCTAAACACCCATTTCGTTCCTATGATGGTTTGGTTCCTAGGTGAAGGTACTAAATCCCAAACTTAAGCACAGGGTTAATGTTGGGCAACACTCCACCACTAGCAATAGTAACACCAGCTAGCAATTTACCCAATTCTTCATCGTTCCTCACTGCCATAGCAAGTGCCTGGGATTAATCTGTGTCTTCTTGTTGTCTCTTGCAACATTTCCCGCCAATTCCAATACCTGATATTTTCACACAGAAACCAAATCAGTAACAATTTCAACAAAATGATTAATAACTAATTCTAGCAGAATTCATACTTACTTTAATTGATTATAAATAAACAACACATACCTAAATTTTATCAGATCCAATTCCGAAACCTAATTAATAACTAGTTTCGAAAATTGTTCAATGATAATATTTAGCGATAAAAAACCCAACTATTTACTAATTTAACAGATCTGACAGTTATAAGCACAATTAATCAAAAACATATATATTGAACAAGCAAAATGAAGATGTGTTATACCTTAGCCGGGATCCTTGATACATTTCTTTTGTTGAAGGAAATTTTCTAAGAAGGCTTCTTTTAGATCATCGTAGCTATCTACGGATTCTGGAGGGAGATCGTCGAACCAAACCCTAGCGGATCCGGTGAGCGTGGAATTAAACATGTAGCACCAGGTTGGCATGGCCCAACGTTCCACCTTGGTTGTTGCCTAGAAGATCTTAAGATGGTCTTTCGAGTCTTCGCTTCCGTCATATGTCTTGACATGACTTGGCATACGGGTTCTTTTTGGTAGATCGAAACAGCGGATGTGAGGAGTGAATGGATCATTTTCCTTGCACACCCATGGTTGTGATAAGTCATCATCCTTAGTGCTCGACCTTTGCTTTTTCGACCTTGACTTTCAATGTCCACCCCCACTATCTTCACTTTCATAAAAGCTCATCCTTCTTTCGAGAGGATGCTATCTTGTTGTAATGCCTTTTGGAGGTGAGCTTTGTTCCTCTTGAACGAGAGCTCTGGTAACAGCTTCCTTCCCCTCCTCGGCCGCTACGGTAGGACTGGTGTTTGGAGTCCCGTGAGTGTGCAGACGTGCTCTTTTCCATGTCTCCCAATCTATGGAACATGCCTTTTTCCAACCTCCGAAACACCGTTTCTCTTTCCGGATCTTTCTTCCTTGGCGACCTGATCGGCCGCCCCTTCGGTCAGGGCTTTCAGACACACTTCGGAGTCGCTTGAATTCAAGTTTTTTTCCTGAGATCCTTTCTTCTATTCGGTGTTCCTGATTCGGAATGTTGTGAAACTTCCTCAAAGTTGAGGCGAGCTTTTATTTCTTTAAGCTTATCATGTTGCATCTTTTCTTGAAGAACTTTCTCAGCTATAATTGGCAACAACTGGTGATAATGCTTGTCACAATATTCTCGGATAGCAGCGTCGGACGCGGGTCTCTCATGATCTTCCAGTAATGCCTCTTTTCTCCTTCCTACAGTGTTTCGCACGGCAGACGTGGGCACGGAAGGAGTGGGCCCTGAATGAGTGCTCATGGTGAGTATTTTCGAGAACGCAATTGTATTCGGGTCTCACGGATGGCGCCAACTTGTTAGTACAGAAAGTGTGACTGGTGCTGATATGGATCAGGATTACTTATTGGGTCGGGCCGATAAGCTACTCGTGGATTGGATTTGTACTAAACCAAGTAATGAAATGATTTTCTGCGCAAGTGAGAGTAAACTGTTAGCCTTACCATGGGGACGGACCCCACGATTAAGCTCCGGCGTGAGAGTAAGAAATTATATTTGATAGAGAATATCAAAGTATGTGTGTGTTGTTATGTGTGAGAAAGTCACACCTCATAAGTGTGTTAGCCTCTTTTATAGGCGAGTCTAATACTAGGGTTTCCTAATATTTCGCTTATATTTGTTAGTGGATGGAGTGGAACCCTTGTCGGGCAAGAATCCGCAGTAATCGTGGTTGCGGACACAGACCATCTTCCGCGACCATTGGCTGGTCCACGATAATATTTGACGTCTTTGTGCGTTCGGGCCGTAGCCAATTTGTCGTTGGGCTTAGTGGCGGCCCGGTATTTTTACTTGTTTACTTTGTTGGGTCTGTGCTACAAATATATATATAGAACAAGTCGGGCCCAATAGGCCTGCTACACATCAAATGACAAGCATCTTTCTATATTATTATATAAAAAATTTACTAAAGTTTACCTAGAAGTTGTCCTAAGTTACTATAGTTTCATTTTGATCACTCAGGTTAATAAACTTTGAAACTTTGTTTACTCAGGTTACTAAACTTATAAAAATATACGTTCAGGTTACTGAACTTTGAAACTTTGTTCACTCAAGTTGCTGAACCTATCAAAAAATATACGTTCGGGTTACTCGGACTAACACTGAATTTATCTAAGTGTATGCTTCTCAAAAGCTCAGTATCCTAAGTGAACAAAATGAAACTATAGTGACTTAGCATAACTTCTAAGTAAACTTTAGTAACTTTTTTTTATAATAACCCTTTCCGCCAATGAGACAAGTGGTAGCTTTTTAAAAAAATATATTATTTGTTTGACAATATTGTACTGCTCAAAGCCTCAAATATTTGATCTAAATGATGTCGTCATGTACAACTTCTAAGGTTTTGAAATCATTCTACAAAGTAATTGTTTTGCATCTTAATAGCCTAAAGTGCTTATAAGTTATATATACTCTTAAACATAGAACCATCATATTATTATTAAACATACAAGTAACAGCAAACAGTCGCTGCTGCATTTTTTATGAGATGCTGTTATGCGTAGAAAGTAATTTGATGGGATACTTGTATACGACAGTATTTTAGTATTAAGATTGGGTAAAAAAAGCTTAACTGCTACACAGAAACACATGAACAAATTACTTGAAGACCTCATGTAAAGCATCAACTAAGGCCTAAAAGAAATGTGAATGTCTCAGATGTAGTCACATCCATGGGATTTGATGGCGACGTGGAAAGGTTGCATAGTAAGAGGTCTACATGGAGAAAATTATGATTGTCAAGCTTGTGAAGGATCATTTTCATTGTTTGGCTAATCATATATTCACATGAAGGTAAGTAGTTGCCATGTTTTTAACTATGCATTTCAATGAATTGAATTTCCAGAAACAAAAGAGAGATTTCCAGTTGGCAATTACAAGTTAAAGAAGGAAAAAATCCTTGTCGAATTCTGAAAAAGATCAGCGATAACGCCTATGTGGTTGACCTGCCAATAGACATGATGATATCAATACCATCAACATCTCGTATCAGGTTAGCTACTACTCTCCTGATGAACTCCTATACCCTGGTGAGAACTCGTGGTCGAGTCCTTTTGAAATTGGGGAGAATGATGGCAGACATAAATTTAAAGCAGATAAGATCTACTGACATGGCAAACCATAAAGTTACGACTAATGTCCAATTGGAAGTTTTTTAAGGGTCTTGTTAATTTGTCTTGATGGTATATGTTAAGAAGTGCTTAACGATCAAGGTTTGAGCATTACAATCATGTTAGCATTTAAGAGAGCATGTCTGTAAAAACACCTGGTTATTGATATATGAAGGAGGTAATTCAATTTAAATCCAATATATGTTTTCTGCTTCTACTTCTTTGCCTAGAATTATTTATTCCAGCTGTGCTATTTAACTGTTCACATACTTGAGTCGTGAACAAGCCAATCACCCTTGTGCTACTGCAGCGTGTCAAAATGTTGCATTTAGATATTCTTAAAACAAACCTCTTTTGACTATATAGCTGCTCCATTGGAAATCGTGCCCCACCCCGAAAACATCCACAGGTTTTGCCCATTCAACAGCTACCTTAAAGGACTCTTATACTTCACATCAGCTGCAGAAAGTATAGAAGATGGTTTCCTACACGAACATTATACCACTAATCAAAAGAGTGATAATATGGTGAAATAAATTATCAGTTTTTTTATGAAACATTATACTTGCCTGATTGCCTCATATGAGTATGTTCTGTATTGGATATAAGTTGGGATTTACCAAGTTCTACTGTTTCCATATTCAAAAATGAAAACGGTACTAGTTCTTATGGTTTGTGACCTAACACAAACACGCCATCGAAAATTTCTGAATTAAATTTCTAAATTAAGTGATCCGGGTAAGACGAACAAATATAGAAGAACGAGTCACACAACCAGCAGAAAACATAAAATGAGTTCTGCAATCAACTGTAAACTATAGGTAGTCTTTCAAATCTCACAAATAACAGTTTAATGCAGAAAAAATATCACCATTCTGTTCAGTCACACTGAAAGTTAATAAATTAAATAACATTGCTTTTTAAGGTAACATTGAATTTAGAGCAAGGTGTAATGAAATGATGATGGTTTGAGAGCAAACGGTTTTCATGAATTGACCAGCCACGAAACAAGAAGTTTCACCACAACTTAACCTAAACTACCTCTATACCAACCAAACACTATCCTAAAGCCGTTAACTACAGTCCCACAAACCAACATTGACCATCACAAGCCTATGCCTTGTTTTCCGATTCTAAGTTTTGGTTATCTTATTAGTCTCAGTTGCTGCAGAGTTCCTGGGCAACAAGATAGTATTAGTGTTGGGTAACAACACCCAGTCGCAATCTGACTCTGATGTCAATGAATGGAATATTGCTGTAAGTGAGCGTCTTGGAGGCCTTCTGCAGTGCTTATGATTGCACAGGTTTGGTCATTTAATAATGTTAGCCTAAAAACAAACTCAAAAGAAGGCAGGGTAAAAGCCTACTCGGAGCCAAATGTTGGTGATAAATTTGTTGAAATATCATTTTGATTGTCATTGTGTGGATAATTATAATACAAAAATGTGTGTAAAACAGTGCAAACATAAGGTCTGGCCGTTTATAAAGTAATAAAATGTGGACAAGTCAGAGTGCAAAAAGGATTTTATCATGGTTGAAGCAACTTTGATGAATCACTGTACTTGTTTCGTATATTGAAATAAGGATGTAACTCTAGCATTTGTAAATTATCAGTAAAATAACCGTTTCCGTATTCAAGAACAAAATAAAGACCACTAGTCATTATCTAATCACGTGTTTTAAAGACATTTTTTAGATAAACAAACTTTAAAGAACTAATCACACTCTGATGTTAATAAAAATACAAACTTTAAGATCAGAAAATGAAATGAATAATAGCAGAAAGCCTAACCATAAGTCCTGAGCCATACTACCACATAAGCTGAATAAGGAACATGAAGTACGTGGACGATCCAATCGAACAAAATTCAAACTCAGGCAAACCGAAAGTACAGGAAATGGTAATAGCATTGTCGTGGATAACTTAGCACAGTAAATGGATACCACTAGAAATGGAGACAGGCTCAAACTAGAAGCTTCTAATGCCAAATACAAGGTGGACAACTAGGATAAACATGGAAGGGTAAAAATGTTTATGAAAGGTGACCTTGTTATGGTGCATTAACAAAAAGAGAAGATTTCCAGTTGACACAAGTTAAAGAAGAAGAAAACCAGTCCTTATCGAATTTCTGAAAATCTCAGCGATAAGCCGATAACGCCTAACATATCCAATCAGCTTGACTACCACCCTCCTGATGAGCTCCAATAGCCTGCTAATACCCGTGTTCTAGGCTTTTCGAAACAGGGGACAATGATTGAAGACATAAATTAAAATCAGTAAAAAAACATATGGAATTTATAAATAAACCTAGTATACTATTTCTTCTAGTCCTTTGGAGGCAATTTAAATTAGTTCCATATATGTTTTATGTTTCTACTTCTTCCTTCAGAGTTCTTTACCTCTTCACAGACTTTAGTCGTGAACAAACCCATGGGCTACTACAGCATGAACTCTGAATTACTTGAAGAGTGCAGGTAAAGCATAAACTAAGGCAACAACAACAATATGACTAAGGCCTAAATGCAATATGAAAGTCTCAGATGTAATCACATCCATAGACGACAATGTGAAAAGGAAGCATAGGAAAACGACTACATACACGTGTGAAAATTATAAAGTACTGTATCATTTTGATTGTTTGGCCAATCATGATTCCCAAGTACTGATATGAAGTAGCCATATTTTTAACTGAGCATTTTAATGACTTGCATTTCAGAAACAAAATAGACACCAGCAATCACTCTCAAAGGTAATTTATAAACAATCAACAGACAATCACATAATCGACTTACCTAAGCTAAAACAAGCTTCACAAACTTTCAAAACTGATTACAAAATTACATTGCACCAGCTCAGACACAAACTTGATTAGTTCCATCACTAAATAAAATTAACCAATTGGCTATGATTCCACATTATCAACCACCACTAGCCAATAGACTAAATTCATCAGAATAAGATAATTGAATATTATTAACACAAACAAGCATAAAAGTTGTAACTCAAGCACAAATTAAAAGTAAAACGTCACCATTCTATTCCAAAATCAGATAGTTACATAACCATAAGATCCATTTAACTAAAACCAACAACAAAACCAGAAGTTTAGTTAAAGCTTAACCTAAAACTATTTTCATACCAACCAACCACTACGCCAAAACCCAACAAACTCAAGCCTTCTTTGGTGTTTTCTTTGGCGATGGCTTGGCCTTCTCACCATCAGAGACAGCAGATTTCTTAGGCAAAAGCACAGGGTTAATGTTGGGCAACACTCCACCACTAGCAATAGTAACACCAGCTAGCAATTTACCCAATTCTTCATCATTCCTCACAGCCAATAGCAAGTGCCTTGGGTTAATCCTTGTCTTCTTGTTGTCTCTTGCAGCATTTCCCGCCAACTCCAACACCTGATATTTTCACACAGAAACCAAATCAGTGACAATTTCAACAAAATGATTAATAACTAATTCCAAAACCTAATTAACAACTAGTTTCGAAAACTGTTCAATGATAATATTTAGCAATAAAAAAAAACCCAACTATTTACTAATTTAACAGATCTGATAGTTATAAGCACAATTAATCAAAAACATATATACTGCACAAGCAAAATGAAGATGTGTTAAACCTCAGCAGCAAGGTATTCAAGAACGGCAGCAAGATAAATAGGAGCACCAGAACCAGTCCTCTGAGCATATCTTCCTTTCTTCAAAAACCTTCCAATCCTTCCCACTGGAAACTGAAGCCCTGCTTTCACTGATTTCGTCACCGACTTCTTTCGCTCTCCGGCGCCCTTCCTTCCTCCGGCTCCCTTTGTCTTTCCTGATTCCATTTTTTAAATTTGGAAAGGAATTTGCTTTTGCTTTTGAGATGTGAAAGTGTGTTTGGTGAGAAATGAGAGGGAAGGAATGGGGATTTTATAGTGTGTGGGTGGGGGAGTGGGAGTTTGCCAAGTTGGCGATCCGTGTGAATGTGTTTTTGTTTTGGCCGTTGGATGGGATTTTGATGAGATGAAGGGGTGTCATCGGATGGTGGAGAGATGTGACATGCTGGCAATCCGTGGGTTTTGATGGTTTAAATGGGTTTGTGTGTGAGATTTTGAATTAATTCGTTTTTACCGGGTTTACTAATTACTTTGGAGGTTCTTTTTTTTTCTCTATATTCTTCAAATTCCTAGAATTCATTCCATTTTATCAATACAAGGCATAATCATGACCATTCAAATTAACTAATTATCTATATTAACAAAATTGTTGAAAAAGTTAACATTTATGCTTATCACCCTCTTTTTGTCACATGAAGACATACTTATGTCAATTGTGAGCAGTGATAAGCTAACTTACAAATTTTTCTACATTTAAGAAATGTATATAGTAGTCTTTCATCCTCATATTCATTGTCTGCTAACTCTCTTGGATAGATAAGATGTTGACATATTAATTTAAACTTTGAACACTGTATTTGCCGCCTCATTCAAGAACTTTTATTTGGCGCATAATTCAAGAACTTATAGGTTAACCAATGTACTATAGAAAGGGTTGGCTCCTTCCTGCACAATACACCGACACGCGTTAGCCTCGCCCTGGGTGTTGTCCCAGGACCAAGCTCCGGCGTGAAAATAAGCGGATGGTAATGAATGTTGTAATAAATGTGAAAGTATGTGTAAGTGAAAATTCAATGCAAAACATTAAATGTGTTGGGGTATTTATACTACCCCAACCTTGTACCTGTATTACTGTTCGACGACTATTCAACTACTGTTCAGTAGACATGTATTACTTACCCGCAGGCCTATAGCTACCTGATAACATCAAATAGTCCTGAATATTAAGTGTCAATTTCCCCCGATAATGCTCGTTATTTATATCATTTATATGGATTTACGCTTGTTTTCCATTGTTTTCCACTTTCAGGTAAATTACGAGCATTGGAGCTGAAGAGACGCGAAATTGGAAATATATCTAAAGATTTATCACAGTATGCTATTTTGAAGAAGTTACGGCGTAACTCATCTCTCACATTACGCCGTAACTATTGCGTGACTCAGTATGCCAACTTATCAGAAGGTTACGGCGTAACTCCTCCCAAAGGTTACGACATAACTACATTAGGTCAAAAGAGGTTCCACGCCGCTGATACTTACGCCGTAACTACTGCATCACTTACGATGTAACCGAGTTTATTAAAGACTACGGCGTAACACCTAATAAGGTTACGCCGTAACCAGCAGATCTAGTGCATTTTACGAAGAAATAGAAGGTTACGGCGTAACTCCTATATTAGTTACGCCGTAACCCAGATCTGGCCTATAAATACCCCACGAATTCCAGCATTTCTAATCATCCCATTCCACATACAACACTCTGAGAACGTGGGAAAAAGCTCAAGGCAGGTCTAGAGGAGCATACGGAGCTGTTTCCAAGGGAGAAGTCGCTCCATTACGACAAGCATTAGCGTTTTATATTTCTTTTACTTTCAATTCATGTATTTCATACATTTGAATATTGAATTGATTTGCATGATTAATATGAGCGGCTAAGCACCTTTTGGTGCTAGCCTAGTTATGATTCCTTAATTGTTTTGTTTGCATTTACCTTTACTTCCGTACAATTATTTCTAAGTGTATGCATGCATAGTTCATTGGTAGCCACCCTTGGTTCGGTAGTTTTGAATGGCGGTAGAGGCCAATTTCCTAGGAGATATGACCAACTGACCCTAGGTGAGCGGACTGAGACGGGAAGGGTAAGATATGACCAAATGCTGTCCTCTCGAATTTGACCCCACCTGAAGTAATTGAAAGTAAGTAGACGTAGACATAACTAGCTAGGATGATTAACTAAGTTAGCGCCACTTCTCTCTATTAATTTCTCTTTACCATTTATCTGCTTTATTTTATTCTGCATTAGTAGTTTAATTAATTAAATCCCTATCGAAACCATTATTATTCAGTGACACTAGACTTAGTAATAATCCAACACACATAGCTCTTGGGACGACCTCGGCTTTACCGATTACTACACTACACGCGACCGGGTACACTGCCCGTTAGTGCACTAGGGTAGACCATAGGTATAGCGAGACACTATAAATATTAAGACCTGGTCAGTAAAACATGCATCAAGTTTTTGGCGCCGCTGCCGGGGAGCTATTTTAGGATTTCATATTAAGTCTGTTTTTAATTTTCTTTTTGATAATGTCAGGATACAAGACTCGCAGCTCGAGGCCTTTTCTGGCCACCCCATTCGATGACCCGGAGAAGCAATTTCGAAGAAGGAATGTCTATTATCCGGTTCCTATTCACAACATCTTCTCATTTTACGAATCAGATCAGTCGGACGCAGAACCGAAGGTCATCAATGAAAATAATATCGATGACCTAACTATGGAGCAATATTTAGAGCAACCGAATGAGAACTGCCAACGAAGCTTCACTCAAGATTCTCACACTGAAAAATACTCTATTCCAGATCATATTATTCAAGAGTTACATGAACTTGAGTTTTCTGGAAACGATGATGAGGACGCTCAGAATCACGTAGAAGAAGTTCTCCACTTGTCCTCTCTTTTCAACGTCAGAGGTACTCCAAGTTATTCAGTCACTGCAAGGATTTTTCCTATGACTCTTTCTGGGACAGCGAAAATATGGTATAACAAACTCCCTCACGATTGTAAAGAAGCGTGGGATAAACTTAGAAAAGAATTCGTCCTGCAATTTTGCCCTCCTTAAAAAATGGCCAAGCTTCTTGGGAAAATCTATCAGTTCGTTCAGGTTGGAGAAGAAACGCTTTACCAAGCATGGGAAAGATTTAATGAGCTTCTCTATCGATGCCCTACCCATGATTTAAACAAACATCAGATCGTATACGTCTTCTATCGTGGGATTAATGCGCGAACATGAGAACTTCTCGATTCACCAAGACCTATTCCTAGCATGACTCCTGATCAGGCCCTGGAATGTATTCAGCGGATTTATGAACATTGCTACAAGTGGCACATGGATACAGGGTACGGACCGAGAGACAATTTCGATCATAAGGTAATGAAGACGATAACAAAGCAAGAATACAATTACGGGGAAATTTTTGAAAAACGAAGGTTAGAAGGAGAAGATGAAGCATGCAGGGTTGAAAAGGTAAAGAGCGTGTTTGGGACCAAAACCGGGAGCGATCTTGTAAGAAAAATTCTTGACCACATCAGGAAATCAAGAGAACGAGATGATAGGATTGAAAAATTGATGAGGACATTCGTGGATAATACAATCTCTTCTCTCAAAATGCACGATGATAGGATTAAAAGATTGGAGAAGAGTGTTAGTTCATGTTCAGAAGCTATCTCTGATTATTTAGCAGTTAGGGAGGAGGAAGTTGTCCACACTGTAGAAACTTTCCTCGAAGAACCTTTGATCTTTTCGGAAAAAGTTAAGCGACGAATCAGCATGGAGAGACAGTCACTTCTGGACCAAACTTTGCTGGTAAACCCTCCTATCGATTATTCTGTTAATACTAATCATCATGATATTACGCAGGAATTAAGTATTGATGAGACAATTCACCTCAACAAAAGATGCTCAGCGGTTTTGAGGAACGAGCTACCACAAAAGGAAAAAGATCCAGGTTGCTTCACTCTCCCTTGCTATATCGGGAGTCTAAACATGTGTAATGCCCTAGCTGATCTTGGAGCAAGTATTAGCATAATGCCTCGTTCGATGTTTTTGCGTATGGGAATTGGAAACTTAAAGCCGGCCAAGATGAAAATTGAAATGGCTGATCGATCTATGCAATCGCCATTGGGAATTGTTGAAAATGTGTTGGTAAAGATTAAGAAATTCCTTTTCCCAGTAGATTTTGTGATTCTTGACATTCCGGAAGACAACAAAATACCAGTCATTTTAAGAAGACCTATGCTTGCCACTGCTCATACTAAGGTGGATATCTTTGCTGGAAAGTTGACTCTTGAAGCTAATGGAGAAACTGCTACTTTCGGACCTAATGAACATTTGTCTACCCCGGAGAAGGTATGTGCAATTGACCCCGTAGGCAATTTTGGTGAAGCTTTAGAAAAATTTCTTAGCGACCCCCCAGATCCTGGAGAGGTTGACTCGGGGAGAGATTTTGATGTTTTCGTCAATTTTGAGGAAGAGGATAACTTAGGATTGAGTGCTGAAGACCTCTCTAGTGATGTCGAGATGGCCCATTGGCAAGATAACTCTGGTAAGACTTTTTCGCAACCAGACCAACCTAAATTTCATGAGGTGGGAACACGCATACATCATAAAACCCATATTATCTTAAGATCTCATGCCAAATCGGGTTCATCGACTTCCACCCATTTATTGACACTACTTCCCCAGTCAACATCATGTCAAAAGAATTCTACAACCAAGTTATGAAGAAAGAGTTAGAATATAAGGGGAATAATTTTCTTGGATTTGCAGCTAACATCCATGTCTTTGTTGGAACTCATTCATTTTTGGTAGACTTTATGGTTCTTGACGACGTAAGTGAATTGGTGGAGGATGGTCTTACGGGAGTAATTTTTGGGAAACCCTTTCAGGAAATGTCGGGTTTAGATAAAAATGAAAAAGAAGGATTAGTATGGTTGAAGATTAACAATGACAAGACTATTTTCAAAATGCCGAGAACGATCAAGAACTTTAGAAATTGGACCAAGAGGCAGTTGAGCCAAGCTCAACCTTTACTCGATATCAGTGAGGAAGACAAAGAAAAAGGCATTGATCACCCCCACCAGAAAATCAAAAGTTTCTACTTAGGCTGTTTAGAATTGGGAGATGACTACAAAAAGGATGAGCATTTGGTAAGTTGGATCCAGCATGGAGATTGCCATGTCCACGAAATGATAAACAAGCACTGGTAGCCCCGCGGCTCTGAGTCTAACTTAAAGACTCATAAATAATAAAAAAGTGCTCTTTCGGGAGACAACCCGAATTATCCATTTATTTTATTTTATTTCCTTTTCTGTTGGATTTTGTGTTTTCTAACCATTTTTGCAGGAAACGAGGAACTAATTGTTGTTGCAGTTGCTGATCTGAACAGAGTTACGACGTAACTCATCTTGGTGATTACGCCGTAACCAACATTTTAGCAGCAGAATTCTTGACGCATTACCAATTACGGCATAATACCATCTCAGTGGTTACGCCGTAACTACTCGCTTTACAGCTCATTTCAGGTTTTGCCAGGCATGGCGTAACTCCCTCAAAAGAGTTACGACGTAACTTTCCTCTGCTTTAATTCTTTCATTTTAAAACACAGTAACCTTGTATTACTTTTTAAATGAACTTTGTGGGTGTGTTCCATGTAAACCCTCACGAGACTTCACTCGTCCACTTGGGACACCAACTGGTTTAAAAGGCTTGTTGCATTCGCTAAATGCAACCGTGATTCCTACGAAAGTGAGTTAGGTTTGTTTTTCATTTTTCATTTTTTTCTTTTTAGAATTATGCTTGTCGTATTGTAATTTCAGGGATTGAAGTTTGTTCATGATGCTTATACGAAGGCAAGTTTCTTTTTCGTGGGCCTTCTTCTTTATGGAGCAAATTTCAAGAAAGTTCTCGCTCTAATTCTACCTTTCTCTTCACCTTTATTTTAATGCCTAGTGCAAAAGGGACTATGTACAATTCAAGTGGGGGGACGAGAGTAGAATTATCTCTTGAACTTTATTTCGCCCTCATTTTTCTAGTTTATTTTGAAAAATTATGCCATTTTTAAAATTTTGACATGTTTTTCCTTACCTAACTAGATTAGACGTTAGCCGAGCACATACAACCCTTGATATTATATGGTGAGATTAGTCTTACCCGTTTCCAATATTTTACCCCAAATCCACCAAATTATGAGTGTGCCGGTAGCTTGTAAACTTTAGAACTTGGCCTTTGCATCATTTCGAGACCATAGACGAGGTATGTTGAGTTAGCTCGATGTATTTGGACTTTTCAGTTTTAGAAGGCAATATTATAGGATTATCACCCAAACAGCCTACAATTGTGAGTCTATCGATTAGTCACCTCGACTTTTCGACCCCCATGTGAAACCCTTTTTGTTGCACTCATCTTTAGTGCGAGATACCCCTAGATACACCCTTCTGAGCCATTCCTTTCATTTTGTTCACCCAATATGTTGTTTCGATACACCTATACACCTTAGCCTACCATGTAGTCTTTATTTGTAATTGGGAAGTCATCATTTGCCTAAGTTCAAGGTTCAAGTGAAAAGGTTTGGAAAATCACGCTTTCACCGACAACATTTTTGAAGATCATTGAAGACCCCCCGAATTCCCTTTGTTCATCTCAAGTGGGGGGATATTATATTAGTATTGATAGTTATGATTCAAAAAAAAAGTGATTCGAAAAAGAAAAAAAAACAAAAAAAAAGTTGTTATTGCTATTGTAAAGTGCGATGTTATAAGCACTGTGGTATGAGCTTTATTGATTTAGTATCGAGGAGGCCACCTCGGTCATTTGAAGATTGGAGTTGGTAGTTATGCCAACAGTTGGAGAAAAAGATAGTGTGCCCATCACGACGTCCTCTAATGACACATCTACCTTGCATTTCATGATCCGGTTTCTTGACTTCTAAGCTTGAACTTTGGGCGGACGGTAAGTGGTGATGACTTGGTTATAGATTTAGACTACCTGCTTGTTTTTTATTTTACACCAATTATATATCCCATGTCTTATCCTACCCTTTTAGTCATGAAGCGTGTCTAGGTGATGCAGTGAGCAATCTTTGGTGTCTTGGCCATGGATTTGGTCATGTATCATTGATTTTGTCCACTTCGTCGTGACATGTTAGTAATGACGAGTCACCCCTTAACCTTTGTCATGTCTACCCATATTGCCTTTGAGAATTGTTTAGCCCTTAACTCTAGTGGTGGAGATTTGTGTAACCGCCAAGCTTATGATAGAATACATGCTATGACTGTGAGATTGAGTGATCACCCCGAAATTGACACTTAGAATAGTTGAGAGATTTGAGTGTTTGTTCCCCTTTCGTGAGGTGTTCGGCTTTTTTTTATTCTAGCATAAGGGATTTGTAAACTCATATTTTCCAGGTTATGGGAAATATCTTTTTAGAAATCTATCTAATAAGGTCTACTTGAGGGCAAGTAGAGTTCAAGTGGGGGGATATTTGATAACATCAAGTAGTCCTGAATATTAAGTGTCAATTTTCCCCGATAATGCTCGTTATTTATATCATTTATATGGATTTACGCTTATTTTCCATTGTTTTCCACTTTCAGGTAAATTACGAGCATTTGAGTTGAAGAGACGCGGAACTGGAAATATATCTAAAGATTTATCACAATATGCTATTTTGAAGAAGTTACGGCGTAACTCATCTCTCACATTACGCCGTAACTATTGCGTGACTCAGTATGCCAACTTATCAGAAGGTTACGGCGTAACTCCTCCCAAAGGTTACAACGTAACTACATTAGGTCAAAATAGGTTCCACGCTGCTGATACTAACGCCGTAACTACTGCATCACTTACGACGTAACCGAGTTTATTGAAGACTACGGCGTAACCACTAATAAGGTTACGCCGTAACCAGCATATCTAGTGCATTTTACAAAGAAATAGAAGGTTACGGCGTAACTCCTATATTAGTTACGCCGTAACCCAGATCTGGCCTATAAATACCCCACGAATTCCAGCATTTCTAATCATCCCATTCCACACACAACACTCTGAGAACGTGGGAAAAAGCTCAAGGCATGTCTAGAGGAGCATACGGAGTTGTTTCCAAGGGAGAAGTCACTCCATTACGATAAGCATTAGCGTTTTATATTTCTTTTACTTTCAATTCATGTATTTCGTACCTTTGAATATTGAATTGATTTGCATGATTAATATGAGCGGCTAAGCACCTTTTGGTGCTAGCCTAGTTATGATTCCTTAATTGTTTTGTTTGCATTTACCTTTACTTTCGTATAATTATTTCTAAGTGTATGCATGCATAGTTCATTGGTAGCCACCCTTGGTTCGGTAGTTTTGAATGGCGGTAGAGGCCAATTGCCTAGGAGATATGACCAACTGACCCTAGGTGAGCGGACTGAGACGGGAAGGGTAATATATGACCAACTGACGACCCTTTCTACTTGTGCGATTTGACCAACTGATCACCTATCGTTTGGATGAAATTAAGAATTGGGGGTGGGTGTAGTGTTTAAGTTCCTAACAGTCGGGCACTCACTATTATGAATCTAGCATGTAGCGGTACTTAATGACTTGGCTTAGGGGACTAGGAACAACAGGACTTATGACGGCACGCTTGATTTCTCCTGTGGTGGCATCTTTGCTGATAGGTTAGGGCGAATTGACCAAATGTTGTCCTCTCGAATTTGACCCCACGTGAAGTAATTGGAAGTAAGTAGACGTAGACATAACTAGCTAGGATGATTAACTAGGTTAGCACCACTTCTCTCTATTGATTTCTCTTTACCATTTATCTGCTTTATTTTATTCTGCATTAGTAGTTTATTTAATTAAATCCCTATCGAAACCATTATTATTCTGTGACACTAGACTTAGTAATAATCCAACACACATAGCTCTTGGGATGACCTCGGCTTTACCGATTACTACACTACACGCGACCGGGTACACTGCCCGTTAGTGCACTAGGGTAGACCATAGGTATAGTGAGACACTATAAATATGAATACCTGGTCAGTAAAACCTGCATCACCACCCTACTTAGTAGGTGTCAGGCCACGTGGTGGAAAAATCCCGCGAAACCTGCTGACATGGTCGAGTCTTTCGTCCCCCAGGCAAAACATTCCGGAGAGCAAAGCAAACCGTCCGGAGGGCTAAGTCTTCCGGACAACATGACGTTCGGACACATACGCCAACATGTCTCCCCCAGTATTGTATTATCGGAGGAAGACCGGTGATGCAATACTCATAATTAGTTGGTCTGCCAAGGAGGTTCGTATCGTTGCCAGTCCCGGAGCCGTGGTAGTTGGACCTGAAAAGTATGGGTTGGTCTGATGGGCCTGATCACATGTTGGGCCTTACCTATACTTCCTCATCTCTCTTGACTATCGTGGACGGCCCAGATAAGCCCACGTCACCCTTTTACTGATTGATGGGACGTTTTGACAGTCTGCTAGGGTTTTTTGTTACGGTTTAAATATTCATTTTCACCTCATTTGGTTTTCACATTTCACACACATAGATTGCTTTCTTTTCTCCAGACGTTTTATTCATTCTTCTTAAGGTTTGTCTCGCCCTCTTCCTGCAATTATTTGTAAATTGTCGTTCGGTATCTTTTAGAAATGGCCGAAATTGGAACCGAGGGGGGAAATATTCCAGCCAGAGAAATTGCATCCATCCTCCAGACGGAGGAAACGAACAAGGAACCTGTTCAAACCGTAGTTCCTATGTTCGATATGCACATCTACACTTCTAGGTTGAAACAATCAGAGTTAGATGACATAGTCACCGAGTATGGCATTCCCACTGATCTACGTCCGGTATTGCCTCCGGATGATATGACCATGGACCAACTGCCGGAGGATAAGATAGAGATTTATCCTCAGCAGCTGGATACAAGGGGGGGTCAGGATTCCTTTCTCCTCTTTCTTGTTGAATGTGATTAGACACTTTAGGGTCCACATTTCCCAACTAGTTCCGTTAGGTTTGAACCGAGTGACTGTCTTTGAGATAAGATGCTACAGCCTGAATATACAACCTAGGGTTTCACTTTTTCAGGCATTCTACCGGTTATGCAAGCAAGGACACTGGTTTTCCTTTGAGAACCGGACGGGAAAGGGTTCGTATAAGTGCTTCAAATAAATCCTCTCCAGCTTGAAGCATTGGAAAGAGAAGTTCTTTTTGATTGATAGGAGGGCCATTCCTTATGCCATGGCGTGGAGGCATAAGGATTCAAAGATTACGGATAATTTCCCCACCGGCTTTTCTCAAGAGGACGCCGCCAAACTTAGTCGGGTGATTATTCTGTTGCGTAAACCGACCGTGAGCCTTTTGTGGATATGCCACCTCTCCTCTGTTTTCAAGAATCCTAAATTCAAGCCCATTCTAAAAGATGCCCGGGGTCATGGTAATTACCTGTTTAGTTTGTCATCATAGAATTGATGTTTGTTTTCTCCGGATATGCTAGTTTATGTTTCTAACAAATTTCATTGTTCTTTCAGTTGTTAACATGTCGGAGTATCTTGAGCTTCCAGACTCGGATGGGACTGTGGTGAGCAAGGGTCCTGCGGTTGACCCGAACCGGGAAAAACCAAAAAGAACGGCCGACCCCTTGGCCGTCGGAGAGAACATTCCTCCAAAGGATGCCTTGGCCAAAAGGGCCGAAGAGGCGGACCCAGAAGTTGTCGCCACCCGCGATAAGAAGCAGAGAGAGGCTCTTGCTCGTCAGGCGACGAAGAAAAGGGATGAAGGGAATTCCAGGGTCCAGAATAAGAGAAAAAAGCAGCGTCGCCAGTATGTTGAGCACATTTCCTCCAGATCCCCCATCGAAAATGCAGAGCCCTTGAACCAGGTCCTTTCGGGGGTTGATCAAGGGGCCAATGTGAATGCTGATGCAGAGCACGAGACTCCCAACATTGCGGCCGGAGGGGGTGGAGAGAACGTGGAAAATGAAGGGACGGGGGAGAATGGGTCTGGAGGTGGAGAAGATTTGCAGCAAATGCCCATCCCTCCCTTCAATGAGGGTGGCCACTCTCAGCCGGCGGACTCGCTCCCGCAAAATTCTGAAGGTATGCATGATTCGTCATCTAACTTGTTTTGTAACTTTCTTTTACTTATTTTGTCATTCTGTTATGTATTTCAGGTCACTCGGCCCATCACTCCCGCCGTTGCAAGCGCATAGAAAAGGTCAACCTAGACTCGGGTACGTTTAGTTTCTGTACACACTCAGTTTTACTTGTCAATTGCCTCTTATAATTCCCTTTCCCTTTTGTGCAGATGAAGCTACAAACGTTTTTATCCATAACTGGGCTCTCCCTGACGACGTCTGTATCGATTCCTTCCGCTCTTGCCGGGAGCTAATTGACAATCTCGCTACTCCCGCCGAGAGAGAGGCTTTGGAAGAATTGAACAACGTTCAGCTGACCCGCCGGGCATATGAGGAGTTTGGCTTGAGCGTGGTGACTCATGGGGAGCTTCTAAGGAGATTTTGAGATCTTACCACAAGGTACTGGCAGTTGACTCAAGCTCACAATGGCTGCCAAGGGATTTCCGACAGGTTGACTGCTGCCGAGGGTGAAAATGAAAGGTTGTCGGAGGAGTTGAAGAAGCTAGGGGCCGATCATAAGGCTAGTCTGGATAGGGAGAAGAGCTTGGAAGACGAGGTTGACAGGTTGACTCGAGACAGGAACGAGTGGCGAGACACTTCCTCTGCACAGGCTGAAAAGATCAGGAAGCTTGAGAGTGAGCTAAGTGCTAAAAATCAGTCTTTGGAAGCTTTACAGGCAGAAAAGGGGAACCTAGCGGCTGAGGTTGCCCAGGCTGAAGTAGTGAAACAAAATGCCGTTCGTTGCCTTCTTCCTACTGTCGTCCGCCGGTTGCTTGATAGTGTCGAATATAAGAAGAGCATGGCGAAGGTATACAGTCTGACGTACCAAGCCGGGTTCGTAACTGGGGCAAGTGTGGGGAAGAAAGAAGAAGAGATAGACGCGGCTCTAAAGGGTATTGCCAGAGTCAACAGGGAGGCCCCCAAGTTGTGGAAAGCCGAGTATAACAAGCTTTTTGAAGCTGAGTATCCCTACATCCAACAATTAGCTGATTCATATCGGCTGCCCTTGGGAGATTTACTAAACATGGAGCCAGAAGCCCCTCCTCGTAAGGATCCTGCCGGTCCTTCCTCTCAACCTCCCGTCGTGACCACCTCGCCCGTCAATACTCCGGCGGAGAATGTTTGAAGTTTAATTTTAATATTGTATGCTTGTGAACAATGATTTGGATAACCATGGTTGTAATAATTAACAATTCATCTTTTGTGACTTATCATTTTGTCGTCCTTTGTGACCAGACAATATTCATAATCTAAACATGTTTGTATGCATTATATATATATATTTTGTGCGGATGTTTCTCTTGCCCTTTTGCATTCTCATTCGTATTGACAGACCTCCTTAGATTATTCTAAAGGCATCCGGCCACGTAGGCCGTGCATCCGGATTCCAGGTATCCTTAGGAATTTCAGGGCATCCATTTTGGGCATCCGGCTTATGTGCTAGGGCATCTGTGTGGTCATTCCACCAGGCATCCACATTGTTTGTTTTTTCACTTGGGCATCCATTTTTCGGGCATCCCAGTAAAGTTCTCGGGCATCCGGCAGAAATACCCGGGCATGTTTTTATCAGTTGTACTCGACGGGGGCCAGCCGTCAGAATAGTCATACATGACACAAGTTATCACGGAAAATTGTCTCCCCACTGCAAGAAGACTTTCATCATTAAACAAAATAGAACATGATTAATTCAATTTACATAGTAGCTGTAGGATTCTTGCCACAATAACGATTATAAGAAATAATTTATGAGGTTTATCGCGTGCCAGGTCCGAGGGACCTCCTTTTCCCCCATTGTTTGTAACTTATAAGAACCATTCTGGTACGCTCCTACCACCCTGTAAGGTCCTTCCCAATTGGGTCCCAACTTCCCTTGGTTTTCTACCCGGCTTCCCTCATTCCTCCGATAAACAAAATCTCCCATCTTGAAGTTCATATGTTTGACTCTCCGATTGTAATATTGTTCCACATGTGTTTTGTATTTGGCCTCCTGAATGGCAGCATTCTCCCTTCTTTCTTGCAAGAGATCCAGGTTCCGACGTTGTTCCTCCTCGTTATGATCTTCCCGGAACATCATATTCCGGTGTGTAGGTATTCCTATCTCCGCCGGAATCACAGTTTCACTTCCGTACGTCAAACTGAACGGGGTTTCTCCATTGCTTGTTTTGAGAGTAGTCCGGTGTGCCCATAAGACGTTAGGTAACTCATCGACCCATCCGCTTCTCTCTCGTCCCAACCTTGTTTTTATTCCCTCCATCAAACTCTTGTTGGCTCGCTCTACCAATCCGTTGGCTTGCAGGTGTGCCACGGCTGTGTTCATCTGCTTAATTTTCAACCGCTCGCACCAGCTTTTGAACGGATAGTTGACGAAA
Organism: Chrysanthemum seticuspe; assembly: GCA_019973895.1. Classification (NCBI taxonomy): domain Eukaryota; kingdom Viridiplantae; phylum Streptophyta; class Magnoliopsida; order Asterales; family Asteraceae; genus Chrysanthemum; species Chrysanthemum seticuspe. Next base: position 252,516,950 of record BPTQ01000007.1, read on the forward strand.
TTGGTTCCGTTATTCGTGACTATGACTCCCGGCAAACCGTACCTGCATACAACGTTCTCCCACACAAACTTTATGACATCTTTCCCTGTCGTCTTTACCAATGGTTTTGCCTCTATCCACTTTGGGAAATAGTCAATGGCCACTATGACGTATTTGATCCTTCCTGGTGCCTCCGGAAAGGGGCCCAACACATCCATTCCCCACTGGTAAAAAGGCCATGGTGCCATGATGGAGGTCAACAGCGTTTTGGGAAGCTTTGGTACCAGGGCGTGTATTTGACAAGAGTCGCATTTTGTGATTTCCTCCCTTGCGTCTCGATGCATGGTAGGCCAATAATACCCTTGCCTCATAAGCTTTGCCACTACTGTTCTCGGCCCGGAGTGCATTCCACAACATCCCTCATGCACTTCGCAAATTATGTAATTCGCCTGCAACGGTCCTACACACCTTAGCATTGGTACCAAGTAGCACTTTTTGAAGAGGACTCCCTCCTCCATCTCGTACTTCGGGATTTTCATTCGGAGGTTCCTGGCTTCGCTGGGGTCCTCCGGCCAGATCCCTTCCTCCAGACATTTGATGATTGGTGACATCCAGTTATCTCCTTCTTCCTCTACTATGGTGTTAACCATTTTTTCTTCTCCTGAAGGTTTTTCTAGGACCTCTACTAGCACCTTTTTGGTGAGATAATCAAAAGCTACCGATGCCAGTTTACTCAGTATATCTGCCTTTTGATTTTGAGCTCTCGGGATGTTACAAATCTTGAAACTCTGAAACCCAGTGATGTATTCTTTTGCCTGGGCTAGGTATTTCTGCATGCTTTCTTTGGTGGCCGTGAATTCTCCATTAATTTGGCTTGCCACTAGTTTGGAATCCACCCGCACGTTCAAAGTCTTTCTTTTGAGCTTTTTTGCGATCCGGAGACCGGCTAACAAAGCCTCATATTCGGCTTCGTTGTTGGTGCTGGGGAAGTTAAGCCGTAAGGCGTAGGTCAATTCTTCTTTCTCTGGACTGATGAGGACCAATCCTGCACCGAAACCTTTTTTATTGGACGCCCCGTCCGTGTATAGCAACCACTCTCCTTCATCCTCTACTTCCATCACGTCCCTACCTTTTCCTTTGTTGCGAGGATGTCCGGATTCCACGTGTACTTCTGTGAGGAAATCTGCGAGCACCTGTCCTTTAACCGCATTCCTAGGGACATAGGTAATGTTGTAGGCTCCCAATTCCACGGCATATTTGGCCAACTTCCCTGAGACCTCCGGTTTATTTAATATCTGCTTAATGGGCTGATCAGTGATGACCCGGATGGGGTGAGCCTCGAAATATCTCCGTAACCGTCTGGATGCATGTAATAGACATAGGGCCAATTTTTCTATCGGGGCATAGTTTCTCTCCGCGTCATGCAAGGTCCGGCTAACATAGTGTACCAGCAACTGTCTTCCTTCCCTTTCCACCACCAACACCGCGCTTACCGCCCCCTTTGATGCCGCTAGGTATATGAATAGCTGCTCCTTCGACTTGGGGGTGGACAAAGAAGGCAATTCCAGTATCAACCTTTTCATCTCCGGATGAGGCCGTTTCGACCTCATCCGTCCAGCGGTATTCGTCCTTGTTCTCCTTGGTGATGTTCTTTAGTGTGTCAAAGAAAGGTAGGGATCTTTCCGCTGACTTTGACAAGAATCTATTCAAGGCTGCCAATTTTCCACTCAGACTTTGCATTTATTTTAAGGTCTCCGGTGATTTCATTTCCATGATTGCTTTCGTCTTTCGGGGGTTTGCCCTTATGCCTTCCGACGTCACCATGTAACCGAGGAATTTGCCCTCATCCACTCCAAATGAACACTTCCGCGGATTCAACTTCATGTTTATCCTTCTGAGGTTGTCAAAGGTTTCTGCTATGTCGGCTATCATCTCTCGCTCCGTCCGGCTCTTTATAACCATATCGTCCACATATGCTTCCAAATTTCTGCCTATCTATGATTGGAACGCAGAATCTACCAACCGCTGGTATGTTCATCCGGCGTTCTTTAACCCAAACGGCATTTTGGTGTAACAATACGTCCCTTGTTCTATATAAAATGTCGTCTTCTCCTCATCGTCCCTATTCATCTGAATCTGGTGGTAACCCTTGTAAGCATCCAGGAAGCATTTGTACTTATATCCCATGACAGATTCGATCTTCCAATCAATTTCCGTTAATGGATAGTAATCTTTCACACATGAAGAGTTTAGGTTTTTTAAGTCAATACACATCCTCCAACTTCCGTCACATTTCTTCACCAACACATGATTAGATATCCATGTTGGGTACCTTACCGGGCGAACTATACCGGCCTTAACCCATTCCTCAACTTCCCTTGTGACCACACGGTTTTTCTCTCGCGAGAATGTCCTTCTTTTCTGAGCGATCGGCGTATCCGAGACGTTTACGTTGAGGGAGTGTTGAATGAGACGCCTTGGCACCCCGGTCATATCTGTCGGTTCCCAAGCAAACACCTCTTTGTTTTTCCTTAAGAGTTCAATGAGTTGCTTTCGACACTCTCGGGAGAAGCTAGTTCCTATAGTCACACGTTGCTCAGGGTAGGCCGCATTAACCAAAATATCTTCCGTTAGCCTTAGCTCCTCCTGAGCCTCCCGGTCCACTACCTCTGTTTTTCTTTCAGGAGAATAACTTTTCCTGGGATCTTGCCTCTCTTCCAACCTTCTGCATTCCATAACTACCGCCCTTTTAGTGACCAAGGTAGCTATTCCTCCGGGCGTGAGAAACTTCATCATAGCGTGGATAGTTGAAGGTATGGCTCTTAACTCCCTTAAATCTGACCGTCCCAATATTACATTGTAAGGTGAGGGTGACTTTACGACCGTAAATTTCATCATGACCGTCCTGAATAAGCCATGATCTCCGAAACGCACCTCTAACTCGATCTTCCCTAAGGGCTGAATGACTTCTCCGGAGAATCCCACCAACGGTGAGCTGGTTTCTTGTAACCTGGATCGAATGGACGAACACAGGTTACTGAAGCAGTGTTTATACATCACTTGGACGGAGGCACCTTCATCCACAAACACCCTCCGGACCAAGTAACCCTCTATCATAAGTAAAATTGTAAGGATACATGTTATTTTTGTAAAGCATTTATATATATAATCATTTAACATTAAATTGTTGTAATGATTCATTTATTGTAATAGTTTATTAAGATGGGTAAAAACCATAACCCATGACCCATATCCATGGAGCATATCCATAACCCATGGAGCTAACCCATGACCCATTGACTAGATGCATTGCATCTTCTAGATACATTGTATCTATTTGGATACCCATGGTCCAAAGTCTATGACCCATGACCCATAACCCATTTAGGAGGAGCGTCCTACGGATCCCTCAGTGTTGTACGTTCTTTACCATTATGACCTCTCGGTCTTTCCCTTCCTCTGTGTGTTGTACGTTCTTTACCAAGTGATCCAACTTTCCTGATTCAAGGGCCATTTCTAATTGTCTTTTCAGATGGTAACAGTCGTTGGTTAGATGACCATTCTCTCCATGGTACTCACAAAACCTGTCCTCGTTTTCCTTGCTTGGCTTTCCTTGTAAAGGGGGCGGGGGAGGTAAGTTTAGGTGGTGCTCGGTTGCCAATATCTCCTTAGGCTGCTTTGATAGGCCGGAGAGCATGACCCTGTGATTGTCAGGCTTGTTGAAATTGTTGCGCCGAAACTCATTGCGGGGGCGAGCGTCTACTTTTGGAGCAACGTATGGGGAAAAAACCTCCCTCTGCCTGGAATCATTTCTTTCCCAGGGCCGTTGTTCATTCCTTCTCCTGTCCCCGAATCCCCCTTTAGAGTTCCGATCTCTTGCTACTGGTAGGTTTCCCCTTCGGAACAATTCGTGTGCTTCCCCTTTTGGTAATTTCGTGTTCTTATACGCCTCTTCCGCTCGGACATAATCATCTACCCGAGTCATCATTTCTTTGACGGACTTTGGGACTTGATCAGAAAATTTCTTAGCCATGTCGGGGCACCGATGATCACTCATGAATGCCGATATCTTCATGAGTTCTGGAACTCCCGGTATCCTGTTGGCCTCATCGGTCCAGCGTTCCTTGAAATCTGGCAGTACCTCATTCGCCCTCCTTACAATCTGGGTGATTTATGTGGGGTCTTTCATGTTTTTCTGCCGTAGAGCAAACCTTGTAGTAAATTGTTCTCTCAGGTCAACCCAACTATCAATACTCCCCTGCTCTAAGTTACTGAACCATCCCTGTGCGACCCTGTCCATAGTCTGCTGGAACATTCGGCACCACACCGGCATTTGCCATTCCCCTTGGTTCGCTGCCCCCACAAAACGGTTGATGTGATCATCCGGATCAGCTGACCCGTCATACAACTTCAGGTTAGTGGGCATGATGTATTTGGGGCCGGCGAACTCCACTATCCTTCTTGTGAAGGGTGACCTAGCCACTGAGGTTTACTAAGATCATCTTTGGGGTCTAGCTCAGCATCCTTTCCCCGCTCGTCGTCGTCATCTCCAAACGACAACCGGATAGGTTTAATGGCACTGGCCCCTGTAGCGTTGTACTTCTTAATAAGAGCTTCTAATGATGCCGCCTGAGCTTGTATCTGTTCCGGTATTCCGGGTGGTTGGTTATTCGTGACCCCGCTTCCGCCTATTTGCTCCGGCGGAGGAAGGGGTCCGGGTGGAGGTGTTTCTTCCGGACTTGTCATTCAATTCTTCAGTAGAATGAATTGGGGTCCCACGGATGGCGCCAATTTGTTGAAGCAAATTTCTGCTGTCCGGCTTGATCCGGAGGTCTGAGCTTCTATCAATCTATCCGGAAGAAAGGGTTGGCTCCTTCCTGCACAATACACCGACACGTGTTAGCCTCGCCCTGGGTGTTGTCCCAGGACCAAGCTCCAGCGTGAAAATAAGCGGATGGTAATGAATGCTGTAATAAATGCGAAAGTATGTGTAAGTGAAAATTCAATGCAAAACATTAAATGTGTTGGGGTATTTATACTACCCCAACCTTGTACTTGTATTATTGTTCAGCGACTATTCAACTACTGTTCAGCAGACCTATATTACTTACCCGCAGGCCTATAGCCACCCTACTTAGTAGGTGTCAGGCCACGTGGTGGACAAATCCCGTGAAACCTGCTGACATGGTCGAGTCTTTCGTCCGCCAGGCAAAACATTCCGGAGAGCAAAGCAAACCGTCCGGAGGGCTAAGTCTTCCGGACAACATGACGTCCGGACACATACGCCAACAGGCGATTTCTGAGGTTTGGTAGTCTTATCAATCACAGTTGCTGCAGATTTTCTGTGCAACAAGACATGATTAGTGTTAGGTAACAACACCAAGCCGTAATCTGACTTTGATGTCAAAATGAATGAAGTATTGATGTAAAGTGAGTGTCTTGGAGGATTTCTGGAATGTTTATGATTGCACAGGGTTGGCTGTTTATGATGTTAGCCTAAAAACAAACTCGAAAGAGGGCAGGGTAGAACTCTACTCGGAACCAAATGTTGGTGGTAAACTTGGTGAAATATCATTTTGATTGTCATTTTGTGGCTAATCATAGTACATAAATGAGTGTATAAAGGTGCATTGTTTTGATAGCTGTAGATTTCAAGAACATTGCATGTTCACTAAACATAAGGTCTGTCATTCTATAAGTAATAAAATGTGGACAGATCAGAGTGCAAAAAGGATTTAACATGAGGTTGAACCAACTTTGATGGATCACTTTACTTGTTCCGTATAATGAAATAAGGATGTAACTCTAGCAATTGCAAATTATCAGTAAAATAACTGTTCTCATATTCAAGAACAAAATAAAGACCGCTAGTCATTATGTAATCATGTGTTTTAAACACAGATTTATTAGATAAACAAAATTTAAAGATCTAATCACACTTTGATGTTATTAATAAAATAATAAGAATGCAATTCGTAGATTAGAAATGAAATGAAAATATTTACCAGCAAGCATAACCATAATTAAGCCCTCAGCCATACCCCCACATTAGCTGAACAAAGGAACATGAAGTGGACGATCCAATCAACCAGAACATTAAGGTAGATATTCAAACTCAGACAAACAGAAAATAAAGGAAACACATCACCATTCAAACTTGATTCGGTTCCTCTACAAAACATCCCTGGTAATATTATTTGTCGTGGAGAACTTAGCACAGCGAATGGATACCACTAGAACCGAAGGCTGACTCAAATTAGAAGCTTCTATGCCAAATACAAGGATAGGCAGACAAGGATAAACATTGAAGGGTAAAAACGTTTATGAAAGGTGACCTTGGTATCGCCTCGAAAGTTGGCACTTACAGGCTAAAGAAGAATGGTCCTTATCGAATTTCTGAAAAAGATCAGCGATAAGCCGATAACGCTTATGTAGTTGACCTGCCAACACACTTGACAATATCTAATACTTTCAAAGCCGCGTATCAGGTTGACTACTACCCTTCTGATGAGCTCCTATAGCCTGCTAATAATTCGTGTTTCAATCCTTTTAAAACAGGGGAGAATGATTGTAGACATAAAATGGTAGCAGATAAAATAAGGGATTTAGAAATAATGTTTGATACTATTTCTTTTAAGGGTCTTGCGAACATTTGCCTTGAGAGCACATGTTAAGAACCATTTAATAATTGATTATGTTTTAGCATTAAAATCGTTAAATATACTTGTAATATTTTTTGTTGGAGGCAATTTAAATTAGTTCTCATATATGTATTATGTTTCTGCATACCTCTTCACAGTCACATGCCCACATTGGCAATCATGCCCCGCCCCAAACATCCGCAACAAGGTTTCGGCCATTCACCGGCGACTTTGAAGGATGCTTATTTATTTACATCATCTGCAGATGTTGAACCAATGCCAGAAAAGGGAGAAAAGGTGTTCCTGCAGGAACACCATTCAACTGGTCAAAAGAGTGACAATGTGATGTAATGGATAATTACTTTATTCTTTCAGAAATATACTTCGTAACAAATGATGAAGCATGTATGTAGTGAAGGTGACTGAGAACTTGAATGACGTCTGTCATATCCCATGGTGAAGATAATTTATGACAGATTAGTGCTAAAATGGGAACTTGTATCAATCAACCTACAATAAGTCCAATGGAAGGTATACAAGATCAAGTAAAGTAGTTATAAAATCAGCGATCTCTAAATTTACAATGTCATAGGTAAGGTAAGGTTGTCTACGTCTCAACCTCCCCCATACACCATGGAAGACGGTATTGAGACCCATAACCCGTGGAAGTCGGTATTGAGAGTTGCTTTACTTTTTACTTTATTTAATCCTAGGCACTAACTTGTGTTCAAATTGGGTAACAAAGCTAATAGACGGCTACACATGAACACTAATATACTCGAAGAGTTCAGGTAAAGCATCGACCAATGCCTAAAAGCAATTGGAATGCCTCCATGGCACTTGACAAAACCACAAAAAGGGTGCAAAGTAAAAAAACCTACATGGAGCAAAACTGAAAATGAAAGTAATACAAAATCATTTGGATTGTTTGGCTAATCAAACCACGCAATCACATCTAACAACTTGCCATATTTTTAAAATGATAATTTCAATGACTTGCATTTTCAGACACTAAACAGAAACAGTTTTACAATCCACTAAGACTAGCAGTTGCAAGCAAGATGAACATATCAACCCACTAACAAGGTTCCATCAACTGTGATCCATTAACTAAAACCAACAACAAAACCAGAAGTTTCGTTAAAACTTGACCTAAAACTATTTCCATACCACCCAAACACTATCCCAAAACATCTTATTACATCCCAAAAACTCAACCCTGACAGCAAACTTAAGCCTTCTTTGGTGTTTTCTTTGGTGATGGCTTGGGCTTCTCACCATCAGTGACAGCAGATTTCTTAGGCAAAAGCACGGGGTTAATGTTGGGCAACACTCCACCGCTAGCAATAGTAACACCAGCTAGCAATTTACCCAATTCTTCATCATTCCTCACTGCCAATAGCAAGTGCCTTGGGTTAATCCTGGTCTTTTTGTTGTCTCTTGCAGCATTTCCAGCTAATTCCAATACCTGATATTTTCAAACAGAAACCAAATCAGTAACAATTTCAACAAAATAATAAATTTTTATAAAACAAACAAATTTAGTTAACAATAGTAATTGGTAATAAATAAACAACAGATACCTAAATTTTATCAGATCTGATTCAAAACCGTAATTAACAACTCATTTGGATTAAACTTATGAACAAATTTTGAAAAAGAATAGCATTTAAAGAATTAATAACCAATTTCACCAGATCTGACAAGTGATTCAATTAAAAAAAAAAAACACTATCTTAAATTTAATTTTAAATTTTAACAGATCCCTTATTTATAAGCACAAATTATCAAAGAAGATTTGTTATACCTCAGCAGCAAGGTATTCAAGGACGGCAGCAAGATAAATAGGAGCACCAGAGCCAGTCCTCTGAGCATATCTTCCTTTCTTCAAAAACCTCCCAATCCTTCCAACTGGAAACTGAAGCCCTGCTTTCACTGATTTCGTAACCGACTTCTTTCGCTCTCCGGCGCCCTTCCTTCCTCCGGCTCCCTTTGTCTTTCCTGATTCCATTTTTTAAATTTGGAAATGAATTTGCTTTTGCTTTTGAGATTTGAAGATGTGTTTGGTGAGAAATGAGAGGGAAGGAGTGGGGATTTTATAGTGTGTGGGTGGGGGAGTGGGAGTTTGACAGGTTGGCGATCCGTGTGAGTGTATTTTGTTTTGGCCGTTAGATTGGATATATGAGATGAAGGGGTGTGATCGGATGGTGGAGAGATGTGGCAAGCTGGCGATCCGGGGTGTCTGATGGTTTAAGTAAGTTTTGCGTGTGAGATTTTGAATTCATTTATTTTTACCAGGTATACTACTGTAATTACTATGGAGTAATTTTAAGCTTTAAGACTTCAATTGCTAACGAACTTTTCAAAATTTCCAAATACAAGTAATGTGTTTTTTTTAATACTTTTATCACCAACAAAGGAAGAACTACTACCCAACACTACATCACAACACAACTACCCCAAAGGGAGACACACTCCTTGTTACAACACTAGAAGGATATCAACATCCTTTAACTCAAACTACCTAACTTGTACATCGATGCACCATATCGAATCTACACCTTTGGCACCATTCACTAATGCCTTCTACATGACCCTTCGGCACCTTTCACTAATGCCTTCAACACAACACTTCTATGAAGGGAGGAAAGAACTATCAACAAGATGCACTTCAGTGGTCTTGATGATGACGAAGCTTAGCAACTCATGACTTGAGCTTAGCAACTCATTTACCGAATTATCAGTTTAAATCCAATTTAAATCACACATTCTCCCCCGATCACAATTATCAAATCATTTGAGATTTGTGATCTCTTATAGATTTAAATTGATTTTGAAAGCTTTTAAGGAGAATTGTGACTTTATTATGAAAGCGTTTTAACTGATAAGGATCGGATTTTAAGACTTTAAACTCCATTGATAAAACATGCATGTATATATTTTTGAAAACAATTTAAAGCCAAATAACTTTTTAATTTAATTGAAATCATTCTCCCCCTCAATCAATGACATAGGTTGTTGATTGAGAGATTGATATTGTGACAAATAAGTCCAGATGATTATCAAAAATAGAGACTGAGTTATTTTTCAAAGCAGTTAGTTTTCAGCAGATAAATGTTTATAGACTCAGAGCATGGAATTTGGTTGATAAGAAGGCTTTTGATGAATGTTCAAACAAATTCTCAAATATTGAAAAACATGAAAAAGCATGGCTCTGTTCTTTCTTTGAAAAGCGGGTTACTGCCTGAAATGACAATAAACCATAGATTCTCTTTCTCCCCAAAATAATTTTTTGATTTTTTTTTTTTTTTTTTTTTTTTTTTTTTAGAATTCGAACAACATCTAAAGTCCCGTGTCATTCTTTGAATGACAGCACAAAGACCGTAGATATTGACGAACCGGGAAAGAAAGAAAAAAAACATAACAAATTGACAATTTTTTTTTTTTTTTTTTTTTTTTTTTTTTTTTTGAAGATTTTTCAAATTTTTCAAATTTTTATGGATTTTGAAGGTTTTATATTTTTGTATTTTGTTTTTCGAATAGATATATACAAGAGATAGATGAAGATAGACCTTTACTCCTCGTCTTCCTCCTGAAGACGTTTGAGCGTTTCTGGTTGAAGGCTTTTCAAGCCAAGACGTGGAAGAATAAACTCAAAACGTTCTCTTGGAAGAGCTTTGGTGAAGATGTATGCTAACTGATATTCAGACCTCACAAAATAGAGTTCCACCACACCTTTTTCCACTTGTTCCCTGATGAAATGATGTCGAATGTCGATATGCTTTGCTCTTGAGTGTTGAACGTTGTTGCATGAGAGAGCAATAGCACTTTTATTATCACAGTACAGAGGGATTTTGTTGAATTCAAAGCCATAGTCAGATAATTGAGATCTCATCCATAAGATTTGAGCACAACAATATGACATGGCTATGTATTCAGCCTCTGTAGAGGAAATAGAAGTACTCATTTGCTTCTTTGAGGACCAGCTCACAAGCTTATCACCCAAAAACTGAGCACCTCCAGATGTACTTCGACGAGTATCTTGACACCCTGCATGATCAACATCTGCATAGGCTGTTAGTGACATACCGGTGTCCTTCGGGTACCAAAGACCCATATTGATGGTTCCTTGGAGATACCAAAAGACCCGTTTAACCGCTTCAAGGTGCTTTTTAGTAGGCTTAGCATGGTATCTAGCACACATGCAAACAGCGAACAAGATGTCTGGTCTACTAGCAGTGAGGTACATCAGGGATCCAATCATACTACGATATTTCGTTTGGTCAATCATGATCCCTGAGTGGTCCTCATCTAGTTTGGTTCGATCAATCATGGGGGTGTCAACAGGGTCACTTGATTCAAATCCAAATTTCTTTAAGATCTCTGTTGCATATTTAGATTGATTTATGAAAATGCCTCCGGGACTTTGTGAAATTTGTAATCCCAAGAAAAATGACATTTGTCCCATCATTGACATTTGAAATTTTGAACTCATTTCATTTGAAAAACGGTCACACTCATTGGGGTCAGTCGAGGCAAAGATGATATCATCAACATAAATTTGAACATGAATTAAATGTTTGCCTGACTTCCTGGTGAACAATGTTGGATCAACCGCTTCTTTGCTAAATCCGGTAGATAGAAGAAACTTTGACAATGTATCATACCATGCCCTTGGAGCTTGCTTTAAACCGTAAAGAGCCTTATTCAAACGATAAACGTGAGTAGGATGCTCTTGATTCACAAATCCTTCAGGTTGGCTGACGTAGACGACTTCTTTAAGATCTCCGTTCAGAAATGCCGTCTTTACATCCATCTGATAGACTACCATGTTCTTACTAGCAGCATTAGCCAAGAAGATTCTGATCGCCTCGATACGAGCAACTAGAGCAAAAGATTCCTCAAAGTTCATACCTTCTTCTTGACGATAACCTTTAGCCACTAACCTAGCCTTATTTTTCAAAACATCACCATGCTCATCAAGCTTCACTTTGAAGATCCACTTAAGAGCAATGATCATAGCACAATCTGGAGCTGGTACTAATTCCCATACATCTAATCGATCAAACTCATGAATTTCATCTTGCATGGCATTGAACCAGCTGTCTTCATTCATAGCAGTTTTAACATCTTTAGGTTCGATCTTTGAGAGTACAGAGTTAAAGAAGCACCATAAGGCATCAGTAGCAAGCTGTTTACGAGTGGATACCGGACGAGAAGGATTTCCAATGATGTTGTCTAATGGATGATCGTGAGTCCATTTTCTGAGGTGTTCATGTGGTAGTTGTTGAGGGACCGAAGTAGCAGAGTCGATGTCTTCTGGAGAAGATGGTTCTGATGAAGATTCAGGAGCAAATATGTTTTCAAATGGAGCATCTTCAGGAGTAGCAAAGGGATTAACTTCATCATTGATGCCAGATACATTTCCATGATGTACATTTGAAGAATGATGATTTGTTGATGAGATTGAAGGATCAGCAGTAGGCGCTTCTTGACTTAAAGATATTGAGACTGAGGGATTGACTTCATTCACATGAATATGAGCAGCCTCTGTTGTAGGAATCGACACCTCATTAGTACTTGGATCATAACGTTTATCAAACATAGGATCAAACAATTTCTTTAAATCATCTTCAGATGGAGGTACATATGGAGTTTCTTGAGAAGAGTTTGGAACAAGGGATGAACAATGGGACTGTTTTGAAGTGCGGGTCCTGAACTGGATTGTCCAGGAGCCATTTGACCGGTTAGCTCATCAAACGTAACGTGAATTGTTTCCATGATATTTCGGGTTCTTTTGTTGTAGATTCGGTATCCCTTTTTGTTTGGTGCATACCCTACAAATACTCCAATGTCTGCTTTAGCTCTAAGTTTGCCTAAGTCTTGACCCTCATTAGTTGGATAACACAATGCACCAAACACACGAAGGAAAGAGAGATTAGGTTTTCTGTTGTGGACAAGTTCATATGGAGTTTTTTCATGAACAGTGTGAATCAGGGAACGATTTTGTGTGTAGCATGCAGTGGCAATAGCTTCAGCCCAGAGAAACATTGGAACCTTTGAGTAAATCAGCATTGTTCTAGCGGCTTCTACAAGAGTTCGATTTCGTCTTTCAACTACACCGTTCTGTTGAGGAGTTCGTGGAACACTTCTTTGATGGCTGATTCCAATGCTTTCATAGAATTCACTAAGTTGTTTGTTAACAAACTCAGTTCCATTGTCGGTTCGGATAATTCTGACAATTTTGTTAAGACGAACCTGCAGCTGTTTGATGAGTTTGATGATGATATCAGGTGTTTCATCCTTTGTCCTTAAGAACTTGACCCAGGTGAATCTAGAGTAATCATCAACCACAACTAACACATATTTCTTCCCAAAGATATTCTGCACTCTCATTGGTCCACATAAATCCATATGAATTGTATGAAGAACTTCTGTGACAGAGTTAGTAGGTTTGGGTTTATGGGCATACTTCTTGCTTTTTCCCAATTGACATGTTGAACAAAGATGATCCTTTTCATACTTGAGTCTAGGTAAGCCAACAACTAAGTCCTTTCTGGTGAGATCATTGATGGTGCCGAAGTTCAGGTGATTGAGACGACGATGCCATAACCATGACTTTGTTTTAGAAGCCTTTGACAGCAAGCAAATTGGAGAAGACTTCATCATATCTTCGATAGAGATGGTGTATAGATTTGAACCACGTAAACCTCTTAAAAGTTCCTTACCATCAAGTTCTCTAACGAAGCAGGTATGTTTTCTGAAGGCTACTTCTAGATCAGAATCGCAGAATTGACCAACAGAGAACAAGTTGTGACCAAGACCTTCTACATAGTAAACCCTGGAGATAACACTTTTGCCAACAACATAGTCTCCATAACCCATAATAGCACCGAAATGATCATTCCCGAATCTAACTGTCCCGATGAATTTGCTCACGAAGTTCATGAGCCGTGACCGGTCGCCAGTCATATGCTTGGAACAGCCTGAGTCCAGGTACCGCATAACGATTTGAACGATCTGCAGTTGAACACAGACAAGAATGGATAACTGGATAATTGGGATCCCCATGCAAGAATGGGTTCCATTTGGTTAGTAACAATGGTTGGAACACCCACATCAGAAATAGAAGCATTCATATCAGAAAATAAGGCAATGGAATCATTGTGAATAGATGCAGTACTAGTGTCTGTATTAGCCCTGTTCACAGTGTGCTCACTTCTTAAGGGAATAGTTCTACCAGTAGGCATCCATTTTCTAGTGGGCATTGTCTGATTAGTCTTACGACCAACAGGTATCCAATAATAGCCTATCTTACTAAATGTTCTTCCTGTGGGTTTCCACTGTTTTCTAACTTTCTTTCGTTTTTGCCTTTTAGCCTTCTTAGCATGAATTTTAGCATTAACAATATTAACTAGACAATTAACATCATTAGGCAAAACATTAACACCACATTCATGATTAGAGACATAATTCAAGCAGACATCCATACAAGGTTTGAAAATAGTATCAAAATTCGAATTAATTACAGTACGCCTATGGCTAATACTAGAATCAACACGATTCGTTTTATTCGGTTCAAACTTAAAGTTCCTAGATTGTTCTTCTACTCTTTTCCAGTGCACATTCTTAGCTTGCGAGGTCCTATCATTCCTTGTATTGTCTTGAGACTTTGACCTGCTCCCTTTAATGTCACTGATTACTCCTGTAGAGGGAATGGGAACATTAGTTGGTTTTACTACTCTTTGCATCACCTGTTTAGATGTGCTGGGATCTGAACTACATGCATGCACACTAAGGTTCACTTTCTTAAAACTAGAAGTGCTGGGATTTGTACTCCTAGAAGGCACACTTGAGTTCTCTTTCTTAGCATTGACAGATCTGGAATCTGAACTACTTAAAGGCACACTAAGGTTCACATTTAAAACATTGGGCATCGAATGAATGTCATACTTGGCATTAGGCATCGAACATGGAATCAAAGGATTAACTCTCTCACCTAAGGACTTTGGGCATATGTGATCAAGCATTCTAGGATTTCTTGAGATCGTTTGGCATATAAGCATGCATGTCCAATTGCATTATCATGAGGTTTCTCTAACTTATCCTCTTCAACAATCTCACGCAGACATTCTAGGCAATCCTTAAGGGATGAGAAGTATGTTTGAACAGCAAGTTTGTTGTTCCTGAGATGAGGAGGGACATATTTCACAGACAAAGCATATTTATTACAAGAGTGAACCTTTGATACACCATTCTCCCCATTGGTCATTGGCATTTTCCCTTTTACCTGACTCTTCAGATTCTCAATTTCCTTTTGCAATGAAGCTATTTGTTCGTTATTTTTGTTACGAGTGACCTTTATTGATTCAAATAACTCATTGAAATGATGTTTAACCTTTTCATTTTCTTCTAGAAAACTTTCATTTTCCTTTTGTAATGCATTTACTAGGTTTTGAAGATGAAACGTTTGAGAATTCTGAGAATCTAAAGGAGGAGGCATTTGGGAGCCTGTCATATTGTTCGTTTGACCCTTTAATTGAGAGATTTGGGCTTTCAACTTTCTGATCGTGTTGCAATGAGTTTGAATCTGTTCATCACGTTTGTTAATTTGAAAAACTACATCAAACTCTGGAGCATCTGAGGATGTCTTGATATTTGAAGTTTTGACATTTTCTTTAAGATGTTGATATTTTAGTTGTAAATTAAAATGCTCAACTTCTAGTTTAGAAAAATGTTTAACCAAATTGTCGTGATCATCCAGTTCAATTTTCTCATTTAGTTCAGAATTAGTTTTTTCAAGCTCAATGACACGATCATGGGAGACTTTCAAAGCAACAGACAGTTCATGGAATCGAGAAGCAGTAATAGAACAGTTAGTAGCAGTGTAGAACACATCTTGAGTAATACATTCAGAAATCAGGTTCTCATTTAGTGTATGCAAGTTCTTTCTCTCAATCTCATTATATTTTAGTGCTCGCTCATAGTCACTAACCTCAACTATCATTGCATCAAATTCCTTTTCCATTCCCTTAATATCAGTATCTATCCCCTTTTTAAGACTCTCAAAGTGATCTTTTAGAAGTTTAAAGAAAGGCATGACCTCAGTTAAATAGCATTCTTTTGTTTGTTCAAAACCCCTTTCACCTTCAGTTATCCCAGTGGGTGTGATCCTTTTCTTACAAGTTTTCTCAAAATCAACAAATAGTTGAAAAATAACATATTGACTGATTAAGGTCTTGCTTTTAGTAGCAATAGTTCTAGGAACTAGATGCATTGGTGTATTAGGAGGATACACAGTCGCTCTAGGCATTTTCCAAAGGGGAGGGTTTGTTTCAACAATATTTTCTGCTTTCTGTTTATCTAAGTCCATTTTCCAGAACACTTGTTCGGGAGTCAACAATGTTTGAGGCTTAAACATGTTCAAGGAGATCCAATTCTCCTCTTTGTAGTCATGGGGAGTGATAATTACTTTCTTCTCTTTGCATTTAGGATCATTTAGTTTCTTATTCATCTTTTCCCTAGTGATTTCATCTAATTTCTTATCTTCCTCTGTGCACTCAGAGCAACTAGGTTTTTGTCTAGGTTTAAGAATCTCATTGCCATCATAGATCACATTTTGAGCTGCTTTTGCTATCTTCCCATACTCAGGGTTAGGTTTATCTATAATGGGAACACTATGCTTATCGCTTAGAACTCTATGCTTAGTGATCATGTGAGCAGTCTGAATGGTGTTCCCTTGTATGTACAACTTGTTTTCAAGTTTGTTTTTCAAAGTTTTCAGATTAGAAAAATCTTTCAAGAGTTTTGATTCCTTTGCATTAAATTCTTGCTTAAGCATTTTCACATTTTCTTGAAGTTCTTGTTTTTGTTTAGCAGTTTTAGAAAGCTTTTCTTGTAAGGAATTTAACTCTTGTTTTAATACTTCTTCTCTAAAATTACTTTTTCTAATGATTGTATGCACTTGGTCATCCATTTCCTGCTCACGAGCGGTCAACTCAAATTTCGCACGTTGTTCATAAATAGCAACACGTTCTTTATAGGCATTTAGTTCAGAAATTACAGAATCTTCAGGGGCACATGCAGTGTATTCATAAAAAACATAGTCATTGTTGACTGCAGAAGATGCATCACTTGGTACAACTTCACTTTCACTTTGTTTCACATATTGATCATATGGGACAACATTGATATTACCCATATTTTCAATATTTGATTCAAAAGTTTCAGTTGATTGTACTTTGTCATACATCTTTTGCACATCAGCATCATCGTATAGTTTTAATACATCTGAGATGAGTTTGTCTTTGGATGGGCCAGCTTGTGGTGACGAAGAGACCTTGGGAGAAACCATTGGAGAAATGCTAGCCATAAAAATTGTGTGTGCAGTAGGTCCATCATCCACATCAGAGTCGTATGCATCACAATCAGCGACTTGAAAGGCATTCTGATGATTGTGACCTATCTCCTGAATAGGCTGCTCATCCACATCTGCATCATAGGTCTTGGCATTGCCCTCAGCAAGAAACAACAATTCCTCTTCATCCAAAGCAGCACCATTATCCTGAGCTTGTACAAGCAGCATCTTATCTCTGAAGTAATCAGCATTCTGTGGACGTTTTGGAGATGTGCAGTTCCTTGCAATGTGTCCCTCACCACCACAGTTATAACATTTGATCGGCTTAGCTTGACCTTGATTACCATTCCTTCCTCGATTCTTATTACCAACATACCCTCTACCAGCTCCACCTCTTCCCTGATCATACTGTCTTTCCTGAACTGGTTGCACCACGATCCTCCCATCTTTAACAGTAGCTTGATTGTGTGGGTTAGATGCTGTTCTGAGGTTGAGAATTCATGTTTTGACTAATCAGAAGAGCTAGTTGATTAATGATGTTACCCACGTGTGCATCATCATCAGCTTGTTTGAACATAGGATCAGGAATGAGTTTGTGATTACCATTACCCATGGGTATGACTTGTGAGGCTTTGGTTGTGATTCCGATGTTTGAGTAGAAGGCAGTTGAGTCATTAGATGAGCTTGTCTCTCCCTGATTGGTTTTGAACTGATTAAGAATCATTTTTTCAAACATAGCATGTCTCTCATTCTGAAGGAGGAAGGCATAGAGTTGCTCATAGTTTGTATTCTTCAATCCTTTAGTGAGCTTCACAGAGGTGACAAACTTGTGCCATTCGGGATTCATGTTGTTCACAAATTTTGAGTTCAGCTGAATGTTAGGCATAGTCATTCTGATGTTCCTCATATCATTCACCAGCTTATGAAATCTCACATAGTACTCATAGACACTCTCATCTGGTTTCATCTTGAAGTGTTCAAATTCGTCATAGAGTTGTGATTCTCTGTCTTCCATAGTTAATTCAGAACCTGAGAGAAGCATCTTGACATTATCCCATACTGCCTTTGCTTCGGTGTTGTGATTGATCAGCTTGTAGATGTCTTTTGGAAGACCTTGAAGAACAATGTTAGAAGCCCTGATATCAGCATCGAATCTCTTTTTCTCCTTATCATCAAGCTCATCATACATCTTTGGTCTGTCCATTCCGTAAATCAGAGTTCCATCTTCAGCAGTATCAAGTACATCTCTAGTCGTCTCAACCCGATATGGTCCTTCATCAATGGATTTGAGAATGTTGACTCCATTTTCCTTTCCAAGACAGTACAATCTGATTCATTGAGCCCAAGAGTCGTAGTCAGTTCTGTCAAGCATGGGTGGACGAGTATCTGAACCAGCTGCTTGAACATCCTCGGCAACAGTGGAGATGATAGTAGGAACGTTTGTAGACATGTTTCAAGCTCTACGGGATTTTACAATTCTTTGATTAAACCGGGAAATTGATTCTTTCACGAGATTTTACTAAACCAAAAGAACAACCGTAAGAATGTATCACCAAGAAGTAACAAGCCTAAATGAATAAGTACCTAACCACACAACTCGCTTAATTAACAACTCGCTTAAGTAATCAACTCGCTTAATAGCCAAGTCGCATCAACATCAACTCGCAACACAGTCAACTCGCTTAATGAATCAAGTCGCTAAATAGCCAACTCGCTTTAGTGTCAACTCGCAACACAATCAACTCACTTGAACACTAAGTCGCTTAAAGAAACTCGCTAGCGTTACAACTCGCTAAATAGCTAAGTCGCTTTAGATCTCAAGTCGCTTAAAGAAACAACTCGCTTAGAACCCAAGTCGCATAAGTATTAACTCGCTAAACAGCTAAGTCGCATGTACCAACTCGCATTAAATAACAAAGCAACACGCTTTGAAGAAACACAAGTCCGAGACTCAACTCGCTTAGTCCTTTTTTCACAAATAACCACTTTATCAATCCAAAACAACCAAACCACAATGATTTAAGCCTTCCAATTCAAAACATAAACACTTATGATGATCCTAAACACAAAAGTACAAGCAAAATTCAAACTTTACCACTAGAATTTGTCCAAATGAATCAAACTCTCCTAAACCCTTAATACACCAAAAACCTTATGAAATCCACCAAAACAAAGAGCATGAAAGATGAGTGATCAAACCTTGGCTCTTGATACCAATTGTAGGATATTGGATTTCACAAACACATTAAACCATGATCAAATTAGGCGTATAAGTATGTTAGAGAGAGAAAGTTCTAGTGAGAGAAAGGAAGAGAGTTGGGAACTATAGTGAGAGAAAGAAAATATTATTATGAGCTCCAACTCTCTACCTTGGGAGGTAGAGAGTATTTATAGTCTTACATAAAACGCCACACAACGGGCTATGGATCAGGCATACAGTGGGTAAAGACCCGTCCGTCCTCCATGGTGTTACTTAACTAAATACTACTTAACTTAATATAACTACGACTACGAGCTTTCTAACGATTACATATACTTGAGGTGACCGACTCTTTAATACCTGGAATTTCTAATTCCTAACAGATAAAATTGTTGCTGGAGTTATTGAAACTAG
This sequence comes from Chrysanthemum seticuspe, assembly GCA_019973895.1. Taxonomy (NCBI): domain Eukaryota; kingdom Viridiplantae; phylum Streptophyta; class Magnoliopsida; order Asterales; family Asteraceae; genus Chrysanthemum; species Chrysanthemum seticuspe. The sequence goes on from BPTQ01000007.1 coordinate 252,536,541, forward strand.
AAAAGTCAGTTCTGCAGATCAAATTGCAGATGTTTTAACAAAACGGTTGGATAAACTCCAACATGAAAAACTTGTTTCTAAACTGGGAATGTTTGATGCTTTTCAGGTTAGAGTTAGGGGGTGTTAAAATAGTAACCTCAACCTGGACATAAACTTGAGGGACTTACTCTGTCTTTTATAGTTATAAGGGTGTGATAAGTTTCTGCTAAGTTTGAAAGGATGCGAAATGTTCAAGGGCTGAAGTTGTGAAATGCTGAAAGTTTCAATAGTTGGATATAAAAGGAATGATTGTCTTAGGGTTTCATATATATCCCAATTGCAGTTTCCCTCTCTACAATATTTATCTCTCAAAGTTTTCATCTCTCCTTGTTCAATCTCTCATGATCTTGTTCAGTTGTTGTTATTAAGTTTTCTAGGTTTGTAATTGTAATAGAACTATTGATAAGTAGTCAATAGTCTCACACATGAGGGTTTGGTGATTTGGCTGATACTGACTAAGATCAGTGGCTTGTGATCTTGATTGATTGTGATTCTTGTTGATGTTGTTCTTGTCTTGAATTGAGATTCAAGACTTGTTTGGGGATTGATTCATAATTTTTTACATAGGTAAGCAGACTTCTTTGAAAACAAGTGTTTGTCTTTCCTCTTATATTTGCATGCGCGTAAACTTTTGTGTTAAGAGCAGGGTCGTCCCATTGATTTGAGTGGCTCGGTGCAAAACTAGGAATGAAGCCTCGTAAATCAAGAAAAACTTAACTTTTATGAAAAATAAAAAGTTTATTAACTATTAATGGTCGCTTAAGCCATTTTTTCTTTTTGCGTTTTGCACTCCCATATCTAATCTACACAATTTATTTATATATATATATATATATATATATATATATATATATATATATATATATATACTAATGGTTATATATTAAATTGAAGGCCCTTCACAAATAGCGGCCTGTGCGGCTTAAGGCTGCCCCAGTAAGGGGATTCAATTCCCCTCATTTTCCCTGCCACGTCAGCTTTCTCTCTCCAGCGACCTTCAGGCGATTGAGTGCCCCAGTAAGGGCGATCATGATCAATTTTTTATTTTTTTTAAAACATTTTTAACACAAACTAAAATTTCATTAATAATTAAAATGTTACATAATAATTATAATAAAATAAAAACATTACGAAACTTATTAAAAACTAATAATCTAGGTTGTGGCGTGCCTTGATCGAATCTTTCATTTCCTGCATTTTTTGTCGTTGTAGTGCGGGCAAAGATGGGTCGATTGGCGTGCAATAGAATATGATGCCTTTTTCATATTTCTTTTGTCGCTCAAATTCAAGTTTTTTTTGTTCTAGTGCCAATCTTTTGTCTTCCATTTCTGCTTTCTTTTGCTCCAGCTCCAACTCCTTTTGCCTTTGATCCAACTCTTTCTTCTTCAAGTCGTAGTATCCGCCTGCCAGCTCCTTCTTCTTTCCCAATGCCATGGACTTAATGCTTTTCCATTTCTCGGCAACACCTTCCATATAGCTAGCTTTGGAACACTCCGAAGATTTCTTCTTATTCTTCTTAGCGGTATCACGACCAATTGGTCGCTCAGGTACATGCACATCCGAATCGGTTTAAGAAGTCCTTGCTTTTTTCCGACTCTCATCTTGGCTTAAAAAAGCCGACATCTCATTATCCTTCCAAACCGAATGGTCCCTCAAAATTTCCCAACAATGCTCCAATACAAACGCATGATTACACACTATTTGGTATTCATCACACGCTCGTTTATAAACAGTGAGGTCATTCTCACCACTTCCGTAATTCTTATAAGCATTGTTGTAAATGGCACAAAATTGACCAACTCTAGGACGAATCCTATTTTTCCACTTGGTAATGATAGAGTTGTACGTTCTTTCTGCACCAACCTCCTTTTCAAAGTAAGCAATGACTTTCTACCAAAATCCCTTAGCATTTTGGTTGTTTCCTGTTATACTATTCTCGGATACATCACACCAAGCATTGCACAACGCGATCTCTTCTTCGCGCGTCCAAAGCGACGAATCATTCTTGGTTTCTTTCTCGACAACCTTCTTCTTTGCATTTGTAGCTCGTTTCTTCGGTTTGAACGGTGACGTCTATTCCGAAATAGTCTTGTCGTCATCATTCGTAACCGAATCGTGATACGATCCATGAGCCGAACCTTGACCCGAACCGTGATACTCTTGAGTCGGATAACTCAAACCGGTTCCAACATAAAAATCAGGATTGGTGTATAATTGTTCTTCGAAATCAAAAGCATCAAGATTGATACGGTTAACCGGAGAATAATGTTGATAATTTGAATATGAAGACGTTGATGAATCCACTGTTGGACGATACACCGATTCGGGTGAGCCATACATAGATTGTTGGCTTCGACGGGAGTGGCTTTGTTGTTGTTGTTGTTGGATGTTTTGATACGGTGGAACAAATGGACGATTTATAGGATGGTTTATAGAAAATGGATTGTTAGTTTGTTGTTGTGGAGGTTGTTGCGATTGATAATCGAAAGAAGTGGGTCGGTAATTGACGGTTGGTGAGACACCGGTTAACCGAAAATTCGGATCCGATGTTAATTGCGGGATGTTTTGTGCCAATCGGGATTGTCGGCCTTTTTGTTGTGGTGTTTTCTTAGACATTTTGATAGAGATGATTATGAGATTTTTAATATAAAGGATTGTGAGATTTGTGAATTTAAGTGTGTAAATATGTTGTGTATTTATAGGGTAGTGTTTTTTTTTACCCCCAAACGGTCGGATTTTTTTTTGTTTGAAACTGATTTTGCAACGGTAATATATTTTCCGCACTCACTTTTTGCATATTAAATGCCCAAGCCAATCGATCGGGAGGACGACCAAGATAGGGAAAAGTTGGGACTCGGTCGAATAGCCACAGAAGGACGATCGACACTCACTCGATCGAGTGAGTCAATCGTCTCTTCTTACTGCGTCCAACCTAAGAGTCACAAAGTTATTTTTTCACTTCCGTTTTGCATATTTCTTAAGAGTAAATTGCAAAAATCATCCTTAAAGTTTGGTCAAATTGCAATTTTCGTCCCAAACGTTTAGAAAGTGCAAGGATCGTCCCTGTGGGAAACTTTTGGGGCAAAAATCGTCCCTGGCCAACAATAAATGACTAAAATGCCCTTTCTAAACGTTTGGGACGAAACTTGCAATTTGGCCAAACTTTAAGGACGATTTTTGCAATTTACTCTTTTCTATATTATTTTCAGTTTTCTTACATAAACGATCCCTGTGTTGTACAAAGTTTTACAATGTTAGTCCCGATTTTTTTTTAACCATCGCCACCCACCGCGACCCACTACCACCGCCACCCGCCACCACCACCATTTCTATCCCACCACCGTCACCTACCACCCCCATCCACAACAACTCATAGCCACCACCGTCACCCACTACCACAACCCCATCCACCACCACTCACAACCACCACCGCCACTGACCACCACCACCATCGCCACCCCCACCACCGTCACCCACCGCGACCCACTACCACCGCCACCACCACCATCTCCACCCCACCACCATCACCCACTACCACTGACAGCCGCCACCACCACCATCTCCACCCCACCACCGCCACCCACTACCACAACCTCATCCACCACCACGCACAACCACCACCGCCACCCACCTCCACTCACCATTGTGTTGGTGGGTGGTGGCGGTGGGTGGCGGTGGTGGATGTGAGTGGTGGTGGATGGGGTTGTGGTATTGGGTGGCGGTGGTGGCGTGGTCAGTGGTGGTGGTGGCTGTGAGTGGTAGTGGTGGTAGTGGGTGGCGGTGGTGGGGTGGCGATGGAGGTGGTGGTGAGTGGCGGTGGTGGTTGTAAGTGGTGGTGGATGGGGTTGTGGTAGTGGTAGTGGGTGGTAGTGGTGGTTGTGGGTGGTGGTAGATGGGGTTGTGGTAGTGGGTGACGGTGGTGGCTATGAGTGGTGATAGATGGGGGTGGTGGGTGACGGTGGTGGGGTGGAGATGGTGGTGGTGGCGGGTGGCGGTGGTGGTGGGTCGCGGTGGGTGGCGTTGATTAAAAAAATAAAATAAAAAAAATAAAAAAATGGGGACTAACATTGTAAAACTTTATACAACACAGGGATAGTTTATGTAAGAAAACTAAAAATAATATAGAAAAGAGTAAATTGCGAAAATCGTCCTTAAAGTTTGGTCAAATTGCAAGTTTCGTCCCAAACGTTTAGAAAGGGCATTTTAGTCATTTCTTGTTGGCCAGAGACGATTTTTGCCCCAAAAGTTTCCCACAAGGACGATCCTTGCACTTTCTAAACGTTTGGGATGAAACTTGCAATTTGGCCAAACTTTAAAGACGATTTTTGCAATTTACTCTTTTCTTAATGTTTAGCTATTACCGTAACCCCCATGGGGTAGAAAAGCGGGCACAACAGCAAAAGAAAAATGGGTAATTATGAGAATATACCTTTTGCTCAAGGTGTCAACACTTTTTAGGAAAAAAGTTGGGGTATATCCAAAATAGACTTTGAGACTTGCGACTTTTTCCTTCCAATCTAAGAGTGCCAAGTGTCCTGACAATTTTCAGAACCCAATCATTGGAATTACCTTTTCGTACCTATGATTTATAATCGACTTATATCCAGCGAGTTTTTAAGATTCGAGCGATTTTTTTTTTGATATTTTCGAGGAAAAAGTCAAACTTTAGAAAGTATTATTTTATTCCTTTTGCTCCTTCCCAATGCCGAGCGACTTAAGCGAATTAATTTGAGCGGTTTTTTAAAAATTGTACTTTTGTACTGTTATCCATTTTTTACACGACTGTAAAATACTTTTTACTTAAGCGTTTTTTTTCAGCGCTTTTTCATATCACATATCTTTCGTAACCTTATTCAATGAATTAGAATAACACATACATTACAAAATACTCCTACAAGTCAAGAACTATCCGTCTTCTCGAAATCCTGCAAAAAAATGTTTCGTATTCGGGTATGTATTTCTATGTTCATATATATAAATTGTTCGTATCTTTGTTTTTTCTGTATTTTATTTGAAATTAATCATGTTTAATAGTAGTTTTGCAACAACAATTTAGTTTATTTAAGTTAGCAAAACGTTTTAGATTGTGTTGGGGTTTGTAATTTATATGGTGTCTGGAGATGTGATGCTTTGTTGTTGTACCTTTTTGCAACAAATGCATTAAGGAATGAAGTAATATATGGTATTTATTACAAAATTGTACTGTGAGGCTTGGATGATTGAATGCAGCTTTGTTACTCCCCTTATATGTAATTAAGTAGAATATGTTTTTGATTTTATTTTCTTTTATTTATTTATTTATTAATTTTTTTATTTTATTTTTTCATTTGTAGGAATATGAGGCGAAAATCATCATCAGAAGTAAACCAAACTACTTTTCTTTAATAAAATCCAAGTTGGATAAAAAACGAAGGAAGTTGTTTCGGGGAACTTGTTTCGGTAAATGGTTGGACCTTTCTTATTTTGACCACGAAGCACATATGATAGATTATATTTTACAAAAACAATGTTATCCGAATGAAAATCATTATGATATGCCGATTGTATATTATATTGAAGACCGTCCCCTACATTTCGGTCGTCAAGAGTTTTCGCTTATCACTGGTTTTCATTTTGGAAAAGTAAGTTTTGAAAAATATGGATCTGGACACCTCAATTTTAGGTCAAGGGTTTTCCCAAAACGTTCAGGTTCAAAAATTACAAACTTAGATATTGTTGGCCTAATTGAGGATGAAGAGGCATTTGGTATAATATGCGACGAAGATGCAGTACGTCTTTGTCTATTGTTAGCTTTGGAGGTTATCTTCATGGGCAAATTATTGGTTCAGGAAGTTGATGATTCTCTCATGCGATTAGTTGAAAACCTAGATGATTGGGATGCCTTCCCATGGGGAGAGCATATTTGGAGGCATTTGTATGATGAAATTTTGGATGTTGCGGATAAACACAAGTGGGATTTCCTTCAAGGTATTAACAAAGACCACAAGTTTGTTCCAACCTATACACTGTCAGGATTCGTTTGGGTTTTCAAGGTTAATATTTTATATATCAATATACACTGGAGTCATTTTATGTATCAATAATTTATGTTATTAATTTTTATTGAAATTTCAAAATTCGTATAGATATGGATACTGGAGTCTTTTGAAAGAAGCATTCTATGGTGGAATAAAGTTCCTGATATTATGCCAAGAGGAGTAGCGTGGTCAAAGAATAGACCCTTCAAAAGATCCGATTATAAGTTTCTTTTTGGAAAGGTAAAAGTAATATTTAAATTTTTCTTATTAATGCAATCTTTTATTCTACATTAATGCAATCTTTTATTGAACATTATTATTTGATTTTTAAGGATTCCAATCTTGTTAAAGAACTTACACCGACAATAGCTGAGAGGAGATCTGATTGGTATATAAAGTTTACGGCGTTTTTCCATGATTACATACCTAGAACTCCACCAGTTAAAACCACACATCTTTACGACGAGTGGTTGAAGAAGATGGCCGCAGCACGCAAACGTGGCAAGACTGAAAGGAAACATTTACCTATTATACGCAGGAGTGAGAGCAATATAATAGAGATCAGCATAACACAGGACGGTGTTATTACAGAGTTAAATAAGCGTTTGTTCAAACTCGAGACAATTATTCAGGTTATTTAAGCTTTATATTCTCCTCATAGACCCATCAATAATCACACGACTACTGATAATAATATACGTCCTTAATATTTTGTATCATTTATTTCAGGTTCTTGCTCGAGAAAGAAATGGGGTAATATATCCTTTTTTTCGTATATATACTTTGACATCTTTTTTTGTTGATCGTCAATACGTTTGAACCAAATTTACAAAACAGCCCCTCAAGTATCCATTATCAGTAACCTGCTTGCAGTGGATTAAAAACCACTAGCAGTCGATACACCAAATTTACAAAACAACCCTTCAAGTATCCATTATCAGGAACCTGCTAGCAGTGGATTGAAAACAACTAGTAGTGGTTTGAAACACTGTAGCAGTGGATACAACAACTTTTCAAAACAGCCTTTCAAGTATCCATTATCAGGAACCTGCTAGCAGTGGATTGAAAACCACTAGCAGTGGTTTGAAAGACTTTAGCAGTGGATACAACAAATTTTCAAAACAGACCGTTAAGTATCCATTTTCAGGAACCTGCTAGCAGTGGATTGAAAACCACTAGCAATGGTTTGAAAGACTGTATCAGTGGATACAACAAATTTTCAAAACAGCCCGTTAAGTATCCATTTTCAGGAACCTGCTAGCAGTGGATTGATAACCACATAGCAGTGGTTTGAAAGACTGTAGCAGTGGATACAACAAATTTTCAAAACAACCCGTTAAGTATCCATTATCAGGAACCTGCTAGCAGTGGATTGAAAACCACAAGCAGTGGTTTGAAAGACTGTAGCAGTGGATTGAAGACCACTAGAAGTGGATTCAAAAATTTATTTATCTTTCGTATATATGCTTTTTATAAATAATTTTTTTCATTCTTAGGAGAAATTGGAGTTAACTAATGATCTTCGGCATCTTAGTGCACAGTTTTGTGATGAGCTTAATCATGATTTTCTTGACTTGTTTGAGTCAAGTCAGTCAAGCATTGATACTAGTTCATCAGCGCGGCTAGATGAATTTTCTGATGACGATGTTGCAAAGGTAATTTACAAAATCAGTAAACAAGTAAAGAACCCTTTCCGTACCATAACATATCATAACGATAGGTTCTTTATAAACTCTGACAGGAATTTAGTATCCAAGAAGAATTAAGGTTGCGACATGAAGAATTACAAAGTGCCCCGTTAAAAGAGCAGCAGTTGATGCAACAAGAGAAGAGGTTAAGGATGGAAGAGGATAAGTTGATAAAGCGGGAAGAGGAAAAGAGGTTGCAGTATGAAAATGAACGAAAGAAAAGGGGAGAAGAAATCATGAACTCAGATCATATGAAAGCCAGTAGAGCGCGTTTTGCAGTTTCCAAAAGGAGTGAACAACGTTGGGGTGAAGCTAATTCGTATTATTGGACCAAGGCATATGCTGAAAAGAAAAGACGATGCTCTAGCTTACCTGATCCAGATATGAGTGAAAAACTTAAAATTGTCACGCCTTGGGTTGAGGTATGAAAAATACTTCTTGACAATCTTTTAAAATATATCTTGTTAATGAGAATTGATTATAAGTGTAATCGTTTCATATACTAGGATCTTGCACGCTCCAGCAACGCTGTCAACACAGTTCATTTTACAAATGAATTTGACGAATTTCTTGGACAAATTGGACCGCTTAACTGCAAGTTTCCTTGGTGTGACGATGTGTGTGTGGATAGAAGGTTTTGGGAAAGTTTGGTTTGCTTAGACCCGCCTAGGAAAGGTTGGCTAAGGGATGAGGCAAGTACTCATACAACTGTACCTACTGAATTGATTTCTTATAACGTTTATCACACTCATTCATGTTTTGAAATTTACAGCACATAGAGTTGTGGGTTAATTACCTTTGGCATGTTAGGCCCGATACGGCTGATTGGGCGATGGTTAATAGCTATTTTGTTCAGCTTCTGTTACAAAATTCTTTGCCGTTGTGTATGATAATGGTGAAAGATACTCTATTCCATGGTCTGACGTTAAGCACGTAAGTGACGATATATATATTTTATTCTAGTCCAGTCTCATTCATTTAATTATCCTGTTTAGCTTTTGCCATATATTAATGTTATGTTTGTGACCCAAACGTTGTAGGTTTTCATGCCTATTAATGAAACTGAAGCTCATTGGTGTCTTGCGCGTTTGGAGATAGACACAGGCATTGTTACCTTTTATGATAACGGTCAAACTTTTGAAGAGGAATGGCGAGAGTTTTATATCAAACTGAGGGAGTGTTTACAGGTTTGAATATTTATTCATATGTCATAAGAATTAATACAGAACCGTTTAACCAGGTTTTAAAACATTATATTTTTTAAAACACTGTAACTTTTGTCCACAGCTACAATTACCTGAGGTCCTAGCACAAGCGCAAGTATTTGAGAAGAAAGGCATTGATCCGGCAAGTTATTTCATTACATTTACTATCACTGAACAAGTACCGAAGCAGGCCGGGATATTTGGTGATTGTGGTATTTGGGTATGTATTTTTTTATACCGCTTGGCTTTTGGTCTATCATTGGATGTGAAGGATCCTATTCAGGCTGCGCTTTCATACCGTGAACAAATGGCTAGGTTTTTTTTTAAACATCGTGTTTGTGTTTAGTGATGTTCTAGTTTTGTTGATGTATTACTTGAAACAAATTGATAACCATATGCTTCCTCGAATGCTATTAATTTTTGTATTCAGTATGTTGTATTATATTGTTGTGTTCAAACTAATGTAATAGGATAATTAGAGACGCTACAAATTTGTATACTAGTAATATTTTTCTAAAAAAATAAGCAAAAAAAAAAAGCACACACCAAACTATGGATATACAAAGTAGGGCTAACTCATGCATGCTACTTTACAAGTATTGTCCATTGGGTAATAGGAATTATCCAACATGTAAACTAGGCGACTTTTTTTTGTTAAGTTTGACTATATCTTATATATATCACTTGAGTATGGTTGTACTTTTTAGACACTTTTCTACTGTTCACTTTTTTGTACCTTTTGTGCCTTTTGTAGCTTTTGTACCTATTAATAACCAAAACTAAATTTTATCTTACATATATTTTGTGTGTTTTTCAGATTTCTACTTTCTACTAACTATGGCATCACAAAACATAGAATCAAAGGCCTGTTATGAATTATGGTATCAAGAATGGCTGTAAGTTTGTCCATTTACTTTTTTCTGTTAAATTTTATCTTAAATATATTTTGTTTTGCTGAATTATTTCCATTGTTACACAGAATGTCTGAAAACAGTCAAGATCTTGGGTTTGATGTTTATCATGGCAGTCGGTTCTTTTTTTATCCCTTAAGTTATTTAGGTGGAGATGTTTTACATTTGAGGTTACCTAGGTTGAGTAGGTTATCGTATTCTCAAATATGTGACAAACTGTTGAAAGAAATTAATGAGGATATATGGGCTTGGTTTTTTTGTCTTCCAAGTAGTAGTCTAGAGGAAGGCTTGACCCTTGTAGAAGGTGATAATGATGTCAAGAAACTGTATGACATGGCTGAGCTCCATGGTCTAGTTGAGATTTATCTTTGTCATCAGCCACAGGTTCATTTAGTTAGCTACTATCACAAGAACCTGTCTTTTGATTCCTCAGACGATGAACTGACATCTAAAATTAAAAGTCACGAAAAGAAAAAAAAAGATGTCGACTGTCTGTCGTTTGAAGAACTAATGGCATGGGAAGAAGAGGAAAAAAATTCACCAGCCTACCTTAGGACACCTTATGTCAAGCCTTTTGTTGAAGCTAGTTTATTCAGAGGAAAGTCTGAATTTGGTGGTAATAATGACCTTGAATACATTCCTCCTTGTTTAAGGACTACAGTCCGACCTTATGTGTCGAATGACTTTGAAGATTCTTGGACACAGAAGTCCACTGTTACCGAGTGTTTGTCAAACGAATGTGGGTTCGAGATTAGTCCGTTAAGAGGTAAGAACCTTTTTAACGACTTTCAGGCTGCTGGTAATCATGACCTTCAGGATCCACATTCTACTAGTTTACTCCCATCTATTCAAACCAGCCCTTTAAAGTGTAAGAGGCTTTTTAATGATATTGATGGCCTTCATACAGTTGGAAGCTCTACTGTAGTTCAATATGTGTCCCAGAAAAGTCGTTTTGAAACTGGTACCTTGAAATCTAGGAGATTATTTGATGAATTTGAAGCAGTTGGTAGTAATCAATCTGATGATATGAAGGGTGATGAGGCAATCAGTTTGGTTAATGATCAAGTGATAGTTGAAGGTTCCACAACTGATCCAAGTACTTCGAAGGTATGATGAAGGCTACCATGTGGTAGTTATTTGATCTTCCAGGGTGGTATGTACCCTGTTAAACAATTTGTATTTTTGTTCCTTTCCAGGCATGATGACTAGTTAGTGTATGTTACAAACTACACTAACTAGTCATCATGATGAAACAATTTATTTTCAGTCTGTGGTGAAGGCTAGTTAGTGTATGTTACAAACTACTATGTGATGATGGTTCTGCTACCATGTGTATGTTACATTGCAATCATTTTGATTAAATATGCTGATGTCTATTTCAGTCCTGACTTGGTTCTATCAGAACAACCATCTGAATAACAAAACTACAACAATCATCTTATTTCATAGATAAGATTTTCAACACAACCATTACATTCTCAACCGCTACATTCATATCATTCATTATTCAACCATTACATTTATTCAAAGAGTACTGCTAGAACCACATCCTTCTTCAGTTGCTTTCCTTTCCTTGAGTTTTTTAAAGAATTCTTCCAGATCTTTAATCCTTTTTGCCAATGCCTTAACGTTTTCTGGTGTAATCCCATCTTGGTTCTCCTTATCCGTAACATCACCATGTAGCTTTTTCTTCACAGATAAGTCCGAAGCCATTGTGGATTGTTGTATGTGTACTATCGAACTGTCAGCAGCATCATCTTTCTTGTTTGGCACTTGTTCATAATTACCTTTTCCAGACAAGTTCAAAGCCATTATGGGTTGTTGTATATGTACTATAGAATTCACTGTATTTATGCTTATTTTGTTGAGTTGTGTTTAGGCGGGAATTTTTTTTTGGCGGGAAACTAGATAAGAAAGCGAATTTTTTAGCGATATAGTCTGAGCGACTTTTTTATAGCGATTTATGATACACTAAAACCTTATCTTTTAACTATTTTTGGCCACATCCAATTTCTACCTACCAGAACCCTAGTTTTTTTCGTGCAACTGTCAATTTCGTTCAATTATTAAAATTGAATTTCTCAAAAGGTTCGTGAACCTTTATTGTCATGGTCCCCCATATATTAATATTGACTGTATTTTATGTTTCAATATTCATATCAAAATTTTTGGCCACATTAACTTAACTTTACATGATTGTAATTGTTTATAAGGTAATCATGGCAATCGAGTTTGTGGTGCGACCAAACATAACTTTTTACCCTGGGTTTCTTGAGCTTCCTCAATTTGCTCAACGTGCTTTTAATGGGAATCGGCATTTATATTTAACTGGAATTCAAAGACAACGGAAGAAAGTAAGGATTGTTGCTCGGTTAGGAGGTCCCATTAGGATTGTAGGTAACAAATGGGTAGAATTTGTTCATGAAAACATGTATACGGATGTTCATATGTTACACTTTGTTCAAGAAGGTGATGACTCTTTTTACGTTACTGGATATGATTCTAATGGGTTGGAAGTTGAGGAATATGCTGGTGTAGAAAGTCGTCATATAAGGTTTCAGAGTTATCGGCTGCCATACCCTCATATTCCACAGGTTATTTATAAGAATTAATTTTTTTGTTTACGTTTTTTTTAAAAATAAGTGTATTTTATTACTGTATATGTTATAATTGTCAATCATGTTGTTGTCTCAGACATTGCCCGGTAATTTTCTAGATGGTATTGGGTTGCAAGGTACTGTTGTTGTTGTTGTTGTTGAAGGAATGGAGTTTAATGTGGATGTTACTTAGGGCTATGAAAGAGGTCACGATCCTCGTCCTTTGTATGTTATGGATGATGAAATGTGGTCGACTGCTCTTCAATATTCCGATATTGAATTTGGTGATGTTATTATTTTTACTAAATTGGAGAACAATAGCTTGAATATAACCGTGTTTGGTTTCGATGGTAGGGCAAAGATACAGGGGCAGTTTCTTGGTGTGACGCAATTGTTTTTTTCACAAAATGATCTTGATAATGAAGATGGAGGTAGGCTTGAAATCTCATAATCATATTCAGTAATTTCATAACATTTATCTTTAAGATTTATTTTGATATTTTTGAAACAGGTGATGAGCGAATGCAACACATTTGCCAATGGTTTGGTCACCTTGATCATTTTGTTGAGTGAACTGATGTCTTTTACAGAAGGTCTACTGAAATTCTTCCGTTATGTAGACTTGTAAGTTTGTGTTTTGTGTGTACTTTTTTCTCTATGCATTTATATAATTTTATATAATTTTTGTAAATGTTAAACACCAGGATATTCCAGACCATTTTCTTCACAATCATCCTATGCATTTTTTTCAAAATGCACTTTTTAGGAATGATGCAGTCGAATACATGATATGAATTCAGATTGACTATCATAGAGACAATCCATACCGGGTGAATCATGTGAATGCACTAGGTGACTGGACCCACTTTTTTGAAGATTGTGAGTTTGAGCATGGAAAGATGATAAGGTTTAAGTTCATGTATGTAGATTGTTATGATGATTTAGAGTATCCTGTTTTCCATATTTGTTAGGAAATCGGATACGTTTCTTGAATGACATTTTAATTTTTATTTCTTTATTTATTTTATTTGGTTACATGAACAAAATTTCAGTGGTGGGTGTGTATATACTTGTATTCGATTGGACTGTTTAGACTGTTACAAATTTTAACAGTTTATGGTAAGTACTTTTCAACATGACCACTTTATGCGCCTATAACGGTTAGGCGGTCAACCCCTTTATACGTGAGGAGTTTCATTAACAAAAAAACAAAAAAAAAAAAAAAAAAATTTCAATAACATTTTTCACATATATATTTTCAACACAACCATTATGTTGTAATCCTTCATAGTGCATAATATCACTATTTTTCGCCTAGGTTTGGTTGATTTAATCTTGGTCAACAGATTGGAGTGTGGTTGGTGTATCCACTGCTAGGGCATTTCAAACCACTGCTAGAGTTGATGAAACCACTGCCAGAATAATGAATCCACTGCTTGAGTTAAACCACTGCTAGTAGTGTTGTGTAACCACTGTTAGTATATTGTAATCACTGCTAAGCGACTTTTCAGGTGTGAAAAAGGCATGAAAGTGATTAAGCGACGTTCTTAAATTATAGTACATCGACAACTGTAAAGTACTATCACAGTTACCAAAATATTCTGAGCGACTTTTTAAAAGCGTATTTTTTCAATTTTGCGATTTATGATACACGAATACTTTATCTCCTTATCTTTTATCATTTTGTGGCCACATTCACTTCCTTCCGACTAGAACCCTACCTGCTTAATAATCTAATTCAATTGTCGTTTTCGTTCAATTATTAAAATTGAATTGTGCGAAAGGTTCGTGATACTTTATTGTCATGGTCCCCATATCAAATTTGTCTCTATTTAATGTTTCGATATTCGTACCTAATTAGGGTTTACATTTAAAATTATATATATATTTTTTAAAGTATTGTATTTTATGTGTTCTTGTAACAGGATGGCACCTAGTTGGACTTCAGATCCTCGTTACCTGTTTGACGTTCATGTTTTGGGCGAGTTTTATTTCCAACCGCTGAGGTATGAAAATGGGGGTGTTTTTTATTGGAGTGTGTCCAAGGATAGGAAGGTGGACTATAGTAGTATGTGCCAGTATCTTAAAGAACATACTGAGCTAAATTTCCATTCCTTGTTTTTCTGTTTACCACAATGTCAATTAGAGGTAGGCTTGAAACTAATAGAGTGTGATAGGGATGTGGCTGCCATGTATGACCTTGCTGATCGATATGGGAAGTTAATGATGTATATGGCACATAATCCCCAAAACTTATTTGATTTTTATTATCAAAATCTTAACTTTTATGATTCTGAAGATGATTATACAACTAAATTCATTATACATGGAAGAAGATTAAAAGATGCAAGCAATATGACATATGATGAGCTTATTGCCTGGGCTGAAGAAGAAGCGAGCACCCTTATTGCTGTTGATGTCGATATGTCTGTTAGCCATAGGGATGTAGTTGCTAAGCCTAAGGTTAAGCGTAAGTTGGTTTTCATTGAAGAGCAAGATAAAGCCTTTGCAGGCAATCGATAAAAAAAGTTAAAAAAAATTAAAAAAAAAAAACAACAACGCTATTTCTAAGCTGTTAGATGTTACTTTGTGATACATAAATCTAATAAACCAGGCGATATATGTGTCACAAAGTAGCATTTAACAGCCCAGGAATATCGCCGTTTTTTTTTTCTTTTTTTTATAGCAGACACTTCTATTTTACCTGGTGCGTCAAAGTTACCAATTAACTCATATCACACTTACCACAGGACACGTATCCATATCGATTATACATTATTTTGATGATGTAGGTTATGTTTTCAACACTACGTTGCAAGCCAGCATATCAAGGGAGCAGGTTATAACACAGGTATGTTCCAACAAAAGTACTTAGACAAACATAAATAAGTAAGTGCATATATTAAAATATCCAACAAAATTAACCTTACTAGGTTTAATAAACATCCATAAGCATAAACATAAACTTTATACATTCCTTAAACCCCACAACCCTAGCCATATATTAAACCCAAAAGACATATGAAAAACACCAGAAGAAACCAGATCAGTACACCATAGACTTGAGCTTCTCAATGAATGACATTAGCTCCCTTGCTCGCTTCTGATTGTTCACAACCTTCACCAACATGTTTGCAATGTCTGCCAAATCCTCATTTTGCAAAATATTCAACTGTGAAATACTTTTCACACCTGAATCAAAGGGATACAAAAGCTCCAACTCTGCAATCACGAAATCCCTCTCAGCAACACGAGCCCTAATATCTTGGGCTTTTTTAGTTAATTCTGCTTCGTCCATCCTAGTGACAGTAACCTCCCTCTGAAACTTCTCCACCATCATGTCTCTAACGAGACTAGAACCAGCAGCAACAGCTAACTCCTCGCAGAAAGGCATTTTTGTAGTTAAATCTGCTTCGTCCATCATTTTCTTCTTTTGTTATTTTTTTTAACAAAAAAACAGTTAAAATTTTCCTTTGGTTTATGTGTGTTTTTATATGAGTTATAAGCTGTTTTGATTTGATAGCCACGCATAGTAATTATGGCCTTTTGACTTATAAGCCCTTTTGATTTGATAGCCAACTTGAACCAAAATAACTAGAGTAGACTACTTGATGATTTGATAGCCAACTTGAACCAAAATAACTTGAACCTTTTTTTTATTTAATTTGACAGGTTTCCATGCCTTACAGTAATCGTGACATTAGAAGACGGGTTTAAACATATTGCAAACGTGCATGGACTCAGAATAGTTTTATAGCTAAATTGTATATTCGACAATTGTATTTAGGTGCCCAAAATTTATATCTCTCTATTTAGTTCCCTTTCTTTTAAGTTGCTAATCGAACAAAATTAACCTTGTTTTTTAAACAACTTTTTTTAAGCGATATTTTTTAAGCAATAAACTTTGTCGTAATTTAAAATATTTTTAGCATGTATATCACCCAAGTATCTAGAAGAAAGTATGGTCTTTATATACAATAAGTAAGACATGTGTTTAATAGTACTATCACGTAAACCGATATATTCTGAGCGACTTATTTAAAAGCGCGTTTTTTCTTCTTAGCGATTTATGGCCACTATCACACCAACCCCTGACAAGAACTCTAGGTGATTTCAAATTTAATTACAAGTCAAATGCAAATCTTTTTTGTTGACTCTGTCACACAATAAGATAAGTGTAAAGTATTATCACATAAACCAATGTATCATGTAAAGTACTTTCCCATAAAACGATGTATTTTGAGCGACTTTTTAAATGAGCCATTTTCATCTTAGCGATTTATGGAAACTGTCTCTTTAACCCGACCAAAACTCTACCTAACTTCAATTATAAAATTTAGTTACAAGTCAAATGCACATCTTTTTTTTTGACTATGTCACACAATAAGAAAAGTGTAAAGTATTATCACACAAATCCAATGTATCATGTAAAGTACCTTCACATAAACCGATGTATTCTGAGCGACTTTTTAAATGCGCCATTTTCATCTTAGCAACTTAAACCGACTAGACAAACATATTATGTTTTACTAACCAAAAATTAGATACAAAGATTTATGTGGTTGCTATTTTTTTATTTTTTTTTTAATTATGTCGATTATGCTATATATATTTTTTGTAATTCAACGTCAATGTAGTTTGTTTACTAAAACACAAAGACAAATATGATTAAGATTGATAACGACATAAATAAAAGTAAATACACTTAACTAGTACATCAACCCTAGGTACTAGTCAACTTTCACCATCAACCTGCATCAACACATAACCCTACCTTCATAACCATAAACTAACCTAAATCAAAGCTTTACACAACCTAAACAAACATAAACCTAACATGAAGGCTTCACAAAGTCAAAGGACCATTGACTCAAGATGTTCAATGAAGGATAACAAAGAACAAACGCGAGTACGCCTTTCTAAGATGGAGGTCTGCTTCCTTCCAATCTCAGCCCTATCTTCAATTTGCATCCTTCTCATGTGCTCAACAATCGCAACAGACGAGTTAGTTGGACCAACAACCAACAACTCTCCAATAAGCACATCCATACGTTGTACACGAGCGGTTAGCTCGTCAATCTTCTCTTGCAGATCTAATTCATCCCGAATAGTATCCCTAACTTCTCCCCAATATTCCACAATCATCATAGACTTGATAGATCGAGAGTTTGCTGTACGGGATAGTTGATCCAAGAGGGGAAGACGGGGGTTGGCCATTGTTGTTGTTGGTTGAGATAAGTTTTTTTTAGAGAGGATTAAAAATAGAAAGTGGAAATAGTGAGTGTTAAGCAAAAAAATGTGTTGGTAGTTGTGATAGGAGTTGTTAGAGCGGATTAAATAGAGTGGAAATATAGAGTGTTAAGCACAAAATGTTTTGTCATTTAGTAGTTTTAAAATAGAAGTGTAAAATGTATATTGTTTAGAAGTTATCCTCATTTTTTTTTAAACATGATGGATGTTTCTCATATATGTTTTGACTGTTCATTTCTGCATGGGAAAAGGTGTTCATATATATGGTTGGATTTGGAGGACATATTTATGACAAAGGATAAACATTAAGGGTGCGTTTAGTTGGAGTAAAAATTCCATTGTTTTCTATGTCTAGTTTTGTAAAAATTTAGATGGGAAATTTATCTACACTTGAAAACATAAAAAATGCGTTTAATCGATATTTGTATTTTCTATTTTGAAGAAGAAGAAGGAGGGTTGGGGATTACAAAGGAAAACTAGGAAAACAACTAAAATTTGTTTTCTAATTTTCCTTACCAACAAAAATTGTTTTTTCAAAAAAAGAACATTTTTTTTCCGTTTTTTGTTTTGTGACAACAACACAAATTCGCTAAACATAATTTCATATATAACCATCAATCGATAACATAAAATGTGTTTCCAAAATCGCCAATGGTCCGAAACTATACATAAGCTACCTATACGCAAATGGTCCAAAACTATACGTATAATCCATTTAGCGGTAATCCTAACCATGTTATTCTCTACAAACATATCGTAACACGTAAGGCGCGAACTCGTGTTAAGCAGGCGGTTTTGTCAGTTGACTTCTGATATCTTCTGCTTCTTCGAGTTTGACCAAAGCTTAACCTGCGTATTTTAAATAGCTTAAGGTTTTAGGTAATAAGAACTATCCAAGCATCGGGTATCAAAAAGACCCTTTAAACCATTAAGGTTGAGTTGGTCATTTTAACAATTAGGGCAGGAGGGTAGGATGGTGGATTTTGGGACATAAACCAACTTCTTGGCAGGGTGTTGGGGTCCACCCCCTTTTATGTGTAATAGCACTTTAACTAGGTTAATGAGATCATGTTGTGTTCATATGCTTGTGATACAAAAGATTTGATCATGTTTGCGTACGACTATTTGAACAATGTGTATATGGTTGAGGGTTGCTGAAAACAAAGGAATGATGTTAGTATGTCTACTTAAAGTGATATTATACCATTTCCCGACACCATTTCCTTATCCTTTTTACAATGATCACACAAAAAACTCACCAACGATTCTCTCCTATATTATGAACCAACAAAATTGAAGTTTGCGTCGGTGACACGTGGCTTCTTTGATTGTTTACGGCGAGGAGGTACACGGTTTCTTGGTCCAGTAGATACAGGAAAGTGTACAACACATTTCTTGTTACGGTTTGTTATGGTTACCTGATGATGAGAGTTGAATCTTGAAGGGTAGAAAGGTGGTGCAAAGTGGTTTAGCTATGCGTTGAGAGTTCATAACTGTGTATGTATGTTTTTAGTGTGTGTTTTTTGGTATGTAAGGCCATGTTTCTGTGTGACAAATTGATGTCAGAGATTATAAGAAATAGATGACAGGGTTTGTAATGATAGTGATGGCGAGTGAAGTGGAGTTAATGAGGCACCCTCACAAACCCTTTCATATCTCTCGCCAGCATTATATATCTATCATTACAAACCCTTTCATCTCTCTTGTTATCATCTCTGATCTCTCTCTGTCACATAGAAACATGGACTTTCTCACCAAAAAACATACACTAAAAACACACACTCAGTTAAACAATCTAAAAGCCTTTTGCACCACCTTTCTACACTTCAAGATTCAACCCTCATCATCAGGTAACAATAACATACCGTAGCAAGAAATGGCTTTACACTTTCCGGTATCTACCGGACCAAGAAACCGTGTACCTCCTCGTCGTAAACCATTAGAGAAGCCACGTGTCTTGGCCTTTTGACTTCAATTTTGTTGTTTGATAATATAGGAGAGAATTGTTGGTGAGTTTTTAGGAAGATCATTGTAAAAAGGACAATGAAATGGTGTTGGGCAATGGTATAATAGCACTTTAACTATACAAACTAACATCATTCTTTTGTTTTCACCAACCCTCAACCATAGACACACTGTTCAAATAGTCATCCACAAACACGATCAAATCTTTTGTATCACAAGCAGATGAACACAACATGATCTCATTAACCTAGTTAAAGTGCTATTACACATGAAAGGGGGTGGACCCCAACACCCTGGCAAGAAGTTGGTTTAGGTCCCAAAATCCACCATCCTACCCTCCTGCCCTAATTGTTAAAATGACCAACTCAACCTTAATGGTTTAAAGGGTCTTTTTGATACACGATGTTTGGATAGTTCTCATTACCTAAAACCCTAAGCTATTTAAAATACGCAACGACATATCTTACCTTTGGCCTCGACTGTGGTCGCGGCTTGGCCTCGGATTGTCACCCGTGACACCTAATCAATTTCAACAAGTATAAAAGCAAAGCATATATTCCTACAACTAATCAATTGCATATAATATATTTTGCTCAAGATAAGATCGAAACCGATATCAATGTTGTGTGAAGGTTTAATGAAGTTTTTTATAAACAATATGAAAGTTATTATAATCACTTACAAACCACAATACCTAAGCTTTTCAATCAATTCGGTGTAACATAAACAAAAACCCATGAAGCATTAACCAAATAAGAGATACCTAGTTAATATTACAACTATATAACAAAAACCCATGAAGCTTTTTACAGTCAGTCAAGAGTATTTATAAAAATTAGTAAACGATACCCGCGCGGTGATGTAGTGGTGGTGGAGGCGGCGCTATGATGTAGTGGTGGTGAAGGTGGTGCAGTGATGAAGATGAAGGAGGTGAGGTGAAAGCAGTTGAGGTTGATAATTGGGGTATGTGTGATATGGGTAGTATGTGAGTTATAGGTTCCTAAATAGAAGTTAAGATGGAATCAGAAAATTAATGTGGGGAAGGTATAAGTTGTTGAGGAGTAAATTAAGTGGTTGACTTTGGTGGCCGGATGAATGACTTGGAGTTGACCTGATAATGTATACTTGGGGGGCTGTTTTGCAAATTTGATGTATCCACTGCTAGCGTCTATCAAACCCCTGCTAGTGGTTTTCAATCCACTGCTAGCAGGTTCCGGATAATGTATCACTTGAGGGGCTGTTTTGTAAATTTGATGTATCCACTGCTATCGTCTATCAAACTCCTTCTAGTGTCTATTGATAACGCTACACGCGTCGCTCGGGGTCAAAGGAACTTCCTTTTCTTCGAGCAAGTTTTATAACACCCTAGGCAGTGAACCTAATCGTTGTAGTGTAGTAATTAGGGTAAGCCACGGGTATTGATATCGTTCTCTAGGGGAATAGGAATGCTAGTAAGGAGTTACTACGCTAAGGTTAAGGTTGAGGAAGATTATTTTTTATCTTTTTTATATTTTATGAAAATCAATATTTTGAACGAGCTTCTTTTCCTTCAAGGAAACTGGGGCTCGCTGCGCACATCGCAATAGTTATCTGTGATCTTCCTCAAACTATCTGCTATCGTCACCTATGTAGTTTAAATGTTTTGTCGGGGAGTTCACTATGTAATAGGCCTTGGACGATCGTCACCTAACTTTTGGTGATCGTCCCCAAACTATCTGCGATCGTCACCTATGTAGTTTAAACGTTTTGTCGGGGGGTTCATATGTAATAGTCCAGTTGAGGTTCAGTAAGTAGGCCGGTGGTTTCAGTTGGTGAATTAAATGAGGAGTTGTTGAATATGGAAGGGGTGTAATTAAAAGACTAAGGTAGAATTGAAGATAAATCCTTGGATATTGAGTGTATGATGGGTATAGTGTGTATGGGGTTAATAGTTGGAGTTGACGAAAGTGGAGTGGAGG
>BPTQ01000007.1:252567482-252881594 GCA_019973895.1 Chrysanthemum seticuspe
AAAGACTTATCTTGATGTAAGATAGGGTTTAAAACCCTAAAATACTGTACAAGACACCTTAGGTTCGGTTTTAGGTTTTTACTCCAAAGACTCTCCACACAAAGACTGAAAAATTCGGATTCTATATATAAGATTACAATTACGACGGCGTCACCTTATGTTTAGTGACGCCGTCGTGTCGCCGTCATTAGGGTTTCGTCTTGGCCACGTTAACCTTGCGACGGCGTCACCTTATGTCCGTGACGCCGTCCTCTTCAGCTTCTGACGTTGTCTGGATTGCATCTAGGCCGTCTGAGTAGCGACGGCCTACTCTTTCACAACTAGACGCCGTCTCTTGAAAATACGAGTTTTGGGTTCTGGCCCGTCACAATAATTTTGGGACGGCGTCACAATGTAGCACCTGACGCCGTCGCCTTCTACTTTCAGCAACTGTGAGTGTCTCGATTTTGACTTTGGCCATTTTCTTCATATATTCGCGCCTTTTCGTCCAAATAAGTGCCATTCCAGCATTTTGCCTTCACGAGACCTAAAAAGTAAAAAGGAACGATATTAAGCAATAACGGATACAAAAGTGATCAAATAAGGACTTAAACGACCCCTCAAAATGGTACCTTTTAAAACCTTATCATCTATCAAACCACTGCTAGTGGTTTTCAATCCACTGCTAGTGGTTTTCATGGCATGATTGATTTTATCAACCACAGTAAAATTCACTTTGCATTAACTGTAGCACCCACAATTCTTAAAGACTATATACATGATTTTTGGGGTAATGTTGAGATACAGGAGCGAGATGGAATAGAGGTGTTTAGGACTGCGGTGGATGATAATGAAATTTTGGTGGATGAGGAAGTCATTAGAGGTACTTTGATGTTCGATGATGCTAATGGACTAGTTAATCTTTCTGATAATGATATATTTCAAGGTTTAGAAAGGTTAGGTTATACAAGAAGGGGAGACAGGGTAAAATTTTTGAAATGTATGTTTTCTTCCCAATGGAAGTTTTTAATTCACACCTTGCTAATGTGTCTGAGTAATAAGACCACTGGGTTTAATGAATTTCCTTCCAAAATTGCAACTGCTTTAATTTGTCTATCTGAAGGGAGGGAATTCAATTGGTCTAGCATGATTTTTGAAGGGTTTGTGCAGAATATTAGGAAGAAAGGTAAATATTACTTGTATCCTAGGTTTGTTCAACTTATTGTGGATAGCCAAATAGCAGAACCTGTTGAACATAATACAAAGTATGAGGTGCATTATATGCTTCCTAAGGTTTTTGCTCATATGAGACACCAAAATCCTAATTTAACAATCCCAATTGTTCCATTGTTCCCTCATATGATTAATATACCTTTCGTGAGTTTGATGATGTAACTGAACCCCAATTGACTGAACCTGAACCCACTGCCACCTTAGTTGCACCCACTGCTAGTACAACTGTAACCACTGACACCAACCCTGATGCTATGATTACTTTACCCAAGGATTCACCCCTCGCACCAGTTCACACAGGTCGAAGTGATGAGGGTAGCTTGGAACATCAACATGAATTGACGGATAATGATCAGGTATATGATGACTTTTCCAATGAACCACCTCTCGGACCAGTTAACACAGGTCGAGTTGGTGATGAAAATCTTGAACGATTAAATGAATTGTAACATATTGGATTTCATAAACACACTAAACCATAAGATCAAATAGGCATACAATATGATTCTAGAGAGAGAAAGTTAGAGGTTTAGGGAACTTTAGTGAGAGAAAGAAAAGTCTTATTATGAGCTCCAACTCTCTACCTTGGAAGGTAGAGAGTATTTATAGTCATTACATAAATCGCCACCTATCGGGCTGTAGATCAGGCATACAGTGGGTAAAGACCCGTCCGTCCTCCACGGTGTTACTTAAACTAAATACTACTTAACTTATAATAATCTACGACTACGAGCTTTCTAATGATTACATATACTTGAGGTGACCGACTCTTTAATAACTGGATTTACTAAATCCTAACAATCTCCCCCTAAGGGAGGTCACCTCAAACATATACTAAAATTACATTGAATACAAATTGATATTACATTAAAAATTGTTCTTGCATTCCTGATGTAGTACTTTGCTCCGAAGCTCGTACTCATTGATTCTTCTCATAGCATGTTTGGTTAATCCAAGTGGAGGTCTTTTTACTGATCCACGTGATAATAATTGTTGAGCCAGCTTTTGAGATCATCAACAAACATCAATCTCTGACTCATCCATTGTGGTGTTGGTATTATGTGATGTTGTGACATACGGACCGACATGCTCACATTTTGGATCATGATATATTCTCATCAGAGTAGCGGAAGCTTTCGTTGATTCATAATATTGGCAGCAGCGTAGCAGAAGCATGGAGTGAAAATATCAGAGTCATTGATGCACTAATCATGATTTCTTTTGAGATGAATGTGTTGAGTGAGCATGCGGCTATGGATTGACCGCATCATTCTGATCAGCTGCAAACGTAGGGCATACATGCATAAAACAGTTAGCAATAAAGCGCACGAAAGTATCTTTGATCACTTTCGTTGAATTGAGGTACACGGCCCACGGTTCCCTGTTGATCAGTACAAGTACTGCCTGTGATCAGGTATAATTCCGAAGAATTTCCTTGACAGGGTTTCGCAGTTGCTCTAGCTGTTCTCAAACCGGAACGTCTCAAAGAAGACAACACGGAGTGAGTGAACCAGCGAATAGAGATTCACTGATTGATGAAAAGAGATTTGAAAAACAATCGTGTATCGCACAATAGAAATTGTTTTTGCAATACAACAAAGGTTTTAATGAAAATCAATTATCAATCATAAACACCTTTTGATTTGAAATATTCGTACACGGTCGAAGTGCTAAAGAAAAGAGTTTTTAAGCACAAAGACCGGGTTTTCAAAGGTATCCGTCAATCCATAACCTGAACCAGGATTGATTCAAAAGATTGAATCGCCCCATTATTTCTGTTCAGTTCGTCACATGGTTGATCTATTGAATAGATCTCACATGCCACCTACCAGGAGCTTGTTTGATGTTGGCTCCATAAGGCTTTCCATCTTCATTGTGAATATGTTTGCATATCACTCAGATGTTCTGGCAATACCACAAGGATAATGCGTAGGACTCAAGATATGATCTCTTTTTCCACATTGTGTGAAACAGAGAGTCTTCATTGAAAGTGTCCTAATGAGATTTATTGATGATCTCGTGGCTCTAGACTCAATTTGTGCATATTTGGATCCTATATCAGAGACTAGGGAGAGGGTCTCCTTTTTCAATATCAACAATCTCTAAGAGAAAGTCGATAGATAATGTTGGTTCCCCGTGAGAATGAAACAAGTCCTTTTAAGAGAACTTGAGTGGTTTGGGAAGTTGAAGTGCAGTGCGTCACTGGGTCCATGACGTCTTGTCTTCAATACCGATGTTACCTTGGTAACCACCAGTAGCAAATGAATTGAACCCGGTTTCTGCCCTAAGGTTGAATAATTGGAGGGCTATTTGTTTTCACCCTTTTCTCATTCAATTCTTTTTCATTCTTCAACCCCTTCAGTGCTTACCGAGACTTCATAGCTAGAACCTTGTTGGGTTTATTCCAGTACTAGCTCAGTCTCAGTCCGCACTCTTCCCATATCTCATTTTTCTCCTCTTTTTTTTTCAATATACCTAAGGACTTCTACACTATCTAGTGGATTGTCCCTGGGTAGATCCCTCCGGTTCTGGCAGATCATGGGAACAAATACCTGACCTTATCATCCTTATATCACCATACATAAAGTAAAGTTGGTCGGTCTATTTGGTATTGTTCATCTGCCATTGGAACCAATTGAAAACCATTTGAAAATCAATCCAGATACTTGTGATATATTATCAAAGCATTTTGTACCTGAATTGTTTTGATATTTTTAGAACAAGAGCTCCCCCTCAACATGTGCATTAAGTGTTTGAAATCGTTTTGCACACGGAGGCAAGAGAAATAATTAACTTCTTTGATTACCATTTTCTAAAAAATATCAACATCACTTCCCTAATCAAATCAAGTAGATAAAGCATTTTGGGGAAGGATGAGGTTTTCATAAGCTTGCTCCCCCTCAATATGTGCCTTGAGGTTTGAAATAGTTTTGCACATACAAGAGAGAACCTGCACATTGATATAAATTGATCACGTTTTAGATCTTTGTGGTTTAAGATAGATGCTCCCCCTCAACATGTGCATGGAAAATTTGAAATCGTTTGGCACATGTGGGAAGGAGAGCTTGTACATCCTTATAAAACCATTTACCGAATTATCAGTTTAAATCCAATTTAAATCACAAATTCTCCCCCGATCACAATTATCAAATCATTTGAGATTTGTGATCTCTGTAGATTTAAATTGATTTTGAAAGCTTTTAAGGAGAATTGTGACTTGATTATGAAAGCGTTTTATCTGATAAGGATTGGATTTTAAGACTTTAAACTCCATTGAATAAACATGCATGATTATCTTTTGAAAACAATTATATGACAAATAACTTTTTGATTTAATTGAAATCATTCTCCCCATCAATCAATGACATAAGTTGTTGATTGAGAGATAGATATTTTGACAAACTTTTTAAGTCCAGATGATTATCAAAAATAGAGTTCGAGTTATTTTTCAAAACAACTAGTTTTCATAAGATAGTAAGGATTAGTTTAAAGAATCAGAGCAAGAAATTTGAAAAAACCAAGATAAAGCATGGCTCTGTTCTATCTTTGAAAAACGGGTTACTGCCTGAAATGACAATAAACTATTTTTTTCTCTTTCTCCCAAAAATATTTTTTGATTTTTTGATTTTTTTTTAACATTCGAACAACATCTAAAGACCCGTGTCATTCTTTGAATGACAACACAAAATCCGTAGATGATATCGAACAAGGAAAAACATGATAAAATATCAATATTTTTTGAAATTTTTCAAGATTTTCTAATTTTTATAGATTTTTGAAAGTTTTATATTTTTCTATTTGTTTTGTTGAAGGTTTTATAATTTTGTATTTTGTTTTTGAAAAGATATTTACAAGGGATAGATGAAGGAAACCTTTTACTCCTCTTCTTCCTCTTGAAGACGTTTGAGTGTTTCTGGTTGTAGGCTCTTAAGACCCAGCCGTGGAAGAATAAACTCAAAACGTTCTCTAGGAAGAGCTTTGGTGAAGATGTCTGCTAATTGGTATTCAGTCCTCACAAAGTAAAGTTCCACCACACCGTTTTCAACTTGCTCCCTGATGAAATGATGTCGAATGTCAATGTGCTTTGCTCTTGAGTGTTGTACATTGTTGCATGAGAGAGCAATAGCACTTTTATTATCACAGTACAGAGGGATTGTGTTGAATTCAAAGCCATAGTCAGATAATTGGGATCTCATCCATAGGATTTGAGCACAACAAGATGACATGGCTATGTATTCCGCCTCTATAGAGGAAATAGAAGTACTCATTTGCTTCTTTGAAGACCAGATCACAAGCTTATCACCCAAAAACTGAGCACCTCCAGACGTACTTCGACGAGTATCTTGACATCCTGCATGATCAGCATCTGCATAGGCTGTTAGTGACATACCAGTGTCCTTCGGGTACCAAAGTCCCATATTGATGGTACCTTGGAGATACCGAAAGACCTGTTTAACCGCTTCAAGGTGCTTTTTAGTAGGCTTAGCCTGGTATCTAGCACACATGCAAACAGCGAACAAGATGTCTGGTCTACTAGCTGTGAGGTACATCAGGGATCCAATCATACTACGATATTTCGTTTGGTCTACCATGATCCCTGAGTGGTCCTCATCTAGTTTGGTACGTTCAATCATGGGAGTGTCAACAGGGTCACTAGAATCGAATCCAAATTTCTTTAAAATCTCATTTGCATATTTAGATTGATTTATGAAAATGCCTCCGGGACTTTGTGAAATTTGTAATCCCAAGAAAAATGACATTTGTCCCATCATTGACATTTGAAATTTAGAACCCATTTCATTTGAAAAACGGTTACACTCATTGGGGTCAGTCGAGGCAAAGATGATATCATCAACATAAATTTGAACATGAATTAAATGTTTGCCTGACTTCCTGGTGAACAATGTTGGATCAACTGCTCCTTTGCTGAATTCGGTAGATAGAAGAAACTTTGATAGCGTATCATACCATGCCCTTGGAGCTTGCTTTAAACTGTAAAGAGCCTTCTTCAAACGATAGACGTGAGTAGGATGCTCTGGATTCACAAAGCCTTCAGGTTGGCTGACGTAGACGACTTCTTTAAGATCTCCGTTCAGAAATGCCGTCTTTACATCCATCTGATAGACTACCATGTTCTTACTAGCAGCATTAGCCAAGAAGATTCTGATTGCCTCGATACGAGCAATAGGAGCAAATGATTCTTCAAAGTCAATACCCTCCTCTTGACGGTATCCTTTAGCAACCAATCGAGCCTTGTTCTTTAAGACATCACCATGCTCATCAAGTTTCACTTTGAAGATCCATTTTAGAGCAATGATCATAGCAAAATCTGGAGCAGGTACTAATTCCCATACATCAAGTCGATCAAACTCATGAATTTCTTCTTGCATGGCATTGAACCAACTGTCTTCATTCATGGCGGTTTTAACATCTTTTGGTTCGATCTTAGAGAGTACGGAGTTGAAGAAGCACCATAAGGCATCGGTTGCAAGTTTTTTCCGTGTTGATACTGGACGAGAGGGATTTCCAATGATGTTGTCTAATGGATGATCGTGAGTCCATTTTCTAAGGTGTTCATGTGGCAGTTGTTGAGGGACTGAGGTAGCAGAGTCGATGTCTCCTGAAGAAGATGGTTCTGATGATGATTCAGGAGCAAATATGTTTTCAAATGGAGCATCTTCAGGAGTAGCAAAGGGATTAACTTCATCATTGATGCCAGAAACAGTTCCATGATGTACATTCGAAGATTGATGATTTGTTGATGAGACTGAGTTATCAGCAGCAGGCGCTTCTTGACTTAATGATATTGAGACTGAAGGATTGACTTCATTCTCAGGGATACGAGCAGCCTCTGTTGTGGGAATTGACAGTTCATTAGCACTTGGCTCATAGTGTTCATCAAACATTGGATCAAACAATTTCTTCAAATCATCTTCAGTTGGAGGTACATATGGAGTAGCTGGAGAGGAATTTGGTACAAGGGATGAACCAATGGGACTGTTTTGAAGTGCGGGTCCATAACTGGGTTGTCCAGGAGCCATTTAACCGGTCAGCTCATCGAACGTAACGTGAATTGTTTCCATGATATTTCGGGTTCTCTTGTTGTAGATTCGGTAACCCTTCTTGTTTGGTGCATACCCAACAAAAACTCCAATATCTGCCTTTGCTCTTAATTTACCTAAATCTTGACCGTCATTTGTTGGATAGCACAAAGCACCAAACACACGAAGGTAGGAGAGATCAGGTTTTCGTTTATGAACAAGTTCATATGGAGTTTTTCCATGAGAGGTGTGTATAAGGGAACGATTTTGGGTGTAGCATGCAGTGGCAATGGCTTCAGCCCATTGAAACATTGGAACCTTCGAATAAATAAGCATTGTTCTTGCGGCTTCTACAAGAGTTCGATTTCGTCTTTCAACTACACCGTTCTGTTGAGGAGTTCGTGGAACACTTCTTTGATGACTGATTCCAACACTTTCATAAAACTGAATTAAGTCTTTGTTGACAAACTCTGTGCCATTGTCTGTTCGAACAATTCTGACTGTATTGTTGAGTCGAACCTGAAGCTGTTTGATTAGTTTGATGATGACATCTGGAGTTTCATCCTTTGTCCTCAAAAACTTTACCCAAGTAAATCGAGAGTAGTCATCAACAACTACTAGAATGTATTTCTTCCCATTTATCATTTGCACTCTCATTGGTCCGCACAGATCCATATGAAAGGTATGAAGAACTTCCATTACAAAATTTGTGGGTTTTGGTTTGTGGGCATATTTCGTGCTTTTACCCAATTGGCAAGCTGAACAAAGATGATCTTTTTCATATTTTAATCTGGGTAAGCCTCTGACAAGATCCTTTATGGAAAGGTTGTTTATGGTGCCGAAGTTCAAGTGATTGAGACGACGATGCCATAACCAAGACTTTGTTTTAGAAGCCTTTGATAATAAGCAGATTGGAGAGGACTTCATCATGTCATCGATAGAGATGGTGTATAGGTTAGAACCTCGAATACCTCTTAATAATTCTACACCATCAAGTTCTCTAACGAAGCAAGTATGTTTTCTAAAAGCCACTTCTAGATCAGAATCACAGAATTGACCAACAGAGAACAGATTATGACCAAGACCTTCCACATAATATACCCTGGAAATCACACTTTTACCAACCACATAATCTCCA
This sequence comes from Chrysanthemum seticuspe, assembly GCA_019973895.1. Classification (NCBI taxonomy): domain Eukaryota; kingdom Viridiplantae; phylum Streptophyta; class Magnoliopsida; order Asterales; family Asteraceae; genus Chrysanthemum; species Chrysanthemum seticuspe. The sequence goes on from BPTQ01000007.1 coordinate 252,575,874, forward strand.
TAACCCATAATAGCTCCAAAATGGTCGTTCCTGAATCTAACTGTCTCGATGAATTTACTCACGAAGTTCATGAGCCGCGACCGGTCTCCAGTCATATGCTTGGAACAGCCTGAGTCCAGGTACCACAGAACGATTTGAACGATATGCAGTTGAACACAGACAAGAATGGATAACTGGATAATTGGGATCCCCATGCAAGAATGGGTTCTATTTGGTTAGTAACAATGATTGGAACACCCACATCAGAAATAGAAACATTCATATCAGAAATTGAATCAATGGAGTTATTATGAATAGATGCAGTACTAGTGTCCGTATTTGCCCTATTTAAAGTATGTTCACTTCTTAAGGGAATAGTTCTACCAGTAGGCATCCATTTTCTAGTGGGCATTGTCTGATTAACCTTATGGCCAACAGGTATCCATTGATAACCTATCTTACTAAATGTTCTTCCTGTGGGCTTCCACTATTTTCTAACTTTCTTTAGCCTTTGCCTTTTTGCCTTCTTAGCATGATATTTTGCTTTAACAATGTTAACTGGAGATTTGACAGCTTTAGACAAAACATTCACACCACATTCATGATTAGTAACAGAATTCAAGCAGACATCATTACAAGGTTTGCAAATAGTATCAGATTTTGAATTAATTACAGTACGCCTATGGCAAATACTAGAATCAACACGATTCGTTTTATTCGGCTCAAACTTAAAGTTCCTAGGTTGGTCTTCTACTCTCTTCCAATGAACATTCTTAGCTTGCGAGGTCCTATCATTCCTTGTATTGTCTTGAGACTTTGACCTGCTCGCTTTAATGTCACTGATTACTCCTGTAGAGGGAATGGGAACATTAGTTGGTTTTGCTACTCTTTGCATCTCTTGTTTAGATGTGCTGGGATCTGAACTACATGCAGGCACACTAAGGTTCACTTTCTTAACACTAGAAGTGCTGGGATTTGTACTCCTAGAATGCACACTAGAGTTCACTTTCTTAGCACTAACAGATCTGGAATCTGAACTACTTGAAGGCACACTAAGGTTCACATTCATAACATTGGGCATTGAATGATTTCATGCTTGGCACTAGGCATAGAACAAGGAATCAAAGGATTAACTCTCTCACATAAGGATTTAGGGCATATTGTGATTAAGCATTCTAAAAGTTCTTGAGATCGTTCGGCATATAAGCATGCATGCCCAATTGCATTATCAAGTGGTTTCTCTAACTTATCCTCTTCAACAATCTCACGGAGACATTCTAGACAATCCTTAAGGTATGAGAAATATGTTTGAATTGCAAGTTTGTTATTCCTAAGATGAAGGGGAACATATTTCACAGACAAAGCATATTTATTACAAAAGTGAACCTTTGATACACCATTCTCCCCATTGGTCATTGGCATTTTCCCTTTTTACCTGGCTCTTCAGATTCTCAATTTCCTTTTGCAATGAAGCTATTTGTTCGTTATTTTTGTTACGAGTGACCTTTATTGATTCAAATAACTCATTGAAATGACGTTTAACCTTTTCAGTTTCTTCTAGAAAACTTTCGTTTTCCTTTTGTAATGCATTTACTAAGTTTTGAAGATGAAACGTTTGAGAATTCTGAGAATTTAAAGGAGGAGGCATTTGGGAGCCAGTCACATTGTTCTTTTGACCCTTTAATTGAGAGATTTGGGCTTTCAACTTTCTGATCGTGTTACAATGAGCTTGGATCTGTTCATCACGTTTGTTAATTTGAAAAACTGCATCAAACTCTGGAGCATTTGAGGATGTCTTGATATTTGAAGTTTTGACATTTTCTTTAAGATGTTGATATTTTAGTTGTAAATTAAAATGCTCAACCTCTAGTTTGGAAAAATGTTTAACCAAATTGTCGTGATCATCCAGTTCAATTTTCTCATTTAGTTTAGAATTAGTCTTTTCAAGCTCAATGACACGATCATGGGAGACTTTCAGGGCAACAGATAATTCATGAAATTGAGAAGCATTAATGGAACAATTTGTAGCAGTGAAAAACACATCTTGAGCAACACATTCAGTAATAAGAGTCTCATTCAATGTATGCAAGTTCTTCCTCTCAATCTCATTATATTTTAGTGCTCGCTCATAGTCACTAACCTCAAATATCATTGCATCAAATTCCTTTTCCATTTCTTTAATGTCTAAATTCATTCCCTTTTTAAGACTTTCAAAATGATCTTTTAGTTGTTTAAAGAAAGGCATGACTTCAGTTAAATAACATTCTTTCGTTTGCTCAAAACCCCTTTCCCCTTCCGCTATACCAGTGGGTGTGATCCTTTTCTTACAAGTTTTCTCAAAATCAACAAATAGTTGAAAAATAACATATTGACTGATTAAGGTCTTGCTTTTAGTGGCAATAGTCCTAGGAACTAAATGCATTGGTGTATTTGGAGGATACACAGTCGCTGAAGGCATTTTCCTAAGGAGAGGGTTTGTAACAACAAGATTCTCTGCTTTTTGCTTATCTAAATCCTTTTTCCAGAACACTTGTTCGGGAGTCAACAACATTTGAGGCTTAAACATGTTCAAGGAGATCCAATTCTCCTTTTTGTAATCATGGGGTGTGATAATTATTTTCTTCTCTTTACATTTAGGATCATCTAGTTTCTTGTTCATCTTCTCCCTAGTGACTTCATCTGATTTCTTATCTTCCTCTGTGCACTCAATGCAACTAGGTTTCTGTCTAGGTTTAATAATCTCATTGCCATCATAGATTACATTTTGAGCTGCTTTAGCTATCTTCCCGTACTCAGGGTTGGGTTTATCTATGATAGGAACACTATGCTTATCGCTTAAAACTCTATGCTTAGTGACCATGTGAGCAGTTTGAATGGTATTTCCTTGTACGTACAACTTATTTTCAAGCTTGTTCTTCAAAGTATTTAGATTAGAAAAATCATTCAAAAGTTTTGATTCCTTAGCACTGAATTCTTGCTTAAGCATTTTAACATTTTCTTGAAGTTCTTGTTTTTGCTTAGCAGTTTTAGAAAGCTTTTCTTGTAAGGAGTTTAACTCTTGTTTTAATACTTCTTCTCTAAACCTACTTTTTCTAATAGTTGTACGCATTTGGTAATCCATTTCCTGCTCACGGGTGGTTAATTCAAACTTAGATCGTTGTTCATAAATAGCAACACGTTCTTTATAAGCATTAAGTTCAGAATAACAGAATCATCAGGGGTACGTGCAGTGTATTCGTCAAAAGCATAGTCATCATTGACTGCATAAGATACATCACTTGGTGCAATCTCACTTTCACTTTGTTTCACATATTGATCATATGGGACAACATTGATATTACCCATATTTTCAATATCTGACTCAATAATTACAGTTGATTGTACTTCGTTATGTATCTTTTGCTCATCAACTTCATCGTATAATTTTAATACCTCAGAAATGATTTTGTCTTTGGATGGACCAGCTTGTGGTGATGAAGAGACTTTGGGAGAGACCATTGGAGAAATGCTAGCCATGAAAATGGCTTGTGCAGTAGGTTCTTCATCAACATCAGAGTCGTATGCATCACAATCAGCTACTTGAAAGGCATTCTGATGATTATGGCCTATCTCCTGAATTGGTTGCTCATCCACATCTGCATCATATGTCTTAGCATTTCCTTCAGCCAAGAACAACAACTCCTCTTCATCCAAAGCTGCACCATTATCCTGAGCTTGCACAAGCAACATCTTATCCCTGAAGTACTCTGCATTCTGAGGGCGTTTTGGTGATGTACAGTTCCTTGCAATGTGTCCCTCACCTCCACAGTTGTAACATTTGATTGGCTTTGCTTGACCCTGATTTCCAATCCTACCTCGATTCTAATTTCCACCAACTCCACCCCTTCTCTGATCGTACTGCCTTTCTTGAACTGGTTGTACCATAACCTTCCCATCTCTGACAGTGGCTTGATTGTGTGGATTAGATGCAATTCTGAGGTTGTTGTTGGTGTGTGGGAGAGTGTTCATGTTTTGACTGATCATGAGAGCCAGTTGATTAATGAAGTTTCCCATGTGTGCATCAGCATCAGCTTGTTTGAACATTGGATCGGGAATGAGTTTGTGATTACCATTACCCATGGGTATAACTTGAGATGCTTTGGTGGTAATTCCAATGTTTGAGTAGAAGGCAGTTGAATCATTTGATGAGCTTATCTCTCCCTGGTTGGTTTTGAACTGTTCCAGAATCCTTTTTTCAAACATAGCATGTCTTTCATTCTGGAGAAGGAAGGCATACAGGTGCTCATAGTTTGTATTCTTCAATCCTTTAGTGAGCTTCACAGATGTGGCAAACTTGTGCCATTCGGGATTCATGTTGTTTACAAATTTTGAGTTCAATTGAATGTTAGGCATGGTCATTCTGATGTTCCTTATGTCATTCGCAAGCTTATGGAATCTCACATAGTACTCATAGACACTCTCTTCTGGTTTCATCTTGAAATGCTCAAATTCATCATAGAGTTGTGATTCTCTATCTTTCATAGTTAATTCAGAACCTGAGAGAAGCATCTTGACATTATCCCACACTGCCTTGGCTTCGGTGTTGTAATTGATCAGCTTGTAGATATCTTTTGGAAGACCTTGAAGTACGATGTTAGAAGCCATGATATCAGCATCGAATCTCTTTTTCTCCTTATCATCGAGCTCATCATATGTCTTTGGTCTGTCAATTCCATAGATCATTGTTCCATCTGCAGCTGTATCAATTATGTCTCTAGTAGTCTCAACCCGATACGGTCCTTCATCAATGGATTTGAGAATGTTGACCCCATTTTCCTTTCCAAGACAGTACAATCTGATTCGTTGAGCCCAAGAGTCGTAGTCAGTTCTGTCAAGCATGGGTGGACGAGTATCTGAACCAGCTGCTTGAACATCCTCGGCAACAGTGGAGATGATTGTAGGAACGTTGGTAGACATGTTAACAGATTAAACGGGATTTTAGAACTCTATGATTAAACCGGGAAATAGATTCTTTCACGGGATTTTACTAAATCAAGAGAAAACCGTATTACATACAGAATCAACCAAGTCGCTAAGAAACCCTGAACCAAGTCGCTAAGCACCAAGTCGCTAGAAAATTTTGACAGCAAGTCGCTAAGCACCAAGTTGCTAATATGTCAAGTCGCTAAATAGCAACTCGCTAAGCACCAAGTCGCTAAGATGTCAAGTTGCTAAATAGAAACTCGCTAAGCACCAAATCGCTAATACCAAGTCGCTAACAAACTTAAGTACAAGTCGCTAACTTTCACTAACTCGCTACCCGTAGTGGAGAATCCACTAAGTGTACTGTTTGTCGGCTTGTCTCAATAGACAAGTCGCTAAGCTCAACTCGCTAAGAACTTCTACTACAACTCGCTACCAACTTACAAAGTAAGTCGCTACCAAGATAAAATATCCGTAGCTCAAGTCGCTAGCTAGAAAATCAAACAAACACCACTTTTCAATCCAAAAACAACCCAACCACGATGATTCAAGCTTACCAAATCAAAACCCAAGCACATACAATGATTCTAAACACAAAACTACACCCAAGATTCAAACTTTAACACTAGAAATGATCCAAATGATGCAAAAACCACTAAACTTTTTCAAACTCTAAAACCACCTAAAAGTCACTAGAAATCCAAAGATATGTAAGAGATGATCAAACCATGGCTCTTGATACCATTTGTAACATATTGGATTTCATAAACACACTAAACCATAAGATCAAATAGGCGTACAATATGATTCTAGAGAGAGAAAGTTAGAGGTTTAGGGAACTTTAGTGAGAGAAAGAAAAATCTTATTATGAGCTCCAACTCTCTACCTTGGAAGGTAGAGAGTATTTATAGTCATTACATAAATCGCCACCTATCGGGCTGTGGATCAGGCATACAGTGGGTAAAGACCCGTCCGTCCTCCACGGTGTTACTTAAACTAAATACTACTTAACTTATAATAATCTACGACTACGAGCTTTCTAATGATTACATATACTTGAGGTGACCGGCTCTTTAATAACTGGATTTACTAAATCCTAACATGAATTGACGGTTAAATGTACAAAAATGGAGAATACGATCAGACAATTGAAGCATAGGATGTTTGTGATGGAGAAAGTTAGGGGACATGGGCTTAGTGTTGTTATAAGAGTTAGGAAGCATAATAAGAAGGTGAGCTCCTCTCAAGATGTGGTTTTGGAGGACCAAAAAAAATAGGGGAGGACTGAAGGATTTGATTCAGGGGAGGCTGCTGTTGTGAATATGGATGAGGATGTGGATAGTGTAGATCATGGAGGGCAGTATGTGGTGTCTGATAAAGATGGGAATGAAGCTGTACTCGAAACCTTGAAGACTGTAGTAGACGATATAGAGAAGGAGGTGGTGCAGGACACATCCACTGCTAGTGTTTCTGTAACCACTGCTAGTTTTTCAGAACCCACTGCTACAACTTCAACTGAGGTAACCACACCCACTGTTGTAGAAGTTAAATAGAATGACGTGGTGCAGGACACATCCACTGCTAGTGTTTCTGTAACCACGACTATTTTTTCAGAACCCACTGCAACAACTTCAACTGAGGTAACCACACCCACTGTTGTAGAAGTTAAAGAGAATGACGTGGTGCAGGACACATCCACTGCTAGTCTTTCTGTAACCACTGCTAGTTTTTCAGAACCCACTGCTACAACTTCAACTGAGGTAACCACAGCCACCGTTGTAGAAGTTAAAGAGAATGACGTGGTGCAGGACACATCCACTGCTAGTGTTTCTGTAACCACGACTATTTTTTCAGAACCCACTGCTACAACTTCAACTGAGGTAACCACACCCACTGTTATCTTAGTCTCACACACTGCTATTACTACCACATCTACAATTGTCACAGCTACATCTGTTTCACCACCTAAATCAAAAGAAGTTGAGAAGGAGGCTGCCAGTACACTGATAAATTTAAGCAAAAGTTCATCAAACCCTACACCTACCATTGCACCTGCTCCTATATTTCTTAAACCAACTGGACCTAAACCCTTGACTAAAAGTTTGACTATTGGTGAGCCTTTGAAGAAGAAGGTGGCTCTACCAGATATTGGAAAGGGAAAAGGTATTGTTGAACCTGAGATAAAGTTTAAGAATAAGGAAGAGCAGATTGCTTATGATCATGACTTTGGTGCAAGAATTGTAGCTGAAGAAAAAGCAGAAATAGAAAGGAAAAAGCTAGAAGAGGAGGAAGCTAGTCAGAGATGGTTAGATGATTGGGAGGATACACAATCCTATCTTGAAGCTTCTAATAATATTAAGAATGAGTACACTCGTCAAGAGTGGGAACTGTTGTCTAATAATCAAAGAGCAAGAATCTTGGGTGAATGGGCAACAAGGATCAGCAAAGAGAGGCAGCAAGTCAAAAGAAAGAAACCTCCTACAAAGAGCGAGATGAGAAATGCTATGATGAAGATTGTCAAGAATTCAGGCATACATATTACTGAAAATCTAAGTAAATGCTCATTTGAGAGGATTAAGGAGCTTTGTCTGATGTGTATGAGGGTTAATGATGATTACAATCCTATGGATTCTGAGAAAGAGGCAGAATGGTTAAAGAAGGGATCCATTTTTAAAAGACAAAAGGTGGATGAAGAGTTGAAAAAGAAAGAAAGAACTAAACAATATTTTAAGGAGACTGATAATCCTAATCCTGAACCTATTAATCCTATTCCTTTAAAAGCAGTTCATCCTATTATGGATTGGCAGATTGTTATAGAAAAGGGTAAAGAAGTAGTTGAGATTACAAGAGGTGATGGATGCAAATCCACTTATTTCAAATTTGGGATCTTACTGGATTGTTTGACTAAGAGTGATTTGGACCAGTTGTGGAAAGTAATGAAGTTCAGATATGGGAAGTTAGGTCCAAATGAAGAGTTAGCTAAGTTTGTATGGGCTGCTATAAAGAACATGTTTGAACCTGATCTTGATGCTGAATATTGGTATGATTGTGAGGTGGTTGAATGGCTATTGTTCTCATACTGCAAGGTTCATGGTGTAAAAACTAAAAAAAGGAAAGGTTTTTCATGTTTGTTGATAGGGATTATCCTTTATCAAATAATGTGGCAAGACAAATGTTGGAAGCTAAACACACTTCAAGAGGAACAAAGGAGACACATCCTATAATTGATCCACTGTTTCAAAAGATAGAGAAGATTGCAGACATACAAGGAACCACTGCAAGAGGTAATTAAACCACTGCTAGAAGATTGAATCCACTGCTGATGTTAGACCGCGGCTAGTAGTAAAGTATAACGGATTAGGCGCAAAAATTTGGAAACCAAGAAATGGATGCGAAAAGGTCAGAAGATACTTTAACAATGTTATGTTAATGTCTTCGATTGTTCATTTTTGTTATTTTCGCAATCTCATTTTAAATTAAAATCCAATAGATTCCATAGGTATACGCTGGATATGATGAAAAGACAGAAGATTCAAGACCATCCAACTATTGAAGACAACAAAAAAGGTGAGTAAATAAAATGTATTTAACTCCTACTTACTAGGAAACTTTATTGAATAAAGTATGTTACTAGAAAAGCACGTACGATATAACACTAAGTACTTGGAAATCAGATACATTATAACACTAAGTACTTACTAGGGGCATATAGTACTCTTAGTTACTAGGAGATCACATACGATATAACACTTAGTACTTCGCATATCTCACAGTGCTTATAGCGGCAACGTACCCTCAAGCTTATGAATAAAGAAATTCTTGTTTCGAGCACTCAGCTCCAGTTCGCCTGTCAAGATATTCATTTGCATCACTTTGTGTTCACTAAGGGCTTGCTCCTGCTTCAGAAACTCAACAGTTTTTTGTGGCACCTTCTTTCGCACAGTTGCCATCTCTTGAATAACGGTAGCCCTTTCACGATTAAGTGTAGCCAATTCTTGAGTTAGGATGTTCACCTTTCTTGCCAATTGAACATCTTCGATTGCAGTGGTACGGCAGTAGTAAATCATCATGTCTGTCCAGTTGTTAGTGTTAGCAGCAGCTCTTATCTCATCACATTTAGGCAGACCTGACATTGTTTTTGCTTACTTATTTATGGAATGATGTTGTGTGAAAATATACTTGCAAGTTTGCTCTTAAATAGACAAATTGAAAGGTAAATAAATAGTCACATGCATACCATTGATGTTACACTATATGCCTGACTCCTATATGTTTTTATAGAAAAGAACAAAAAATATGCACATGTTCAACAGTTGATTGTATAACATTGTCACAAAGTAACATCCAAAAAAGAAGAAAAAAAAATAGTGCCTCAATAATGAAGAACATTCTCACAAAGTAACATAAAAAAAAAAAAAAAACAAAAAAAAACAAATAAAAGCAAGCCACTCCTGTAGCTATTATTATTCAAGTAACAAACATTGAATATCCTAGATGACTGATAAGTTGTGCTTCCATTGTGTTAAAGTTCAAATGAAATAACAACTATAAATCGTCCAAATGAACAACATTTTCAGTCACAGGTTGTAACTGAATGTTGTTAGGAACGTTGTTTTCAGGAGTAGATGATTCACATTTCCATACGAAATCGTTGTTTGATTGAGCACTTGCTTCTCCCTGTTCGACCTCTACACGTGTCCTCTGTCCTCCGTGTCGTTCTTGTTCCACTGCTTCTTCGTTAGTTGTAGGGGTGCACGATTGTGAGTTTCTTTTACGTTTCTGAGATGTGACATTAGTTCAAACAACCATATCAGTAATTACATACAAAATTATATACATTGAAATAAAATATAGTTGCCTTGCTTGTCATCAACGGTTCAGTACATGACTGTCTTGTGTGTCCTGCCTTTCCACACCTGCCACAGGTTTTGCTTTCTGGCTCTTTGATGAGTGTGTAAATACTCATCATTTTTGTACAATATAAACTGCAAAATCATCTGAAAACACTCAAAAATGCATCAAAATGATGAAAATATCACAAATCAGTGTTTTATGTGTTTTAAATGCAAAAATATCAAAATCAGATGAAAAACGTATCAAATTTGCAAAAATTGCAGTTTTAGTCCCCCAAGTTTCAAAAGTTGTCAAAAACAGTCCCTGAACACATAATTTCAAAAGAAAAAATCACCAAAGGTCCTTTTAAAATCATAAGTTGTCAAATTTAGTCCTTTGGTGAAAAATGTCAAAAGTTTGAGAAAATTACAAGTTTAGTCCTTCAACTTTGAAATTTGGCAGAAATGGCCCCTGGAAAATTGCAATATGACAAGTTTGGTCCTTATACTTTTGAAGATTGTCACTTTAAGTCCTTGGGACAAGTTTGATGAATTGGCAGTTTAGGTCCCTTGAATTTCAGAATTTACACTAAAGGTCCCTTGTCATTTAACCCTTTTAAACCCATTTGGCCTGGTCATAAGATTTTGGACCCCCTGTCAAACAGATTTTGACCCCCTTCTATTATTACCCTTTGGTCAATCTTTGGTAAAACACCACCCATGGCGCCAAAAGTCACCCTCTCAACTGCTAACCTGCAAACACACAATACCCCATCCCCCCTCCTCACCATCCACTCAAACTTGTTCCCCCACCTCAACTAACATCCAAGAGTGCATTTAATGCATCTCCCCCCCCCTCACTCAACCTAAATTGTCAAAAGCCAAAATTGGCGCCAAAATCTGTTTTAAGGGCCAAGATGAAATCAAAGCCATCCAATGGCTGGGAAAGAAGTGGGAATTAATCAGAAGTGAGAGAAAAGGCTTTTGGGTATAAAGAGGAAGCAAAAGAAGAAGCAAAAAGGGAGTCTTGTAGTTTTATTTTATCTTAACATGTCGTTTTTAATTTAAAGTCTTTAAATTAGTATAAGACTTGTAATATTTTGTTAAATTGTATCAAACTTAAGTGTCCAAGTGTATTGCAATTAATTTCAAGCATCCAATTCAGTTTATGTTTACAATTCTAGTTTTATGTTTACTGTTCAAATTGCAACTTCAAAATATTAAATACAAGTGTTTAGAAGTTTAGTTCAAAGCTAAAATAAGCTTGTATAAGCTTATTACAGCTTGTCACAAGCTCACATTCAAGTTTCAATCACTATTGGTTCTTGGTCAAAGAAAGTCAAACTTGGTCAAGTTGTAATGGAAATGGCAATGGGTTGATGCAGTCTGGATTTGGGATTGATTTTAAGTCCAAATGGTTGGATAATGTAGGTTAGAAGTTCTGGTTTCACAGTTAGCAAGCCATTGTGGCTAAGGATTCTTGTAAGTGAATTTTTAAGGTCTCATTGCATACATTGCTTTTGTAGTTATAACTAGTTCTATCTTGTTTAATTAGCTGTCATTAGAGTAGTTAAGGTCAATTTAATTGTCTGCTTATGCTAGTTTAGTAGTTAGATCTGTTTTGTGTAGAAATCAGTTTTTAAGAGGTGTTTGGTTTAGCTTTATTACCTGTGTTATAAACTAGTGCAGTGGTAGTTACTTGTCACTTCATGTTTGTTAAGTCCATATTAGCTCATATCAGTCTTAATCTTTTGCCTGCAAGGTCTCAAAGTCAAAATTATACCTTAAGTCCCTTAGCAGCTTACTGTTAAGATTTTTACAAGATCATAAGCTCATTTTGTGTGTTAAATCCATAGAGTTAGGTTGTAGTAGCTTTATTTCTTCACATTACTTCTATATCAGTCCTTAAATCATGATCAAACCTCAATTTAGTCAACATTTCAGTTTTGTGAAAAAGTCAAAACATTGAAAATCTCAGTTTTGGCCAATCTAAAATGATTTTTCATGAACTCAATTTTGGGACAGATGATGTCAAATTGTGGGATCATTAACTTCAGTTGGTATTGTTTCTTATTAGCATTTTTTCAGATTTTTACAAATTTTTCTTAAGCTTTAAGCCAGCTTGTCAAAATGAGGTCAAGTGCCCTGTGCAAGGCACTGAAACTGCACAGGGCTTGTGCAGGTTTTGCAGACCTTGCAGCCTGCTCATTTGAGCTTCACTAGGTCTAATTTTTGGTTTAAACACTCTTAGCCAGGTCTAGTTTAGGTTGCCACTCTTGTTCTTGAAGTCTTAGCTTATTTGGTGGCTTATATTCTAGCTCAAAGTAGACCACCAAAATCTGTTTTTGCACTTTAGTCTTATCAACCAAATCATAGCAACTTGAAAATCAGAGGTCATGGCTTGTTGTTTCTAGTTGTATTAGAGTAGTTTTAGCATATTTGAGTTCCTGTTTTGGTTTGGTGCTTCTTGGTTTCCATTTGCTTCTTCAAAGTGCTTATTTATAAGCACTTTGTTCATCTGTTTCAATATCTTGCACACAACCCCATGTTTTTCCATTTTTCTTAGCTTCCTTATACTATTTTAGAGTTTTCCTGAAATTTTCATATTTTTCTAAGCTTGTTTGCTATTTTTCTTAATTTAAATTAGTTTTTAAGCATTTTTAAATAGCATTTAATACAAAAAATTAAGAAAAGCTTCAAAAAAATAATTGTTCAATTTTCTTAAGTTTAGATAAATATAAAAAATCAAAAAAATATTTTTCCATAATTTTCTTAGTTTAAAAAGTATTTTCTAGCATTTTAATTAGTTTTAAATAGTAATTAATTAATAATAAATATATAAAAAGTCTAAAAAATATATTTTCAGTTTTAAAATTAGTTTTATCATATTTTAGATTTTTCTAAGTCTTAATTTTATTTTTCTAGTCTTATTTCATATTTTCTTTTATTTTAGAGTATTATTAAATAGTTTAAAATAGTTTTTAATTAATAATAATTAATTAAATAGTTATAAAAATAATTTTCTTTTTCTATAAATTTTATTTTATCATTAGGATTGTAAAAATGTATTTTTCATAATTTTAGGGTTAATATTGCTTTAGTTTCACTTTTTAATTTGTACGTCGCGTAGATTTTAATTTCAGTTTTGTAAAAACATAAAAACAAAAACATCATTTTAAATATAGTGATAGCGTTTATTTAATATTTTTTATCTTTTTAATTTCCTTTAATTTGCATTTAAGCCGTTGTAATTTGTTGGCTTTTCCTGTAGTTATAATATCATTCAAATCCTTTTTTCGTTCAAATTTCTCGATCACTTTACGTTTGATAATCCATTGCATAGCTCGCTGGGACATAACGACCCGGGGAAACACTATACTCCCCAGGACTTCATTGTATTTGTGTCTGAACTGTTTTAAGCCTGTTACGGTTGGCCATTCACAAGTGGCCAGCTTGTGTGATTAGACTTGACGGTTTGGACCAGATCAAATTTTTGGCGCCGCTGCCGGGGAGCTGTGCTGATTATCTTACGTTTAGCAGATTAGTAATTTGGATATTCACTCTTTGTTCATACCATCCATCTGTATATGTTTATATTTTCTTATCCAAAAATACAAAAATACTCTTCTCATTCCTCTTATTCGTTGATTCTATTTCTCTTACCCTCTTTTACCGTTTAATTCTATTCTTCGTATCCTCTCAACCATTTGATTCTCTTCTTAATCCTCTATATGTTTAATTCTTATGTCGACAATCGTCAACATCATCGTCACAAATGTGTGTGAGCGGTGTGGAGGGCCTAGTTCAAGCGAATTTTGCAATTCGTGCGAATTATACATCAAAAATTCTTTTCAAAGTTATTTCGACCACCCGCCACAACCTGAAATACATTCTAATCTTGACAAACCAGTTCAAACGTCGGAGCTACCCCAAGCACCCACCGAGGATTACGAGGACACTTTCTTTGAAGATAGAGTCCGTAATCTAATCGAACAAATTCAAGCCGATGAAAAAAGGTCGAGAATTAGAATTGATTACGATGAACCCGTTCAAACACCGGTGACTAGCAAGAATGACTTGCCTAATCTTCACGTTTCTCAAGTTCCAGAACCGGAGACCATAACGGAAGTGGTGGAAATTGCTAGCTCTCAGAGCACACCACTTGTCCCACCTCCTGATTTTTCTGAATGTTCTTCGAGACTTGATAGTCATTCGGGTCACCATGTTGGTTTTGTTGATTCTTTGAATAAACCGATTCCTCTTCATAATTCTCAAATGCAATCGTTTATTCCTTGTGTCGGTTGTGGTGAGCCTCTCTTTGGTTCACCCTGTCGTTGGTGTACATGTGTACAATGTGGTAATGATATTCATAACGGGAGTTGTTTGTTTTGTGGTTCGAGGAATTCATTTGATTATGATCCTAATCAGAACTCATTTAACGACTCCTCAAACTTTTCCAATTACCCACCACAGCCCGACTTATCTTCATACAATCAACACTTCTACTGTGAATTTTGTGGAGGTCCTCACCAAGGATTTGAGTGTCAATCCGGAAACACGTTTGTCTATGAACAGTTTTCCAGTGATGCTCAGAGTTTTGGTTATGTCCAAAATCCATATGATTCACCATTCCAGACTCAACAGTTTTACTGTTGTGAGTACTGTGGAGGTCCCCATTTCAGCTCTGATTGTCAAATAGGGAACCCAGTTCCTTGTAACAATCATGACTCTCACATGTTTAACAATTTCCAACCTCCACAGCACTATACGGTTCAAACTCCACCTGAGCCGTTGTCTCATGAAATCTCCCAGGATTTTGAAACCACAATGAAAACACTTGATGATATGATTCAAAACTTTAAGAATCAAGTGAGTGGTGAAAAGACCATAGGAGAATTGCTGGCCGAAGAACGAGAAGAACGAGAGGCTCGCAAATCTAGGGAAGAATTATTAATCCTAGAGCATGCAGCTCTAAGGCGTTCCCAATTTCTCAAGGCAGCACTTTATGACGATGACGAGGAGAGTTTTTATCCTTTTAGAGATAATATTTCTCAACTCCCTCAGTCAGTTGATATCCCAGCAGTTGAGATTCATTCTCAAACAACTGCTATCACACCCGAGATTCACACTCACTCTCTTATTATGGGGGACGAGCATCTCGACACTGTTCCTGAAAAGGAATCGGACGAATTCATAAAGTCTAGTGTTGAGGACCTTGTCCCAATCCCAAGAGAGTCACAGGGAATTCTTGATCATGTGTGTGATATCCCTTCTCCTCTTGTCTTCCAAAATGATCATGTTGAGATGTTCTCCGACTCTGATGATGATGATTCGTTATCTTGTGGAGACATCATTTATGTGGAAGATTCACCTTCTGAGCTTGTTAGCTTGGAAGAAGAGAATGATGAAGTTACTGACACTGAAATCAAAGATGAAGCTCTTCGAGCAACATTATTGAATGTCAGTCTTCTCATTTCTAAAATCGAGGCTTTCAATGAGAAACCTATTTCATCTCCTATCCCCATTAAGGATAGTGACATTCTTTCCGATGATTCTAATCCGGAAATGAAAGCCTCCTGTTTTGATAATATGGGAGAGAAGATTAGTGGCAGTACCACTTCTCATTCTCATAATTCTCTCCTCGATCATGAATCATTTACTTTTGAGGAGTTCGCCAATGAACCCACTCATATCAATTCTGAATATGATTCATTCACCTTCATGGGGTTCTCAGATGAACTCACTCATATCATATCTCCGCGGGAGTATGATAAATTCTACTTTGATCTAGACACTCCCGAGATTTGTCTTGATCACATAAGCTTAAATGATGAGATTCATAATCCTGAAATTATGGATCCTCCTATAGATGAAGATGAGTTAGTCATGATGTTTATCATGATTTTCTATCTCTTCTTCACCTATCCCGTGACTTCTCCTGTTCTTCACTCCTTCGGGAATGAAGACATTATCTTTGATCCCGGCATTTCCATATATCATTTTTGAGCCGGTTCTATGTATATCTCATCGGTGTGGAACTTTCACGTGCTTCAAATGTTTGTCCAAACATCTTGAATGAAAGTCCGATGGAGATTGTCTTTTCCACTTTGCTTCCCCATGAACCAATGAATTCGGGGTCGAGTCAAGCTAGCGACTCGGTAACCAAAAACAGTAGCACACACAATATGGGTTTTCACCCATATTTCTGTCTTCTTACCCCTTTCTACCACCTAAGTGTGGGGGTGATGCCCCACATGTTATATATATATATATATATATATATATATATATATATATATATATATATATATATATATATATATATATATATATATATATATATATCTACAATTCAAAAAAAAAAAAAAAAAAAAAAAAAAAATCATTCAAATAATGGCCGTAGTATTTCCCTTTCACGTTCTTTGTTTCGGCATAACCGCCGGTACTTTGAATATTGAGGGCAATATTCATTTCTAAGTGTGGGGGGGAATTCTCACGAATTTTATCATGTAATTATACCGCCTAATTCCCCCGTTTTTGGCCAAAAATTTTTTTGGAGTAAGTGTTTTACACTTTCTCATTTGGTTATCAGTCCGCCTTGTCTAATAAACTAAAGGATTGGCTAATCCAGGAGCAAACGGCTCTTGGTAAAGATTTCTCAAATCCGTTTATATGGCTTGCAATTTGCCCAAAATTGTATGGTATTCAACTCACCATATCCTAAAAAGTGAAGAGTTGGCTAGCCCGCAAGGTTATGGCTTGTGGTAAAGGCAGTGGAAAAACCATAATTGGTAATCAGCTCACCAAAAGATAATACTGATAATTTATCTAAGAGTTGGCTAGTCCAGAGCAAACGGCTTCTGGTAAAGACAAATCAAATCCGTTTACAGCTTATGATTTGCTCAAAATCATTTGGTTATCAGTGTACCAAAGTTCTTACTTGAACTGAAACATTTGGCTACTCCAGAAGTAATGGCTTTTGGTAAAGAGATTAAAATCCATTATGTTTTCTCAAATCATTGCTAGGGACTAGCAATATCTCAGTGTGGGGGATTGATGAGTGTGTAAATACTCATCATTTTTGTACAATATAAACTGCAAAATCATCTGAAAACACTCAAAAATGCATCAAAATGATGAAAATATCACAAATCAGTGTTTTATGTGTTTTAAATGCAAAAATATCAAAATCAGATGAAAAACGTATCAAATTTGCAAAAATTGCAGTTTTAGTCCCCCAAGTTTCAAAAGTTGTCAAAAACAGTCCCTGAACACATAATTTCAAAAGAAAAAATCACCAAAGGTCCTTTTAAAATCATAAGTTGTCAAATTTAGTCCTTTGGTGAAAAATGTCAAAAGTTTGAGAAAATTACAAGTTTAGTCCTTCAACTTTGAAATTTGGCAGAAATGGCCCCTGGAAAATTGCAATATGACAAGTTTGGTCCTTATACTTTTGAAGATTGTCACTTTAAGTCCTTGGGACAAGTTTGATGAATTGGCAGTTTAGGTCCCTTGAATTTCAGAATTTACACTAAAGGTCCCTTGTCATTTAACCCTTTTAAACCCATTTGGCCTGGTCATAAGATTTTGGACCCCCTGTCAAACAGATTTTGACCCCCTTCTATTATTACCCTTTGGTCAATCTTTGGTCAAACACCACCCATGGCGCCAAAAGTCACCCTCTCAACTGCTAACCTGCAAACACACAATACCCCATCCCCCCTCCTCACCATCCACTCAAACTTGTTCCCCCACCTCAACTAACATCCAAGAGTGCATTTAATGCATCTCCCCCCCCCCCTCACTCAACCTAAATTGTCAAAAGCCAAAATTGGCGCCAAAATCTGTTTTAAGGGCCAAGATGAAATCAAAGCCATCCAATGGCTGGGAAAGAAGTGGGAATTAATCAGAAGTGAGAGAAAAGGCTTTTGGGTATAAAGAGGAAGCAAAAGAAGAAGCAAAAAGGGAGTCTTGTAGTTTTATTTTATCTTAACATGTCGTTTTTAATTTAAAGTCTTTAAATTAGTATAAGACTTGTAATATTTTGTTAAATTGTATCAAACTTAAGTGTCCAAGTGTATTGCAATTAATTTCAAGCATCCAATTCAGTTTATGTTTACAATTCTAGTTTTATGTTTACTGTTCAAATTGCAACTTCAAAATATTAAATACAAGTGTTTAGAAGTTTAGTTCAAAGCTAAAATAAGCTTGTATAAGCTTATTACAGCTTGTCACAAGCTCACATTCAAGTTTCAATCACTATTGGTTCTTGGTCAAAGAAAGTCAAACTTGGTCAAGTTGTAATGGAAATGGCAATGGGTTGATGCAGTCTGGATTTGGGATTGATTTTAAGTCCAAATGGTTGGATAATGTAGGTTAGAAGTTCTGGTTTCACAGTTAGCAAGCCATTGTGGCTAAGGATTCTTGTAAGTGAATTTTTAAGGTCTCATTGCATACATTGCTTTTGTAGTTATAACTAGTTCTATCTTGTTTAATTAGCTGTCATTAGAGTAGTTAAGGTCAATTTAATTGTCTGCTTATGCTAGTTTAGTAGTTAGATCTGTTTTGTGTAGAAATCAGTTTTTAAGAGGTGTTTGGTTTAGCTTTATTACCTGTGTTATAAACTAGTGCAGTGGTAGTTACTTGTCACTTCATGTTTGTTAAGTCCATATTAGCTCATATCAGTCTTAATCTTTTGCCTGCAAGGTCTCAAAGTCAAAATTATACCTTAAGTCCCTTAGCAGCTTACTGTTAAGATTTTTACAAGATCATAAGCTCATTTTGTGTGTTAAATCCATAGAGTTAGGTTGTAGTAGCTTTATTTCTTCACATTACTTCTATATCAGTCCTTAAATCATGATCAAACCTCAATTTAGTCAACATTTCAGTTTTGTGAAAAAGTCAAAACATTGAAAATCTCAGTTTTGGCCAATCTAAAATGATTTTTCATGAACTCAATTTTGGGACAGATGATGTCAAATTGTGGGATCATTAACTTCAGTTGGTATTGTTTCTTATTAGCATTTTTTCAGATTTTTACAAATTTTTCTTAAGCTTTAAGCCAGCTTGTCAAAATGAGGTCAAGTGCCCTGTGCAAGGCACTGAAACTGCACAGGGCTTGTGCAGGTTTTGCAGACCTTGCAGCCTGCTCATTTGAGCTTCACTAGGTCTAATTTTTGGTTTAAACACTCTTAGCCAGGTCTAGTTTAGGTTGCCACTCTTGTTCTTGAAGTCTTAGCTTATTTGGTGGCTTATATTCTAGCTCAAAGTAGACCACCAAAATCTGTTTTTGCACTTTAGTCTTATCAACCAAATCATAGCAACTTGCAAATCAGAGGTCATGGCTTGTTGTTTCTAGTTGTATTAGAGTAGTTTTAGCATATTTGAGTTCCTGTTTTGGTTTGGTGCTTCTTGGTTTCCATTTGCTTCTTCAAAGTGCTTATTTATAAGCACTTTGTTCATCTGTTTCAATATCTTGCACACAACCCCATGTTTTTCCATTTTTCTTAGCTTCCTTATACTATTTTAGAGTTTTCCTGAAATTTTCATATTTTTCTAAGCTTGTTTGCTATTTTTCTTAATTTAAATTAGTTTTTAAGCATTTTTAAATAGCATTTAATACAAAAAATTAAGAAAAGCTTCAAAAAAATAATTGTTCAATTTTCTTAAGTTTAGATAAATATAAAAAATCAAAAAAATATTTTTCCATAATTTTCTTAGTTTAAAAAGTATTTTCTAGCATTTTAATTAGTTTTAAATAGTAATTAATTAATAATAAATATATAAAAAGTCTAAAAAATATATTTTCAGTTTTAAAATTAGTTTTATCATATTTTAGATTTTTCTAAGTCTTAATTTTATTTTTCTAGTCTTATTTCATATTTTCTTTTATTTTAGAGTATTATTAAATAGTTTAAAATAGTTTTTAATTAATAATAATTAATTAAATAGTTATAAAAATAATTTTCTTTTTCTATAAATTTTATTTTATCATTAGGATTGTAAAAATGTATTTTTCATAATTTTAGGGTTAATATTGCTTTAGTTTCACTTTTTAATTTGTACGTCGCGTAGATTTTAATTTCAGTTTTGTAAAAACATAAAAACAAAAACATCATTTTAAATATAGTGATAGCGTTTATTTAATATTTTTTATCTTTTTAATTTCCTTTAATTTGCATTTAAGCCGTTGTAATTTGTTGGCTTTTCCTGTAGTTATAATATCATTCAAATCCTTTTTTCGTTCAAATTTCTCGATCACTTTACGTTTGATAATCCATTGCATAGCTCGCTGGGACATAACGACCCGGGGAAACACTATACTCCCCAGGACTTCATTGTATTTGTGTCTGAACTGTTTTAAGCCTGTTACGGTTGGCCATTCACAAGTGGCCAGCTTGTGTGATTAGACTTGACGGTTTGGACCAGATCACTCTTCCCCCTGTGATCGGATACGTATTTTTTCTTTGGGTCTTCCAGGTTGCCGCTTATCCATAGCAGGTGGTTTTACGGTTTGCAAGTCATCAGGAGTACGCCACAAGGATACATCTTTTAGAGGATAAACCCTTGCTTCGTATGTATTTTTAGTGACGTTTTCTTAAACCAATCCATCGCCCAACTGCTAGTGTCAGTCATCCCTTCAACTCTAGACACAGCACAAACATGACCACAAGGTAGACCAGATAGCTTCCATTTGCGGCAAGTGCATTCTCTGTTGTCAAAGTCAACAATATGAACATGTTTCGGATTAGTAACTGGGTAAATCTTGTGCATCTCAATTCCGTTAACACCCCAATTAGCACTCTTTGCCATTCTATTGTTTACTTTTGCATTTGCCCATTCGGTAAGTTGATCCGTTGAAGCATCTGAAATAAAAAAATAATAATACATTTTCGAGCGATGTGCCAAATATGTAATAAACCAATTATATTAGACAGTTTTTTAAGTTACCTTTGTATTTTGCTCGACGTTCAAAATACCATTTTTGTAAAAGCCTTCGGTAGTACTCCATTAGTTGGGTTATTGGAACCTTCCTAACATCTTTGGTTACAGAGTTTACTGATTCAGCACTATTTGAGGTCATGTAATTGTACCTGTTTGCAGGGCAGTAAGCACGCGACCATTTATCAAACCCAGCTTCATCTTTTAGTTTTTTATACACATCAGGTTTTAATGATTGAATCTCATAAATTGAAGCATCAAACTCCTGCTCTGTGTAAGCTTTGCATGTCCTCCAATATATAGCCTTCCACTTTCTAGTTTTCAAATTGCAGTTCAACATTAAATGACGACAACAAAAACCATGAAACGCGTTGGGAAAAACGGTACTACATGCATGTGCAATTGTCGGATGTCTGTCAGAGATGATGGCCAAATCTTTTACTTCACCAATGCATTATTTAAGTTTGCTCAAAAACCAGGTCCATGATTCATTGGTCTCACCTTGAGAAACACCAGTTGCAATAGGTATAATCTGGTTGTTGCCGTCCATCCCAACAACAACCATATTCGTACCAAGGTATCTCCCTTTAAGATGTGCGACATCAATGATTAGCAATGGTCGCATAAAACGTAAGAAGCTCCGAATCTATTTTAAATCAATCATAAATTGCTTAATTAATAATATTTACATAATAATGAAGGTATTAATTAGAAATAAAAGATAATAGAATTTATGAAAAACTTACAGCAACACCGAAACCAATGAATACCATCTTAAACCGATCTGTCTCATCTGTCTCAATGTGTGTTACTGTCCCCTCATTTTGCAACTTTAAGTTATAGCAGTAATACGACAACTGCTCAAAAGACTCCCTAGGACAACCGTTCAACAACTGTAATGCAATGGTTTTCCCACCCCAAGCTCGGTAGTAAGAAATGTCTACTTTCCAATCAACATTAAAATCTTTTTTTATGTCCGCACCCGTATAGACCCTTTTGCAATTCCTATATTTATCAACAAGTATGTGACCCACTAATTTTTGGGTAGCATTTCGATGATTAGGATGAATTTTTGTTCTGGAACATGTATGACAGTCGTTAATGGAAGTAACATAGAAGTATCGGTTAACAACACTTTTTTGTGCGTTAATGTACCAGTTGCAACCTTCTGCAAAACAAGCTACACTGTACCTTGTCTTACATGAGTTAGTAACTTTATACTCAAACATATCAACCAACGCTTTTATTCCTATTGCATAAATGCATCCTTGCTTATCATCAAACCGACTACCCACCTTCAATTTAGATACTACAGGGTGTTTATGGTTACTTAGCTTTTTAATTATGGGATCAGCTGAACTGGGTGGATCAGGGATATTTAGAAATGTGGTTTTCTGCCAACTAGGCTGCACATCTACATTAACGTTTGCGCCTGCACCCTCGTTATTATGATCTTCAACTTTTGGTGTTTGAAAATCAGATTCTTGAGGCAACAAAGGAACATTAAGATCAATATCAAGAGTCTTAAAAGAAGTAGACGGATTTACCTCGGAAGATTTCTCGATAAGTTTGATGTATAGTGTCTGGATCACGTTCTGCTTACAGCATATTTCATGAACGAAGAAAGAAACATCATCATCGTCACTCACATCAATTTTGGTTGAAGCGGACATGTAGTATAAACTGATGATCTTATCTTTAATCTGATATTTGTTAGTGAGATAGGTAATCAGATGTAGGTAGGTGATGTTAACTGGAAGTAAAACTCCACGAATTGATCTCTCAAAATCCAAATAACTTTGAATTTTGGGGAATTAGCCGAAGTCATTTTTATGGGATTTGTGTTCTGGGATTGTACAAAACAATAAACCCAAAAAATATTCGCTGAAAAGAGGACCTTTTAGTCGCTCAATATAAAATTCGCTTAAACTTTCCCCTCCACATTCACAAAGTATATTTCCCGCCAAATTTGATGTCACTCTACTAGAAAAGCGTCAAGTTTACTCATTGGGTGAAATAAAACAATGGCTCCCTCCTCTGCCTCTACTTCCAGATCCAATCGAAAGCCCTTGGAATACTACATCAATGCTACACACTGCGAATGTCCAAAACCATTACCGGTGGAAGTACAAACCTCTTGGACCCGGACTCATCCTGGTAGAAGATTCAAGGCCTGTCCAATTTATGTAATATTATTATGCATTATACTTATTTTACTTGTTAGGTTGAATATGTGAATTTAACAAATCTTATTTTTAGGACAAAGAGACCAAATGTAACTTCTATGGGTTCCTAGACCCGGAACTACCAAGTCAGTATTACAAAGATTTGTTTTACAAGGAACATGAGGAAAAGAAACATTTAATGAAGACGGGAAAGCGTTCAGTCTCGGATTAAGTTATTGAGGTTTCAAACAATGATATCATGCAAATGTTGGATGAGTTGACTTTTATCAAGTCAAGAGTGCAAGTTCATGACAAACTTGTGTTGGTTTTCAATTTGATTGTTCTCTTCAGTGCTGTAGTTTGGTTATGGTAATATGTTTAGCAATAAGTGTTATGTAATATGTATGTTATAGTCTTTTAGCAATAAGATTGTTTGTAGTCGTTTTTCAAATCAAATGGATGTTTGTAAAAAACAAACATTTTAGCAATTTACACTAAATGTTTGTTGCAAATAAACAGTATCACTACACGTATATACAGAAACAAGGGCTTAAAGAAAGCCTACATGGGTGTTAGGAATATACCAAGTTGCACTACACAGACATGCATAAGAAGTTGTCTTTTGATGTCCTACACAGACATACAGTTTGTGGTTACATTTGGTTGAACAACAAAAGTCTAAACCCACATACAAGCCATACCCAAAGAGATGAAATGCATCTTTATTCAACACTTGTATGAACAGCCACCTTATACTTCCAAAAGTACTCAACCATATGCTCTCGATACGCCAAAGCAACTTGAAGAGGGTCATCAACCTTCATACTTAAGTTGTTACCCAGCCTGTGCAAAAAAATACATACCCAAACTCCACAATCACCATATGCATTGGCTTGTATAGGGACATCATCCGCAACTCGAAATGTGATCTTATAATCAGAAACAGATATTGATTTGGCTTGAAGAACTTTACACAAGTTTAGATACTGTGGTAACATTCTCTCAAAAGTGACCCTCATTTTTAAATTATTTTATCTCGTCTCAGGTTCTGGCGTACCTAGTGAGTCATAAATTGTTATAACTCCGGTACGAATTTGTAACTCGGTGAGAAACCAGTGGCAGTCGGGTACGTTCACAGGAAAGTATACCTAAATGTGAACAAATAAACCTTGTCATAATTCATCACATTTTGAGCATGTATATATTTACCCAAGTATCTAGAAGAAACTATGGTCTTTATATACAAACCTTCTCGACACTAGACCATGGCAATGGATAGCGTTTACCAGTGGCGTAGCAGGCACGCATAGACCCATCAAGGATAGAAGAAGAGAAAAATGGTCCAGCCATAGCCCAATCGGCATTGCCCGACCTGAACTGCCACATTAGATCAACCCAAAGATCCAGATGCTGTAATTTTTTTTATAAGCAACATACCGTTAAACTAATTCAAATAAAAATTAATTTTTTTATGGAAATTAAATATCTGTTAAGTACCTCATCTCCAAGCCATCCTTTTTTATTGCCCCTTCCATAACCCAACAAAGCCAACCAAAATTTTCGATGAACAACTATGTCGCCAAGACCCCAAGGAAAGTTATGCGATGACTTAAATTTTTTTTTATAAAGATATGCATACACGCTGGTTTAGTAATCTTGTTGATATCGCAAACTTCAGGACCTGACAGATCCTGAAAAATTTTAAAAACCAGATTAATGTATATGTCTTTAAGATGCCTGTTTGTAAATGTAGTTCTGCTATACCTCTACCCATGTTTCCAACTGATTATCTTCACCACATGGGGGATTAATATCTTTTCTCAGTCTTTTGGAACGTCGTTTCGGCAACTGTGGAGTCGTGGGAGGCAGGTTCACGTATGGGTCCTGCAAACACTTGCCTACCTGCTTTGACCTTTTTGAGTCAACATCTTCTTTCAAAACAGGAGTACTCTCTTGGGTAACTTTGGCATTACTCTCTTTGGTAACTTTGGCCTTTCTAGTTTTCTTTATTGCTAGGCCATTATAAGGTGACTGTCTGAACTTACTTGCATTTCTCTTCCTTTTAGCACGCATGAAAACATCCTATACAAAATAAATTCATCATTGAAATAACATCAAACTTTTGAAGTACATGTGGTAACTTTAATAAATAATGTAGATGTACCTCAGAAGCTGTAGTCAAAGGCTTATTGGCTTGTCCGTCAGAATTAGGAAACATGGCTGATGAGTGTGTAAATACTCATCATTTTTAGTCAAATCTGAACTGCAAATCATTTAAAAATGCTCAGAAATGCATCAAAATACTGAAAATATCTCAAAAGTTGCATTTTATATGTTTCAGATGCAAAATGTTTAAAATCAGATGAAAAACGAGCAAAGTTTGCATAATTGGCTGTTTCAGTCCCCCGACTTTCAGAAAATGGCAAAATCAGTCCCTAGGCATTTATTTTAAAAGAAAAGTCACCAAAGGTCCTTTTGGAATCATAAATTGTCATATTTAGTCCTTTAGTGAAAAATCCAAAAGTTTTGAGAAATTACAGTTTTGATCCTTGGATTTTAAAAATTGTCATGTTTAGTCCTTGGAATGTCACAATTGGCAGGTTTGGTCCCTTGGAATATTGGAGGTTGGCAAAACAAAGCCTTGGATTACTTTTCAAAATCTACATGTATGGTCCTTGGATTTTTAGATATTACACTTTTGGTCCTTGTGTTATTATTTCCACAAACCAAACGGACCTAGTTATAATCCCAAGCCCAAATAAAAAACCCTTGGCCCAATCTTTTACCCGGTCCAGTCTTCCCAACCCGAAACCAAACCCAATACCCACGGTTTAAAATAATATTACCCGCCCTCCTTTTTCCCTGTCTTCCCCGACAACATTGTCTGCAACACCTCCACCTCCAGCCACCAACAACCACCCTACTCCACTCTTTGTCTCCCCCCTCCTCACCTACCTGCCAAATCGCATTTAATGCACCTTGTCCCTGTCTAAGATATCAAATCCAAATTTGGCGCCAAAACCACATAAACGGCCAAGATGGTTCCAAGGCATCCAATGGCCAATATTAGTGCTGGGATTTGAAGAAAGAGGTGAGAGAAACAGATGGGAGTATAAAAAGACCAAGAGGAAGCAACAAGGAAGTAGTACTTAGTTTAATTTCATTAATGTATGTCGTTTTTTCAAAGTATTAATCTCAACTGAGTTCTTAGTTGTAATTTAAAGTTTCTTAGTATCAAAGTAACTTAGTTCATTGTATTGCAAGTAATTTAAAGTATCAATTCAAGCTTTTGTTCACTTCTCATATTTTATGTCAACTGTTGGAATTTGCAATTTGAAAATCTGATATTAAAGTTTCAATAGCTTATTCACAAGCTCAGACAAGCTTATACAAGCTTATTATAGTTTGTTGTAAGCTTACAATCAATTTTCACACAACTTTGGTTCTTGGTCAAAGAAAGTCAACATGGGGCAAACATGATGCAGGACTGGATATGTGTTGGTTCAGAGTTGGATTTGGGTTAGTTTAGAACTCATTGGATTGGTTTAGAATAGGTAGAGGTTCATTGGTGCAGTGGCAAGCCATTGTGGCTAAGGACATGTGTAAGTCACTTTCAAGTCATATGGCATAATCTGATTTTGCTGTTATAAGTAGTTCTAATCTGTTCATTAAGGTGTATTTAGGTTAGCTAAACAAGTTTGATTGTATGCTTTAGCTAGTTTAGCAGTTGGGTTGATTTTGTTGCAAACAGTTAATATAGGTGTGTTTGGCATTGCTGTTATAACTATCTTAGAGGTTAGCTCAGTGGATAAGGTCTGTTGGTTCATGCTTGTTTAGCTTCTTTTGACTCATACATGTCTTAAAAACTGCACTTGTAACTTCAAAAGTCAAACATCATAGTAATTTGTCTTACTGCTTGCCTGTTGGAGTTTTAAAGAAGCAAAAACTTGTTCTGTGTTAAGATTACATAGAGATTACTTGTAGTAGTGTCATTTCATCACAATATAACACAATCTGTCCTCAAATTGGATTCAAAGTTCAGTTTAGTCAAATATACCAAATATGTTCAAAAGTCAAATTGGCAAAAACTTGTTTTGGGTCCAACTGCAAGGATTTTTCATAGCTTCATTCTTAAGCCATATTTAGTGAAACCTGGCATTTTATAAAGTTCCACTGGTCTATTTCTTTATCACCATTTTTGTATAATTTTGCAATTTATTTAAAAGCTCCAAACAAGCTTATCAAACAGGTCCTAGTTGCCCTGCTCCCAAGTCTCAGCTCAAACTGAGTTTTTCTCAGTTTTGTGCAGGATTGTACAAGGCTCATAAGAGCCTCCCAAAGTCTGGTCTTTTGGTTATAAGTAGCTACCTAGGTCTAGTTTAGGTCTCAATATTTGGATTTTGATTTTTAGCATATTTGAGTGCTTATTCTGTAGCTACAACTGAACACCTAAAAACTGTTTTAGCACTTTAGTCAAAATCATCAAATCTGTGTAGATTGCTATTCAGAAGATAAGTGTTGTTGTTTTTAGTTCATTTAGAGTAACTTTAGCATATTGTAGCTTCTGTTCCAGTGTGGTGCTTGTTTGTGTTCATTTGGCTTATTCTAGTGCTTATTCATAAGCACATTCCATAGCAGTTCCATAATCTCACACACAACCACCTGTTTTTCCATTTTTCCTTGATTCCTTGCATTATTTTAAGCTTAACTTGAATTTTTCAGATTTTTCCTGTACTGTTTAGTATTTTTCTTAATTTAATTCAGTTTTTAGCACTTTTTAATTAGCATTTAATACAAAAATTAAGAAAAGTTTCAAAAAAATAATTTTTCATTTTTATTAAGTTTAGATAAATATAAAAAGACAAAAAATATTTTTCTAGATTTTTCTTAGTTAAATTTGTATTTTTAAGCTATTTAATTAGTTTTTAATAGTTTTTAATTCCTAGAAAATCCAAAAATAATCAGAAAAATATAAAAATAGTTTTGAAAATTCTATTTTGATATTTTAGATTTTTCTAAGTCAAAATTTTATTTTTCTAGCTTTGTTTCATATTTTCTTGTATTTTAAGTTATTATTTAATAGTTAAAAATAGTTTTTAATTAATAATAATTAGATAAATAGTGATAAAAATAATTTTCTTTTTCTAAATATTTTCTTTTATCATTAGGTTTGTAAAAATATCATTTTCATATTTTTAGGGATTAATATTGTGTAAGTTTCACAGTTTTTATTTGTACGTCGCGTAGTTTTTAAATTCAGTTTTATAAAAATATAAAAACAAAAACAATCATTTTGAAAATAGTGATAGCGTTTATTTAATATTTTTGATCTTTTAAATTTCTTTAATTTGCATTTAAGCCGTCTGTAATTTGTTGGCTATTTCTGTAGTTATAATAATCTCAAATCCTCTTTTCCGTTCAAATTCTCCGATCACTATACGTTTGGTGATCCATTGCATAGCTCGCTGGGACATAACGACCCGGGGAAAACACTATACTCCTCAGATCTTCATTGCATTCGTGCTTAAGCAGTTTTAAGCTGATTACGGTCGGCCATTCACAAGTGGCCGGCTTGAGTGATTTAGCTTGACTGTTTGGCACGCAGTCAAATTTTTGGCGCCGCTGCCGGGGAGCTGTGCTGATCTATCTTCCGTTTAGCAGATTAGTTGTTTGAATACTCACTCTTTGTTCATATCATCCATTTATATCTATATATATCCATATTTTCTTATAAAAAATCCAAAAACCCAAAAACAGCTAAAAACGTATAAAACACAAAAATATTTTTCCTTTTGTTTCTATATATGTATCAAAAAATAAAAACACAAAAAGATTCGTCGTTTTCTTTAATAATAACAACTTAAAAGATTACCACCGCAAACCAAGGCAGTGCACTACCTAACTGGGGGTGCGACCATAATAAGTTCCCGAACTAAAGATTTAAAACTTGCCTTTGTGTCCTTGTGATTGGTGTACCTTTTTCAAAGAAGCCATTCATCTTGTGATTATTGGTTAAGTTCACTGTTGTTTTGCCTCGATTTTGTGTTAATTGATTTTGTTGTGATATCTACGTTTCAGAACCAGAAAACCCATAAAGATTCTTCTCACCCGATTTTTATAAAACGTCTTCATAATTCCCATTCTCATCTGAAAGATTTTCATAATTCCCATTTCTCTCCTTAACTCTGAGATTCCTTAGAGTTAACTCTAGTGTATGCGCACTCGCTCTTCTAGATCTGTGAGCCCATTTCGTGAGCTTGTCAAGATTCCAAGAAGGCGTGTTCGTAGACTTTCTGCTCCTTCAGTCGGATCTGAGATCCGGACTGCTCACACTACTTCCGTTATCATGGCGGAAGAACGCCCTATGTGTGAGCTTCTCCAGGCACCCATCGACGGGTATGGAGATGCTATCGTTGTACCAGCCATCGTGGCTGAAAATTTTGAACTCAAAACCGGGTTACTGAATCTTGTAACCTCAAATCAATTCTACGGTTTTGAGCGGGATGATCCTCATGCTCATATTCGATGGTTTAACAAGATTGCATCTACCATCAAGTATAAGAATGTCCCTACTGATGCTGTTAAGCTTCTTCTGTTCCCATTTTCTCTTGAGGGGCAAGCCCGGATTTGGCTCGAAAAACAACCCCCTCAGTCTATTGAGACATGGGAAGATCTGGTGAAGAAATTTGTGAATGAATTCTATCCACCTTCCAAAACCACGAGTCTAAAAAATGAAATCATCAAATTCACTCAAAAGTTTGATGAACCCTTCAGTGAATCGTGGGATCGTTTTAAGGAATTGCTTCGCAAATGTCCTCACCATGGTTTCTCCAAGTTGATGCAACTCGATACTTTCTACAATGGAGTGAGTCAATCTGATCAAGATTCTCTCAATTCCTCCGCGGGAGGAAATTTCTTAAGCAAAACTGTCAAAGAAGCTTTAGCGATAATTGAAAACAAGTCTAAAGTCCGCACTGCACGAAGTAAGCCGGTTGTTTCCCAAGTCAGTGTTGGTCCTTCTTCTTCTTCATCGCCCGTGAGTCAATCTAGCACCGATGCTAAGATTGACAAACTCACGGAAGCTATTCAAGCTTTGGTTCTCTCCAATCAAAAGAAAGTCTCTTTTCCACAAACTTCACCTCCTGCTGAAGTTAAGAAAGTGGAAGTCTGTGTTACCTGTGGTGGCCCCCATGCTTATTATAACTGTATGGCCACCGATGGTAACCCTTTTGAAGCTAATGCTGTGGGCGGGATGTCTAATCAAGGAGGCAATCAATATCGTGCTCCTATAGACCCGAACCACCGTCCTAACCACTACCCTGGACCTCCCGGTTTCAACCAAAACCGTAATCAGAATCAAAATAGACCAAACCAAGGTTTCCAAAACCAAGGTAATTTCAGTCAAAACAACGGTTTTCAAAATCAGAATCAAAATTTCCAACACCAAGGAAATTTCAATAGAAACCCAGGTCAGGGAAATTTCAACCAAGGGTATTTTCATGGTAATAATCAAGGGAATTTTCAGAATCAAGGCCCTAATCCTAACAATAGAGGCCAGAATTTTCCTGTGCAAACTCAAGCCATTGTTCCAACTGGACCATCATCTGATGAGTTGTTGAAACAATTCATGAAATCCCAAGAAGAAATGAATCGGTTGTTGGTTAGCCAGATTGCTGACATTAAGAAGTCTTTAAATGATCGACCCTCGGGCTCAGGTACTTTACCTAGCAACACGATCGCTAATCCGAGGGGCGATGCAAAGGCGATCACAACCAGAAGTGGTACTTCTTATGATGGACCCGCTATTCCTACTACCTCTTCTTCTTCTCTCCCGAAGGTAGTGGAAAGCGAACCTGAGGCGACAAAGGACAAGGAACTTCCTACTAATAACGGAAGTACCAGTAATGTCTATCCTCAGGTTGTCCCGAAACCCAATACCAAACCTGGAGTTGTTTTTGAACCTCCAGTTGGTAACCCTAAATCCAAAACTTCTATTCCTTATCCCTCACGTTTACATGAGCAAAAGCTCCGCGAGAAAGCTAGTCATCAAATGGAAAAATTCTTTCAAATTTTCCAAGAGCTACATTTTGACATAAGCTTCGCGGATGCCATCATGTTGATGCCCAAGTTTGCATCTACTCTGAAACACATGTTGAGCAACAAGGAAAAGCTGTTTGAAATGGCTAAAACTCCTTTGAACGAGAATTGCTCAGCAGTCTTGTTAAAGAAGCTTCCCGAGAAGCTAGGAGATCCCGGAAAATTTCTTCTTCCTTGTGTTTTTCCTGGGATGATTGAATGCTTTGCCCTCGCCGATCTTGGTGCAAGCATCAATCTGATGCCTTATTCAGTGTGGAAGAAACTTTCTCTTCCGGAACTTATTCCTACCTGCATGACTCTTGAGCTTGCAGATCGTTCTATCTCGCGTCCTCTTGGCATCGCCGAGGATGTATTCGTGAAAGTAGGAAAGTTCCATTTTCCAGCTGACTTTGTGGTTGTTGATTTCGATGCTGATCCTCGGGTTCCTCTCATTGTTGGACGAGGATTCCTGAGGACGGGCCGTGCTCTTATCGATGTATTTGAGCAAGAAATCACTTTACGTGTGGGTAATGAAGCTGTTACCTTTAACCTCGATCAAACTTCGAGGTACTCCTCAAATTATGATACTGAATCAATTAATCGAGTCGATTTAATTGACATTGCTTCAGAGGAGTACTCTAAAGAGTTTCTTGGTTATCTTCATAATTCTGTGAGTGGGAATTCCACCACATCTTCTCAACCTATCAATGCCGACTCTTCCCCCTCTCTCACTCCGTTTGAGGGAGGTGACTTCCTTCTAGAAGAGATCGATGAATTTCTTGCTACTGATGAATCGATTCCGCCTGGAATTGATGGTGTGTATGATTCGGAGGGGGATATTCTTTATCTTGAGCAATTGCTTAATGAAGATCCATTACCTTCACTCCCTCCGAAAGAAATCACAATTGAGGAAATCAAATCAGTGCAAACATCTACTGAAGAATTTCCCGAGGTTGAACTTAAGGACCTACCTCCTCATCTTGAGTATGCATTCTTGGAGGGTGATGATAAATTACCCGTCATAATTGCTAAAGACTTAACTGAGGAGGAGAAAACTGCTCTCATAAAGGTCTTGAAGTCACACAAGCAAGCAATTGCTTGGAAACTCTCCGATATTAAGGGTATCAACCCTGAGTTTTGTACTCACAAAATCTTAATGGAGGATGACTTCAAACCAGCAGTCCAACATCAGAGAAGGGTGAATCCTAAGATTCATGAGGTTATCAAACAAGAGGTTCTCAAACTTCTTGATGCCGGTTTAATTTACCCGATCTCTGATAGTCCTTGGGTTAGCCCAATTCATTGCGTTCCAAAAAAGGGTGGCATAACTGTTGTCACGAATGAAGAAAACGAGTTAATTCCGACTCGATTGGTTACGGGATGGCGTGTATGCATTGACTATCGCAAGTTGAACGAAGCCACCCGTAAAGACCATTTTCCTCTACCCTTCATGGACCAGATGCTTGAGAGATTAGCAGGGAACGAATACTATTGTTTCCTTGATGGTTTCTCGGGTTACTTTCAGATCCCCATTGATCCGCTGGATCAAGAAAAGACCACATTCACCTGCCCATACGGGACGTTTGCCTACAGACGTATGCCTTTTGGCTTATGTAATGCTCCTGGCACGTTCCAACGATGTATGATGGCAATTTTCCACGACATGATCGGGGAAACTATGGAGGTGTTTATGGATGACTTCTCGGTCATTGGGGACTCATTTCATACATGTCTCTCCCACTTAGACAAAATGCTTAAAAGGTGTGAAGACACCAATCTATGTCTAAACTGGGAGAAGAGCCACTTTATGGTTAAAGAGGGCATAGTCCTCGGCCATAAGATTTCCAAGAACGGGATTGAGGTAGATAGAGCAAAAGTTGATGTTATTGCTAAATTGCCTCATCCTACTACCGTCAAAGGTATTAGGAGTTTTCTAGGTCATGCCGGGTTTTATCGTAGATTCATTCAAGATTTCTCTAAAATCGCTCGGCCTATGACCCATCTTCTCGAAAAAGATGCTCCTTTTATCTTCTCTCCTGAGTGC
This sequence comes from Chrysanthemum seticuspe, assembly GCA_019973895.1. Taxonomy (NCBI): domain Eukaryota; kingdom Viridiplantae; phylum Streptophyta; class Magnoliopsida; order Asterales; family Asteraceae; genus Chrysanthemum; species Chrysanthemum seticuspe. The sequence continues at coordinate 252,608,873 of BPTQ01000007.1, forward strand.
ATCGAAGCTTTTGAAACATTGAAGAAAAAGCTTACGGAAGCACCCATTCTAGTTGCCCCCGACTGGGACTTACCCTTTGAGCTCATGTGCGATGCAAGTGATTTTGCTATCGGTGCAGTCTTGGGGCAACGCAAAACCAAGCATTTTCAGCCGATCCACTACGCAAGCAAAACTATGACTGAAGCTCAAACCCATTACACCACTACAGAAAAAGAATTATTAGCTGTGGTGTATGCGTTTGAAAAGTTTCGGCCATACCTTATCTTGACCAAATGCGTGGTGTATACGGATCACTCGGCACTCAAATATCTCTTTGCAAAACAAGATGCAAAGCCGAGATTGCTCCGTTGGGTTCTCCTCCTACAAGAATTTGATATCATTATTCGTGATAAAAAAGGAGCTGAGAACCTGGCTGCTGATCATCTGTCCCGATTAGAGAACCCTCACCAAAATGTGTTCGAGAAAAAGGAAATTAATGAAACATTTCCTCTCGAAACACTCAATGTGGTTTCTTTTCGTGGAGATTCTTCTACCCCATGGTTTGCTGACTTTGCAAATTACCATGCGGGTAACTTTGTGGTGAAAGGGATGTCGTCCCAACAGAAAAATAAATTCTTTAAAGACTGTGAAACATTATTTCTGGGACGACCCCTACTTGTTTCAAAATTTGTGCGGATCAAGTCATCCGGCGATGTGTATATGGTCAGGAAGCTATTGACATTCTCAAAGCTTGCCACTCTGGACCTACTGGGGGACATCATAGCCCCAACTACACCGCCAAGAAGGTGTTTGATTCCGGATTCTATTGGCCCACGATCTACAAGGATGCCCATGAATTCGTCAAAACCTGTGACGCTTGTCAACGTCACGGGAATATCTCACAAAGGAATGAAATGCCGCAAAACGCCATTCAAGTGTGTGAGATTTTTGACATCTGGGGCATTGACTTTATGGGGCCATTTCCTTCTTCTCGCGGTAACAAATACATACTCGTGGCCGTTGACTACTTGTCAAAATGGGTTGAAGCTAAGGCTTTACCTACCAACGATGCCCGAGTTGTGGTGAAATTCTTGAAATCTCTATTTGCTAGGTTTGGAACTCCACGAGCCATAATCAGTGATCGTGGTACGCATTTCTGCAATGACCAATTTGATAGAGTCATGCAAAAGTATGGTGTAACTCACCGTCTATCTACTGCGTACCACCCACAAACAAGTGGGCAAGTGGAAGTTTCTAACCGGGGGATTAAAAGAATCTTGGAGAGGACGGTTGGCGAAAACCGTGCCTCTTGGTCGGATAAGCTAGATGACGCACTCTGGGCCTTCCGTACAGCTTACAAAACACCCATCGGGTGCACTCCATACAAGCTGGTGTACGGGAAGGCGTGTCATCTACCGGTTGAGCTCGAGCACAAGGCATACTGGGCCTTGAAACATGCCAACTTTGATATTCAGACAGCTGGTGATCACCGGAAAGTTCAAATGAATGAATTAAATGAACTCCGTGATCAAGCATACGAGAACTCTTTGATCTACAAACAAAAGACAAAGAAGATTCATGACTCAAAAATCAAGAACCGCGTTTTCAACGTCGGTGATCGAGTCCTTCTTTTCAATTCAAGATTGAAGATTTTCTCGGGAAAATTAAAATCCCGCTGGTCTGGACCATTTACCATCACTAAGGTTTATCCTTATGGTACCATTGAGTTATCTCAACCCGACGGTCCTAATTTTAAAGTAAATGGTCATCGAGTGAAGCATTACTTTGGAGAGGACATTCCATCCATGGTTGTCCCGGATTTACAAACTTTCCCCATGAACCAATGAATGCGGGGATCGAGTCAAGCTAGCGACTCGGTAATCAAAAACAGTAGCATGCCATATGGGTTATCACCCATATTTCTGAGCTGTCTGAAGTTTGTTACGGTTAGCCATTCACAAGTGGCTAGCTTGTGTAACAAAACTTGACAGTTTAGCTTCTTCTTTCTACTTTCTACCACCCTAGTGTGTGGGGGGGGGGGGGTTGCCCCACATGTTTTGTATATAAGTCTTCAAAAAAAAAAAAAAAAAAAAAAAATCTTCTTTCTAAATAATGGCCGTAGTATTTCCCTTTCACGTTCTTTGTTTCGGCATAACCGCCGGTACTTTGAATATTGAGGGCAATATTCATCTCTAGTGTGGGGGGGATTCTCACGAATTTTATCATGTAATTATACCGTCTAATTCCCCCGTTTTTGGCCAAAATTTGTTTTTGTTGTTGGAGTAAGTGTTTTACACTTTCTCATTTGGTTATCAGTCCGCCTTGTCTAATAAACAAAAGGATTGGCTAATCCAGGAGCAAACGGCTCTTGGTAAAGACATCTCAAATCCGTTGACGGCTTGCAATTTGCCCAAAATTGTATGGTATTCAGCTCACCATATCCTAAAAAGTGAAGAGTTGGCTAGCCCGCAAGTTTATGGCTTGTGGTAAAGGCAGTTGGAAAACCATAATTGGTAATCAGCTCACCAAAGATAATATTGATAATTTATCTAAGAGTTGGCTAGTCCAGAAGCAAACGGCTTCTGGTAAAGACAAATCAAATCCGTTGGAAGCTGGTGGTTTGCTCAAAATCACATGGTTATCAGTGTACCATGGTTCTTACTTGAACTGAAACATTTGGCTACTCCAGAAGTAATGGCTTTTGGTAAAGAGATTCAAATCCATTAAGTTTTTCTCAAAAGATTGCTAGGGACTAGCAATAGTTTAGTGTGGGGGATTGATGAGTGTGTAAATACTCATCATTTTTAGTCAAATCTGAACTGCAAATCATTTAAAAATGCTCAGAAATGCATCAAAATACTGAAAATATCTCAAAAGTTGCATTTTATATGTTTCAGATGCAAAATGTTTAAAATCAGATGAAAAACGAGCAAAGTTTGCATAATTGGCAGTTTCAGTCCCCCGACTTTCAGAAAATGGCAAAATCAGTCCCTAGGCATTTATTTTAAAAGAAAAGTCACCAAAGGTCCTTTTGGAATCATAAATTGTCATATTTAGTCCTTTGGTGAAAAATCCAAAAGTTTTGAGAAATTACAGTTTTGATCCTTGGATTTTAAAAATTGTCATGTTTAGTCCTTGGAATGTCACAATTGGCAGGTTTGGTCCCTTGGAATATTGGAGGTTGGCAAAACAAAGCCTTGGATTACTTTTCAAAATCTACATGTATGGTCCTTGGATTTTTAGAATTACACAAATGGTCCCTAGTGTTTAATATGGATTCAATATTAATCCTAAATCCAATCCGGATCCAACCCAAGCCCAAATAAATCCCTTGGCCCAAATCCATGACCCGGTCTAATAAACCAACCCAATACCCATTTTTAAAATAATATTACCCCGCCCCTTTCCCTGTCCTCCTCGACCAACCTGTCTGCAACCAGCCACCAACACAAACACCACCTCTTTGTCCCCCTACTCCACTCTTTGTCTCCCCCCTCCTCACCTACCAGCCCAATGCATTAAATGCGCCCTTTTCCCTGTCTAAGATATCAAGACCAGTTTTGGCGCCAAAATGCATAAACGGCCAAGATTGTTCTAAATTCATCCAAGGGTTGAGATTAATGATGGGAAATGATCAGAGTGGTGAGAGAAGCAGCTTGGAGCATAAATAAAGGAAGAAGGAAGGCAAGGAAGAGAGTAGTTAGTTTAATTTCAGTAATGTATGTCGTTTTTCAAAGTATTAATCTCAACTGAGTTCTTAGTTGTAATTTAAAGTTTCTTAGTATCAAAGTAACTTAGTTCATTGTATTCCAAGTAATTTAAAGTATCAATTCAAGCTTTTGTTCACTTCTCATATTTTATGTCAACTGTTGGAATTTGCAATTTGAAAATCTGATATTAAAGTTTCAATAGCTTATTCACAAGCTCAGACAAGCTTATACAAGCTTATTATAGTTTGTTGTAAGCTTACAATCAATTTTCACACAACTTTGGTTCTTGGTCAAAGAAAGTCAACATGGGGCAAACATGATGCAGGACTAGATATGTGTTGGTTCAGAGTTGGATTTGGGTTAGTTTAGAACTCATTGGATTGGTTTAGAATAGGTAGAGGTTCATTGGTGCAGTGGCAAGCCATTGTGGCTAAGGACATGTGTAAGTCACTTTCAAGTCATATGGCATAATCTGATTTTGTTGTTATAAGTAGTTCTAATCTGTTCATTAAGGTGTATTTAGGTTAGCTAAACATAGTTTGATCATAGTTACATGATGGATTAGTAGTTAGATCAGTTTCATTTGCTAATCAGTCAAGAATAGGTGTGTTTGGCATTACTGTTATAACTATCTTAGAGGTTAGATCAGTGGATAAAGTCTGTTGGTTCATGCTTGTTTAGCTTCTTTTGACTCATACCTTTCTTAAAAACTGCACTTGTAACTTCAAAAGTCAAACATCATAGTATTCTGTCTTACTGCTTGCCTGTTGGAGTTTTAAAGAAGCAAAAACTTGTTCTGTGTTAAGATTACATAGAGATTACTTGCAGTAGTGTCATTTCATCACATTATAACACAATCTGTCCTCAAATTGGATTCAAAGTTCAGTTTAGTCAAATATACCAAATATGTTCAAAAGTCAAATTGGCAAAAACTTGTTTTGGGTCCAACTGCAAGGATTTTTCATGGCTTCATTCTTAAGCCATATTTAGTGAAACCTGGCATTTTATAAAGTTCCACTGGTCTATTTCTTTATCACCATTTTTGTATAATTTTGTAATTTTTTTAAAAGCTCCAAACAAGCTTATCAAACAGGTCCTAGTTGCCCTGCTCCCAAGTCTCAGCTCAAACTGAGTTTTTCTCAGTTTTGTGCAGGATTGTACAAGGCTCATAAGAGCCTCCCCAAGTCTGGTCTTTTGGTTATAAGTAGCTACCTAGGTCTAGTTTAGGTCTCAATATTTGGATTTTGATTTTTAGCTTATTTGAGTGCTTATTCTGTGGCTACAACTGAACACCTAAAAACTGTTTTAGCACTTTAATCAAAATCATCAAATCTGTGTAGATTGCTACTCAGAAGATAAGTGTTGTTGTTTTTAGTTCATTTAGAGTAACTTTAGCATATTGTAGCTTCTGTTCCAGTGTGGTGCTTGTTTGTGTTCATTTGGCTTATTCTAGTGCTTATTCATAAGCACATTCCATAGCAGTTCCATAATCTCACACACAACCACCTGTTTTTCCATTTTTTCTTGATTCCTTGCATTATTTTAAGCTTAACTTGAATTTTTCAGATTTTTCCAGTACTGTTTAGTATTTTTCTTGATTTAATTCAGTTTTTAAGCACTTTTAATTAGCTTTAATTGCAAATAATTAAGAAAAAGTTCCAAAAAATAATTTTTCAATTTTCTCAGTTTAAGAAAAATATAAAAAGCATAAAAAATATTTTTCCTTATTTTTCCCCTTTTATTTGGTATTTTTCACCATTTAAATTAGATTAAAATAGTTTTAAATTAGTAAAAAATAGAAAAATAATCAGAAAAATATAAAAATAGTTTTGAAAATTCTATTTTGATATTTTAGATTTTTCTAAGTAAAAATTTTATTTTTCTAGCTTTGTTTCATATTTTCTTGTATTTTAGGACATTATTTAATAGTTAAAAATAGTTTTTAATTAGATAATTAGTTATAAAAATAATTTTCTTTTTCTAAAAATTTTCTTTTATCATTAGGTTTGTAAAAATATCATTTTCATATTTTTAGGGTTAATATTGTGTAAGTTTCACATTTTTATTTGTACGTCGCGTAGTTTTTAAATTCAGTTTTATAAAAATATAAAAACAAAAACATCATTTTGCAAATAGTGATAGCGTTTATTTAATATTTTTGATCTTTTAAATTTTCTTTAATTTGCATTTAAGCCTCTGTATTTGTTTGATATTTCTGTAGTTATAATAATCTCAAATCTCTTTTCCATTCAAATTCCCCGATCACTATACGTTGGGTGATCCATTGCATAGCTCGCTGGGACATAACGACCCGGGGAAACACTATACTCCTCAGATCTTCATTGCATTCGTGTTTAAGCAGTTTTAAGCTGATTACGGTCGGTCATTCACAAGTGGCCGGCTTGAGTGATTTAGCTTGACTGTTTGGCACGCGTCAATGGCCTGTCTTGCTTTCACAGCATCATTATCAATTTTGTCTAATACCGCCTTGGTTGACAACTCATTTGCAACCAGTAACTCAACCCCGCTTACTTTCTCATTAACGTGGCCATCAACATTGTATGATTCATTATGAATAACCATCTCTCCAAGATGATTCATATGCTCATCCCCCATCACTGCCATTTGTGACACTGCTTCACTTACTTTCTGACCATCATGAGAATCTATAATGTTATTTTGATTACCTTGAACCCCCTCTATAGATTTCTCAGCAACATTTAACACTGCCTCACGATCATGAGAGTGTTCATCAGCAGCATTGCAATCAACAATGTCATTTTCATTAACTTGAACACCCTCTATAGATTTATCATCCACATTTAAAACTACTTCACCTACTTTCTCACGATCATGAGAGTGTTGATCAGCATCATTGCAATACACAATGTCATTTTCATTACCGTGAACGCCCTTTACAGATTTATCATCAACATTAAACACACCTTCATGAGCATGTATTTCATGTGCTTGAACCGCCTCTCCGGGTTTATCATCACCTCAACGTTAGACACACCTTCACTTACTTTTACCGTAACATCGGAATCATGAGGATGTATCTCAGTAGCTTGAACCGCCTCTCCAGGTTTATCATCACCAGATTTATGATCAACGTTAGACGTACCTTCACTTACTTTCAGAGTAACATCGGAATCATGAGCATGTATCTCAGTAGCTTCAACCGCCTCTCCTTGTTTATCAGTACCCGATTTATCATCAATGTTAGACACACATTCACTTACTTTCAGAGTAACATCGGAATCATGAGCATGTATCTCAGTAGCTTGAACCGCCTCTCCGGGTTTATCATCAACACTTACCACTACCTCACTTGGTGTTTCGCCATCTTCCTTGTTTTCAACAGCCTTTTGTTCATCTAGCTCCAGCTGTTTGTCCTGATATTCCGAAGGTCCATAAACAGAGAAATCATCTTCTAGCTCAATCTGTTCATCTAGCTCCAGTTGTTTGCCCTGTAATTATACAAGAAAAACACAACTATATGGATGACCAAATCTAGCAAACATGTATAGATAGTGCTGGTGGAATTAATATATACGTACTTCAACAACCGATTGAGAAAATTTTTCATTCAAATTAGGTAAATTCAAATGACTGGGATCATGATCTAGAATGTGATCAACTAACGGCAATGGTTCGTCTTGAAGACAATAATCCGCAAGCTGTGACATAGCTGATGGAAAAGCGGCAGGGTCTATATAAGTAAGCCCACCTTGTTCGTTTTCAGCATTAACACAACTCGATTTGTCGCAATTCTGTAGTTAAGAAAACTGATTTAGGTATGTAACAAACTAACGATAAAATAAAAAAGTGCTATTAAAAGGAACATAACCTTTTTACAATCAGCTGAATGAACATCATGAGAATGAAGATCAAACAAACTAGGAGTACCATTCCAGGTTTCATTATGAATTGGACTTGAAGTCTGAATTTCCATGGCATTTTGGCCAAAACAATCCTCATCCGATTTGTCGTGCATATGAGTTGAAGTCTGAAATTTAAAATATACAAATATTAAAGGAAATTACCATGGCATCTTTGGAAGCCAAATTTTCATCAACACATTGCCTTATTTGCAATTGATCCTAAATAAAGGATATATATAATCCAATAGTTGGTGAAAAACCAATAAATATTGCTATCTAAATGATGTAGATACAAAATGAAGGTAAAAGAGCATGTTCACCTTTGGACGTTGTATCTTTAGAGCTTCCTCAACAACGGAAAGTCTATTTTTAATATCATTAAGGACCTCCACATTGGCTACGGGTTGTATCTTTAGAGCTTCCTCTACAACGGCAAGTCTATTCTTAATATCGTCAACCTCGGCATGTATGTCTAGATGATTGGAACTTTGATCTTTATCAGTTACTGACACATCATTATCAGCTAAGGCCACCTCTTTATCATCTAACGCCACATCTCTATCAGTTATCACCACCTCTTCATGTACCTACAAAGCAAGATCGAAACAGAATGTGCATTTGTCAATTGTCAACGTGAATAGTCGCACAAACGACGTAGTTGATACGGATGAAAAATAAATGATACAAAATGGGCAACTTACCTCATTGGTGGGATCATCGGCAGGTAATTGATCTTCTAGACTATCCAAATGGCTAAAATATGCATTACTTGGTGCAAACCATGGTTGTAACATTTTCGCATTTGTTGGAAGAAGATCCAATACTGGAATAGAACCCTAGTAAACAAACAATTATAAAGTAAAAAACAAATATAACGAAGTCGTGACTTATTTGACAAATACAAACCAATGAAAATGCTTACAGGACCAAAAAGTTTGCCATACTAGCGTTTGCCAAATGTTTTACCCTTTGACCAACAAAGACAACGTGGTATCTTTGACGGGTCTTTGTTCCACCATGAAGTGCTAGTGGGATAGCTCTCAAGAATCCATATCTAAAATGAAGGAAAAGAATATAAGCATTGTATGAAGTGCTAGTAAACAAAAACTGAGATGTTCATAAATGTCTACACATCTAACCTTAAAAGCCAAGAAAAAGCCAGAAATATTATATGTTGCAATTGTAGAAGGGTTTTCTTGCAATTTCTCTTTGTAGTGAGCATCGTAATGTCGGGGTACCACATTGGCTAAATTTTTGTAAAAACGGGACCACAAGAACTCTCCCCATGGATATGCATTCCATGCCCCAAAATCCTCAACTAATTGCAACAAATGATTGTCAACAATGTACCAAGGTCCACGACCTATGAACACGACCTCAGCGACTAGCAACAGACATACCCTTATCGCATCCTCAGCTGATAACTTTGAAAATTGTGTGTCATTCCCAAACAAATCTAAAAGCTCATTCCCTTTTGCAGTTACCTTTCTTATAAATTGTTTTTCAGGAAAGACACGCAAAGCAAAAGGACTTCGATAAATTTCTACAGGGGGAGGCAAACGACCGAAACGAAATCCGGTCATCAATAAAAACTCTCTCCTACCGAATTTCAATACATTGTTCCCAGTTTTGTATAAAATGGGGGGACAAGAATCAAGCAGTTTGTCGATATATACCTGGTGTTGTAAAACGAAATTAACCATATGATTGCCTTTACCTAGCTGAGGAATATCTAACCATGGCCCAAAAACAGTTGCTCTGAACAGCCTCATTCGATCTGGATTGCTTAACAATTTAGACTTAATTTGCGAAAGCAACTTAACCTGGGAACGAACCGTTACCTTAGCATCAAAATATTGGGGAATGTAAGCCATTTGGGAGTTTAATTGACTGAATAATTAGGGGTTGATTTAGGGTTTCACAATTTTGAATTGTGTTTTTCTGGTATTAGAGTGTTAGTGTGTGTGTTTGTGTTTGGGTAAAAAATTTAAAAACAGGGTAAAAATTTAAAAAAGTGTAAAAGTACTGTTAAAAAGGTACTAAAAGGTACAAACAGTGTAAATTAAAAAAATCGCTTAAATTAATTCGCTTAAGTCGCTCAACATTGGGAAGGAACTAAATGTATAAAAAAATATTTAGTAACTTTGACTTTTTTTTACTAAAGGACAAAAAAAAAAAATCGCAAGATTCTTAATAAAGTCGTTGAGATTCGGTCGCTGTACAATGATAGCTGTAAAAGTCAGAAACAATAATTGGGTACACAAATTACGAAGGACACTTGTCAAGCTTATATGAAAAATAGAAAAGTCGCAAGTCTCAAAATCTATTTTGGAAATACCCCAACTTTTTTCTTAAAAAATGACCTTGAGCAAAAGGTATATTCTCATAATTACCCCAAAGAAAAATATCCTGGGTCATTGTAGTAAATAACCACAAATAAATCAAAACAAACTTTCAGTTAGAAATCCCCCTTTCACACACATACAAAAACAAACAAATTTCCCCAATCTCTAATTTTCCCGCCCTTTTTTTCATCTCCCCCAAATCATCACACACACACACCAAAACACACAGTTAGGGTTAACTAACTTCATTGATTAACAGCTTTAGATCCACCATGAAAACAGCTGTTTTAATCGGATACTTTGTTCTTTTATCATTGATTACGTCATCTCATTCTTCGCTCGAATACGACTACTATCGCGAATCATGTCCTCAAGCGCAACAAATCATCAAGTCCACTCTTCGCCGCATTTACGATCAGGACAAGAGCGTTGCGCCTGCGATGCTTCGTTTAGTTTTTCACGATTGTTTCATAATGGTTCGGTCTCATGAATTTGATGCGTTGATTTCGGTGTTATCGTAGCTAGTGTTGATTTATTAATAGTAGTTAGTTCGTGTGATTATGGATGTATTGGTTACTGTTACTGTTTGTTGAGGTTGCGATTGTGTAGATTTAGGCGTTGTAGCGGTTAGTATGAATTGATGTGTTCGTGATTAAGCTTAGATCGTTATTGCGTGTTAATCGCGTACATTTAGGTTCTGATGTGAAATTTACGCGATTAACGTGTAGGTAGTTGAAAGAGCGAGTTACATGATAAATTATGTTTATGTAGTTTTTGATGTATGTAATTATGCTGCTAAGTGGAGCGTTTGTATTGGTGTATAAAAGTACAGCTAGAAGCATGTATTATTGTTTGATGCTAGGTTTATTTAGGATTTTATCGAATATGATGCAGAGACGTGATGCATTTGTGCTTGATTACGTTGAAATGCTGCATATGTATTTTTTGATGTTTAAAAGTGTATAGATGATAGTTAGAAGTATGTATTATTGTTAAACTTTAGGTTTAATTGGGATACTGATGGACTATCATGCAGGGATGTGATGCATCTGTGCTTTTGGATCCGACAGAGGTAATGGGAACTGAGAAAACCACGCTACCGAATGAGTCTTTAAAAGGATTTGAACATATCGACTTAATCAAGTCCGTATTAGAAAATGTATGTCCTGGTGTGGTTTCCTGTGCTGATCTTCTTGTCGTGGCAGCTCGCGAGAGTGTGGTTTTGGTAACTAGCTGTTTTGTCTTGAATTATTAAGGGATATGTATTTTGAGTAATGTTTTGATTGATGATGTTTGGTTTTGTTTATAGGTTGGAGGACCGTTTTATCCTTTGCATACTGGTAGGAAAGACAGTGAACAGTCTTATCCTGGTGAGACATTCCGGCTTCCTAGCCCCTTAGATACTCATCACCAAAGCATTGCGACATTTACATCACGAAATTTTACTGAAAAAGAAACAGTCACTCTCTTAGGTATGAATTGTTCATCTGTTTGTGCTATTTTAGTTTTGCTTATTGTTTCTGTTTGTAGTTTGCAATGTTGATTATTTCTCTAGTATCGTTGGTTAGATTACTGCTTTTTCTTTGTGTTATTTGATCGTAGCTGAAAGTAATATTCCACTACGAAATACTTAATCCATGGTTTTTGATATTGCTCTTCGGTAATTTGTTACCCCAATTGCTGTATAGTTCTCCTTCTCCAGTTTATCATGAATGAGGGTGCCACACATGATCAAACTTGCAATACATAATAATCAGATTCAAACATTGGTTAACTCAGAATCGATCTCATTAATAGTAGCCTCTTGTAAACACCAAGTCTTAAGGTATAACTTTTTAACCTCATGAATGAGGCTACTACATAAGCAAACTTGCAGTGCATAATAGTCAAATTTCAAACCATTGGTTAACTTAGAATTTACATATTGTTACACCATCTTTTGTAAACATAAAGTCTTAAGGTGTGTTATTCAAACCCTACACCTACAAATCTCAGGTTAATTATTTTGTTTACCTTAACGGCTTAACCTCCTCTATTTCCTTCCCATTTGCTACTCTTTTTGTTTCCCATCTTAGTTGCATAATGCTAAATGGATTTTACCTGGTAAAGGATTTGCTTAATGTTTTTGATATCTTTGCAGGGGCTCATAGTACTGGAAAGATTCACTGCAAGTTTTTTGAAAAGAGGCTTTACAATTTTGATGGGACCAATCAGCCAGACCCATCTATGGATCCTGAATTTGTAGAACTCCTAAGAACAATGTGCAACCACAGTGAAACACATTCTCAATCACCAGCGGCATCACCAGCACCATTAACTACTTCAAAGACTCGTAAAGAGCAAGCAATGAATATGGACTATGAAGGACCAGGATCAGGTTTTGGCACTTTATATTATCGCAGCCTTCTGCAGGGCAGGGGTATCCTGTTTGTAGATCAACAGATGACAGCTGGGGAAAACACTAGCAACTGGGTTAGACAATATGCATCAGATGTTTCCATGTTTCATAAAGATTTTGCCCAGGTGATGATGAAGCTTTCAAATTATCAAGTGTTAACTGGATCCCAAGGTGACGTGCGTCAAAACTGCAGAGAAGTGACAGCATCTTTATGGTAGGCTGCACCTTAATGATGGTATGATTTTTGACTACTTTTCATTGCGTATAATATTGCTTGTTACTTGAATGTTTGGTCATAAGCTAGTCTCGACTGTTGTAACAAAACTACAGGCTGTAAGTAGTTACTGGACATAGCTCTGTGTCGTGAAACTTTTTAACACATATATTTTCTACGAGTTTTCTCAAATTTGACATCAGAATAAACAAGTTACACAGTAAAAGGTCTCTTGTTATGATAAGGCATTGTTTAACATAAAGACCAGTGGCAATCTAAAGTTTTTCATATTATCATAAAAATCTAAACTTGAAGATCATGTTTCAAGTTTTGCTTTCTAGGAAAAAAAAAATTAATAGAGGCTAAAGTGCTAAACAATAAGCTCAACCAAAGACCATGTATCATTAACATGGCACAGGACTCACAAGCAGGCCCGGTTCTCAGCATGGGCAGGCTGGGCCACAGCCCAGGACCCAAACTTTTAGAGGGGCACCAAAATATTGAAGTTCAACATATACATATGTAAACAGTAGGCCTGTTACAGCCCAATATTACACTTTAGAGTTTAGATTCAGAATTGAAGGCCCGTTTGTAGCCTAACACTTTTCTTTATTTCTGGTTCAATCTGAATGTACGAAAGTATTGAAGCATGAACCAAGTAACCATTCAATTATGTGGTGCTTGGAACTTTGTTTAAGATAGCAAGCCATTTAAGTTACCAATATTTGTTTTGTATTATTTTTCTTGAAACTTAGTTGTTGAACTTAGCTGTGTGTTGGGATTTGCTTATCAGTTTACAAATTGATTGCAAGTCTTTATCTGAGTTGATTTGAATGTTATCATGTATTTAGAAATATCTCAAATGGAGATGATCAACAACTTAGCTTACAAAATGCTGAAAGAGTGGCTCTCTTTTAAACAACAAACACTTGCTGTATTCGTTCTCATATTAATAACATTCTATCAGTATTAACATTAATAGACTTGCTAATACTGTATTAAATTTTGCGTGTTAAAAGGGCCTACTTTTTTAGCTACGCCCTGGGCCACCAAAAACCTTGGAACGGCCATGCTCACAAGCTTTATGGGTTGGTTTGAATATTTACAGTAGACTTGGTGATTACCACAAACAAAAGATTGAGTTAATCAATGACGTAATATATGATTTTTAATTGTTGCAAGTTTGCTTCCATGATGGCTTTACAGAATGCAAGATGATTGTACTAGTACCTTCATGAAAAAAATATCAACAGAACAAGATCAGAAAACCGTGCATTAAGTTTCTTATCATGGACTAGTACTTTAAGTTGGGATTCGAAGAAAATAAACAATTATTACTTTATAACCAAGTAGACTAGAGATAAGAAGATTGCAAAACTGGTTAGAGAAACATTTACGATAACTGAGGTAGCATTGGCAAGTGATTGATTCACAGCATGTACCAAGAAATCAGTTTCTTTTTCATTAAAACCCTCTGCTGCAAAAATCGCATAATGTTTGTGGGAATATCATCTAGGGGACTAAAGACGTGCATATGAAAATTGAATAAATGAGCAATCACTGTCTTTTCTACTGATTTGCAACAGAATCACTCTTTCACAACTAACCATCACAAAAAGAGAAGCAAAAGAAACTACTCTTGGGCATTTTAGGGACTTGATTTCAAAATAACTGAAAATGGAAAACCGACCAAGCGTACTATTTTTATGATGACCAAACCGTGTTTGAGACACATATTTTTTTATGGAACTGAGAACTTAATAACTAAGTTCTTATGTTTAAACAAAACTCATTACATTATGAGGCTTCATGAAATCGCCAAAAACCCCATGTCTAGCTCAGATAGGGATGTCTGGCTTCATGAAATCGGGTCTCCCTTGACGTAGTAGTTTCATGTTACAGATGGAACTCTCATCGCATTTGTTAAGTTAAGTTGCTCGGTTTTGGCTTTGGCCCCTTTTGGTTTCTAAACTCCTCGGATTTGGTTTGTTTGGCCCCTTTTGGTTTCAAATGAATTATTCAGGGTTATGTTTGAGCAATGATTACCAATTCGCTCGACACTTTTGGGATCAGATAACCAAACCATGCACAATCCTGATTAACAAGATCGGAACATGAATGATCAGTTATTCATTACCTTGTGTAATTAATCTTCTTTGGGGAATATATATCTTCTATTACTGTCAAAAATGGCATCTTACTTTGAAAGATTCTAGTAGATTTAGTTGATGAATGAAGAGGATACAATTAAAGTTGGTGCTGATGTATTAAGTTGGATTTTACCATCAACGAACCAAATCTCTGCACCCATATATACAAGACAAAATATACCACACAAAACTTGGGAATTTAGCTAATTATTATGATACCCTTATTCTTTTTCATTTAACAATAAGTAGGTATAATACCCGTACACGTACAGGATTTTGACATAAGTTTTTTTTTAATAGTATGTACGAGCGGGGGCACCCGCGTGTTGCTGCGGGATGTTGTGTTTAATCTAAGTCGAAACAAAAATATTGTATTTTTTTTTTTTTTTTTTTGTTATTAAGGACGAAATTTGTAAAAGGTCGATAACGGGGGACTAACGGTACGATTTGAAGCTAACTTGAGGGACTAAAAGCGTAAATTGCGTATGAACAGTGCACACACTATTCCCAACTATATGTGTACTGTAGCAAACAATGTTTGGTACTGTTCCGTACTGTAGCAGTGATATTTTCCTTTTTAGTCCCTGAAATTGACGGGTTGTTGCAACTAACGGAAAGAAAAAAAGTTAACATTAGGGGCAGTTTGTGTTTAATATTTGCACAGAAACAGCCCCTGAAGTTACTGTTACGTTACAAATTTACGTCACGGCTGTTAGATAACAACCGTTAAGGACTAACTTTGCAATGACCAATAACCTCAGGGGCTAAAATGAGGCTAACATGAAACTTGTGTGTGCACTGTTGCTACAGTACCCCAAGATGCTTTTTAGTATATATATATAATTACTAAAACATATAGCACAATGTCAAATTTTAAAATATAAGCAAATATTTCAGTAGTGCAGACATTGAAAAAACCATAAGTTAGTAAGACTAGGCGAGTACTCGTGCATAGCAACGAAATTTTCTAGCGACAAACATTTATAGTTGCGATATTGTGGTAATTGTTTCGTTTAACGTTTAAACATGAACGTGAAAATTCATATTTCAAAAAATTCAAATTTGGATAAATTTCACAATTTAACAATTCATAATTTACCAAGAATATTTTTAGCAATTTACGCAAAATTTTACCCGATAATTTACATCATTACAGCATTTAACTACACTATACTAATAAAATTATAACAAATTTCACCAACAAATAGGTTTACATAAAAAAAATTAAAAAAAAAAAAAAAAAAAACTTTATAACAAAATTTACATAAACTTTATAGCAACAATATACACCAATTTATATAAAATTTATGACTAAATTACACAAACTTAGAAAAACTATTACACAACAAACTCAAAAAATATGCACTTTCACCGGTGACAACGACATATTCCGGTAGCGGCGGCGTGGGAAACTCAAGTGACCGCAACTGCAAATTCCGGTAAAATTTACATAATAAATTTAAACCAACAACTTCATAACAAAAATTACATAATAAATTTTAGACTAAAATACACCGTTGGTCCCTAAACTTGGCAAGACGCATCGTTATGGGACAAAACTCGGCCTTTTCATCGCCATAGGTCCAAACCTTGGCCATTAAATGCCAGAATCGTCCCTTGACCAGGATTGGGATAGTCAAACCTACTTTTCTGGATTTCCTTCGAGGGTATAATAGACCATTCATATTTTTGACGAACCTTCAACCCAGGGACCAATTGTGAGTATGGCTACTAGCCGTTTCTTCCCTGATACGCTTGCATTTAATTTCGCGGGAACCAATACACCCACCCAACAAACAGCTTTACCAATCATAATACACCATTATCCAGAAACGTTAAACTGAAAATCGAAATCAAGAATATTAATCCTCATTTCCAGAACTCAAAAGACCAACCCAACTTCCAACAAAATCATGTCGATCGATCGTATTAGCAACATGCTAGATGAAGTGATCACTAACATTTTGAATCGGTTACCTTTGTTAGAAGAGGTGAGAACCTCTAGTTTAGCGCGAAACTGGAGGTCTAAGTGGACTTTGCTCACCGATGTCATAGTTGATGAGGATTTCTTTTATTATTTAACACATGAGTTTGATGGGAGGCTTGTTACTAGATTCTTAAATCGGCTTATGGGTCCAATAAGAAAGTTTGTCTTTGCTGTAGAGCCAAGATCAATGATTGGAATAGACAACTTTCATTATGAAGAGATTCATGAGTGGCTCTTGTTTTTGGCTGACCATGGAATTGAGGAGCTGATTATTACAAACTGGTATGGTGACCCAGTTACGTTCCCAACCCAACTTTACTCTCGTAGTGAGTTGAAACATCTGGTACTTCATGTTTGTTCTTTGGCTTCTCTGGAATATTTTCATGGATTTCCAAATCTACTAAGCTTAGAATTGATTCATGTCAATTTTCTAAGCGGTACGGTTTGGGACTTTATTTCTGGTTGTCCCTCACTTGAGTCTCTTAAAATGAATCGTCCTAGTACAAACGAGATGAGACTAAGGGATATTGCAAATGTTAGGAATTTGAGGAAGTTAGATTTGAGATTCGGTCGCTATAATGTTGTGACGACAATCACAACATCCGATATCTTTCAGCTAACAAGACTTCAAAATCTTGAGACCCTTGCATTGGATTTTGATGATTGCACGGTAAGAACAATTTGAGTTTTACACTTATGATTTTACAATGTTAAAGAAATGTGTAACAGTAATGACATTCAATCTTTATAACTTCTTGTAGTTGATACGGGAAGCTAATTCTAGGGTGAATGTGCCCTTTCTATCCCTGATTAAACTTAAGCTGTCTTATGTCAATTTTGGGAATATTGTTATGTTATCGTTCATCATTGAAATGATTCGTGGATGTCCAAATTTGGAAATGCTGGATACCAGAGTAAGTGTTTTGGAGTAATGCATATGTAGCAAATAAACATTCCTAAATTGCCATGTTTGAGTATCTCTCAACACTATTTGATTTTTCAGGCTGCAAACACGCTTAGTGTTCTACCTTTGGAAAATTTTCCCAATGTTGTAGGCAGAAACACATTCAGCCATGGCAAGCTACAGACTGTGGTGTTTCGAGCTTTTCCCAGAACAGAGCATGAATTAACTTTAATAAAGTTTATACTTGGTGTTCCCAGTCCCTAAAGTCAATGAATATCAGGCTCAGCGATAGGAGTCATGATGGGAATGAAAATATCATCAACAACAACTGGGAGTTGGCTAGGAAGCTGTTGAAACTCCACCGAGCTCCCCCCACAGCCGTGGTAGAATTATTTGAGTGGTTGTAGTTTATGTATGGGTTGAATACCCTATGACAATTAATGTTCCAAAATTTTTTTGGTATTTTGGTACACTATTTGTTTATATGGTTTGCTTAAAATTAGCTTGTTCATATGTTGTTGTTTGTGCGTATTGTAGGTGATGCAAGTTTGACAATAGAAAGTCAAACATTCATTTAGCATTTGAATTTGATTGTGGCAATTTGATTGTAGGTAGTATTTGCAATTTGACTATGTAAAGTCAAAATTGCAAAACCATTACTCAATATTTGACTATGTAAAGTCAAAATTGCAAAACCATTACTCAATATTTGACTATGTAAAGTCAAAATTGCAAAACCATTTCTCAATATTTGTTTTGGAGTTAATTGATAATTTGATATGTTTTAGAAGTTTGACTTAACAAAGTCAAACCTCTAATGGTTTTGTGTTGTTTAATCTTCAACTAAGTTGTACTTTACGTAAGTTGGCAACTTGAGGGACCAATTGTGTATTCTAAAGTGATTATTGGGCGGGATTTTTAAGTATGACAACGGCAACCTAGACAAATTCAGGGACCGAGTGTGAAAAAAAAGTAACTATTTGACTCTTGACCGTCTCTTACCGGAGACGATATTAACTAGTGCACACCAAACGATAAACTCATCTACCACTTTTTCCACACACAAACAATTTTCCAATGGGAGATTTCCCCATTTTAAACGAACTCATGGAGGTTGCTGATTCACCAAATTTGAATGATCGTATGGCTATCTGGTTTGAACAAGAGGTTGCCCAAGAAGGGATTCTGAAGAAGCTAGTTCTTCAGTGCTTTCAGCATCTGAAGACAAGAATCATCAAGCGTAGGGAGCTGATAGAAGAGAATCAAGCTCTGGGACCTCGTGGAATTGCGCTTGACTGTGTGGATGCGCTGACCATATTCCAGTCGAGGCAAACAAAGCAACTTGCCCAACTCATACAGATTGTTGGTCAAACAGATGAAGGTATTCGGTTCAACCAAGAGTGTGTTAAGAAAATGGCTGAACATAATGCCTGAATTTTGGGTTTTCCATGGGGTAGATAAAGGCGGTCTTTTGGGTGATAGTTTTGGGAATATAGGTTGCTAAAAAGGGTATGTAAATTAGATTTGATCTAGTTGTTTATGATGTTTAACAGACTTTATTAATGATAAAATATCATTTGGGTTATGTCTTCTTTAATATGTTCTTGTATTGTGATGTTGGGTGTATTTTAGTGTAATTAGTATCAACAAAACCAAACATCCCCTTATATCAGCAAAACCAAACAGCCCCTTGTATCAGCAAAACTTTAATCAGCAAAACCAAACACCCCCTTGTATCAGCAAAAGCAAAGGCAATGTTTTTAAAAGATATGGTGAAAATGCAAATAATTTAGCACTAAATCATAATGTATCACCAAACATCCCCTTGTATCAGTTAAACCAAACAACCCCTTTTATCAGCAAAAGTTGTTACAGCAAAACCAAACACCCCCGTATCAGCAAAATTAGAGGCAGTGGTTTAAAAATACGGGTTGAAAATTCAAACGCTTTAGCAGTAAACAACAATGTATTAACAATGGTGTATTGTAACATCTTGAATTTTGACTTACCCAAGTCAAACAAACTTATGAAAGGCAACAAATTGTAACTTACTATTGTTGTATGACTTGGGTAAGTCAAACCTGTTAAGAAATACAAAACGATTTCAAACACAATTACTTAAATAAGAACCAAATTTTTTATTCATCGATTTCATGTTCTCAAGAACTACAAATGTTTACTATTATCTAAACATACACTTAGCTAGACCCACAACTCTCCCTATCATCGTTTTCCTTCTTTTCCTTCCTTTCCTTAAGATATTTAAACAAAATTTCCAGATTTTTAATCCTTTCGCCCAAATCGTTAAACTTTGATAATAAGATGTCATCCTCTTCCTTCTCCTTCTTAACACCCAAACCCTTTTCATTTGGGCAGTCTGCTTTCCTCAACGAACTCAACAAAGCCTTCCCCTTATCGTTTTGTGCCATTATTGTTTTTCTTTTTGCTTTGGGTAGAATGTGTGTTGATTGTATTTTAGGGTTCATTGTTGGTCGTAGCCGATACATATAAGGTTGAAGGTTGGGTTACATTTTAACTAGGTTGGGTAAAAAATGTGAATGGTCTATTATACCCTCGAAGGAAATCCAGAAAAGTAGGTTTGACTATCCCAATCCTGGTCGAGGGACGATTCTGGCATTTAATGGCCAAGGTTTGGACCTATGGCGATGAAAAGGCCGAGTTTTGTCCCATAACGATGCGTCTTGCCAAGTTTAGGGACCAACGGTGTATTTTTGTCTAAATTTTATAACAAAATTTATACAATAACGATTATAACAAATATTAACAACTTAAGAATAAAGCATACTATTTCTGGTGATAGCAACTAGTCGGGAGTAGCAATTCTTTCCGGCAACAGCGTCAACGGCGAATTTTTTCGGCAAAATATCAGTGGCAAGCGACAGGTGTAATGAAAACAATGAAATCATCTAAACCAACAATAATAATTATGTGCAATAGAAAACTAGTGACATGTTTACGTCGTAGAATAACAAAAAGTTCTATTGATTGAATATTCTACATGCATGTGATTAAATACATAACTTTAATAATAAGCAACATATTCTAAATCCTAAAACTAATGAACTCAAACTCACTATTAGGTTTGGGTCAACTAACTCATCTAACACTCTTCCGTAGTTTGAATGAGAGACTTTCGAATGTACAAACAGTAAATTATGTTGAAAGTCACTTATTTTTTTTCTTCTATCATTTTTTTGTTGTTTGTTTAAACGGAAATATAATTATATTTGGCGGCATAATTTTTTATTGCTCGCGGCTTCCTTCTTGCACGACGTTTTTTTACGTCATGACTTTCTTTGCCTTTAGCTAGGAGAGGCAACTTTTCGACCAACTATTTGCTAAAAACGACAATGATCTCCTGTAACACCCCAAAATACGGTTCAACGGAAGACTTACTAGCATTGGGGTGCTACGGGAATTGGTACACGAGACAAGTATAGCGAAACAGAATAACTCATCCATAATATAAAAACATTGTCAAAGATAGTATTTAAGTTTTACATTTATTCAAAAGTATGAGAGTAAGCCCATTAAAAGTAATTCATAAAAGCGGTCCCAAATAAACATCAGAGTTGAATAAATCCATTACCATGCCAATGCCGCCAAGCGCCTCCCAAATTAACTGCCCAAGCCTAACATATCAATTACCTGAGAAAGACATGCTAAAGAGGTCAGCAAAAAGCTAGTGAGTTCATAGGTTTAAGTAAATAACATAGTATATGGACCAAACAGTAACATTTTCTTATTACGCAAGTAAGACATAACATGTAAGTAACCATCATATCCAAATCCCAAACCAAAACAAAGATGTTATACGTCATGGCAAATTTTGCAACCACAAATCCATGTGCCACCCTGGCAAGTCGGGCAAACAAGTCCAAGACGGGGCGGTCAACCACGATAGATCTACCTACAACACGAATAAAAGACCTAACAATTGGCAAGATAAAGAGAGGCTAAACCTTAGCCTAGAGTACGTAATAAGCGCAAGCAAAGCATAGTTTCATAAACGGTCCAGTCAAAACAAGAGCATGTTTTCTCACCCCAAGATTAAATAAAGCAAAGTACGAATAAAAGTGGGGCTATGAAACTCACCTTAGTCCAGCAAAAGCACAAGAATCAACAGGAACAAGAAGAGTATCGACTATCAGGAAATAGCAACTACTAACTCGGCCCTACCTAATAACATAGACTCGCTTAGATTATAACTCCATTCAATAGTTCCCAATCCCGAATATATTCCAGTTTTTATTTCCAAAAACTCTTTCTCAAAACAGCTTTCTAGTGTTTGGTATCCGCACGTGCGTGGTGTCGACTCAACAAGCTCCATGTGAACACACGCTACTCAAGAACTCAACAAATCTATGTGTTAAGTTGTAGTCTAATAAGTCTCTTGAACATATTTTCAAAACTTATCGAATTCGTCAATTCGATAAACTTTACAATGTATTCGCCTTACTTATTATTCCGAAACTATACCACGTCCTAGGGCGTCGTAGGATATGTTGTCATTACTAAACTTTTCCGACATAACTAACGAGGTCTTACTAGATTCGTCAACCAAATAAGTTCGTTAGTTAAGTAAGTTAAGTTTATTAATACCAAATATCCGTGACAAGCAATTAAATGGTATTAAATTAGCATTTATGGCACTTCTAGTTTTGCGTGCCCTCAAAACATTTAGTAACCCTCTTATTATTTATTACACTTCTCTTTTTCCTTTATATAATAAAAGAATTATAACAAGTATAATATACTTGTTTTTAATATGAAAACCTTTTTATTATTTATTGTTTACGTCATTGTTATCGTTATAGTTACTTGAGTTACTATTTGTTTCGAGTCACACGTCCGAGTAATTACTTCTCAACTTATTAAGTTGTATCAAGTCCAATAATCAATATAGTCCATGTCACGGCCTTGTCGGAGTCAAAGATGACTAAAAAGTCAACGTGACACCGACTTGGCGCAAAGTTCACAAGTATATTATCAAGTCAATAAAGTCAAGTCCCAATATTACAACTTCAACATCACGTGGTCGTCTACGACTCACGTCTAACCTATCCTCCGTCACTACTAACCATTTCACAACAATTCCCATTTCAAGTTCACAATACCAAAACCAAGTCTAGTCATGACCATTTGGTCTCGACTTTCTTTCCCTCGTCCAAACACAACAACAACAACAACAATGTTTCAACCTCCAAAGTATTGCCGAGACCATAAGGGTCTCAGCCTATTGCTCTCTTCGACAACGACCAAACCAAACAGCCTTTCGAGGGCTTTCCCACTCGACAACAACCAAAACCAAACCATGTTCATCATTAAAAATTACCAACTCACCTCCGTCATCTAGCGGTTCCATCCGAAACCCGAAACAAACATGAATACCGATAAGAAAAAAATAAAACCATCAAAACCATATTATCTAGCACACAAACGAGTCCTCACCGAGAGCCTAAGCCCTCGGCTCGGCTGACGCGACACACGAACACAACACGAGACACAAAACACGGATACCAACAAGTTTTTATCACTTTTTATCATCATTATTTCCCACATTTTTATAGCCAAACCCGACATATGAACGAGTCAACTCGTGACTCATACCATGAGTTACCAAAAATACGAGCTAAACTCGTGAGTTTTTAACCTACCTTTATCTTCTACACAAAATAAGACCGGTGGTGGTGGTATGGTGGTGGTTAGGTGGCGCGTGGGTGAACGACGAGAGGGTGGGGGAGGGTTTTAGGCGTGTGGTGTTGCGGATCGGGCAGAGGAGAGTGTGGGGAGTCTTTTGAGGTGGGTGGTGTATGATGGAGGCCGGCGGTGTGGTGGTGGTGGGTTTTGTGTCCGGTGGCTAGGGTATCAAAGAGAGGGAGAGAGAGATGGTGAGGGTGAGGTGATGTACGTGTTTGTATGTGTGGGTGGGGTGGTGATATACCACATGGACGAATTTATGTAATTTACTCTTAAAAATCAAAATTATTTTCAAAATGATGGGAGGGTTGGGGCGCGGCCGAACAAAACCACAAGGACCATTCTCGTAATTTTCTAAAGTTCCCCGATTCCTACATTCCCAAGCTCAAATATTCCATTTAAAAGTCTAACAAGTTTTCTCGAGTGCGCCAATAGTTCTAGTCATGCTTTTCCAATAAAATCGGTCATAAATATGCCTATGGAAATTAGACGAGTGGTTTTCTCAAGTTTTCTCGATTTATTAGGTTTTACCTAGTGCCGAGGTCTAGTAGTGCCTAGTCTAAAGTCACAAACAAGGTCCAACAACAGAATGCTCCACAAAATATCAAAAGTTTATAGTCGATTGTTTAGCTTGATAAAATTTAAAGTAGTGTGGTATTAAAAATAGTTTTCGAAATTTACCAGTTGTCACATCTCCGGCGGTAAAACAAAGAGTAATGCCGATGAGACAAAATTTGTTGATTGATATCTAAATCAGCATAAAATGGGACATGTTATGACAGCTAGAGTTTTTGTGTTCAAGGGTTTTTGATTTTGATTGAATAAAAGACTATTAAAATGAAAATATAAAGCAGAAGAAAGTAAATAGATCGGGATCCCTCCGAATCATCGGCGAGTAGCCGATGACCGAAGGACAACTATTTTATGGTGGGTTGAACTTAAAACTTCGATACTATGTAAAATAACAAAAGAGTTTTATTGATTGATTGCCTTACATATGAGACAACATGTGTATTTATATTAAATATATAGATTTGATAATAAGAAACATAATCCAAACCCTAATCTTAATTGACTCAAACCCATTATTAGGTTTGGCCCAACTAACATATCTAACATAAATAAGTGCAAGAAACTACAAGCCAACAATATTTAGTATAACAATGCAATCAACTATGTTAATACAAATAAGCCATAAAAACGTTTATTTATATTTTACGATCTTCTAATGTTTTGTCGATAACAAACGTAAAATCATTTTAACGAAACAAATAAAATACGTATAAGGTTTGAGCCAATAGTTTACTAACACACTTTTACTAAACATATTAAAACTATATCAAAACATGTTTAGTAAATAAGTTATATAAAACCAACGACATTTTTATAAAACAGTAATAAGTAATATTATTTACATCTCATAGAAGTGTATATGTATAAAAACTAGTGTTTACATTTTATAGAAATGTATATGTACTTTGTATATGTTGTAATGGGTAAAAACCAAAGTCCATGACCCATGACCCATGACCCATGATCTATTGACTAGGTACAATGAATGTTGTTGGGTAAAAACTAAAGTCCATAACCCATACCCATGGAGCATGATCCATAACCCAAGACCCATTGCATGACATCATGCATGAAGTCATGTTGGATATTATCCATGATCCATGACCCAAAGCCCATGACCCAAGATCCATAACCCAATGACTAGGTACATTGCATCTTGTTGGGTATCCATAATCCATTACCCATAACTCGGTTTGCAACCCGAAATCCGGACTAAACTGACCCAATAGCCGGATCCCAGGTTTTGCACTAGCCGGATCCCTCTGATGAGGGATCTGTGGGAACCGTAGGACAGTAGACATGTTTTGTCTATAAATAGTGAGCCATTTCTCTCTTGCTCACTACCACTCTTAGACATACTTTCTCTCAGTATTCTAACCTCACTAACCTCATATCCAAAGGATCATTCTATGTAGTTTTATGTTTGTGTGATTCTCTAGGTTCCTCTTAAAGGCGAGATCACCACCTCTTGAAGACGTGCAAGCTCAAGTCATGAGTTGTTAAGCTTCGTCATCATCAAGACCACTGAAGTGCATCCTGTTAATAGTTCTTTCCTCCCTCCATACAAGTGTTGTGTTGAAGGCATTAGTGAAAGGTGCCGAAGGGTCGGGTTGAAGGCATTAGTGAATGGTGCCAAAGGTGTACATTCGATATGGTGCATCGATGTACAAGTTAGATAGTTTGGGTTAAAGGGTATTGATATCCTTCTAGTGTTGTAACAAGGAGTGTGTCTCCTTTGGGGTAGTTGTGTTGTGGTGTAGTGATAATTCCTCCTTTGTAATGGAACTCGGTATCTAGCCTTGTACCGGATAAAGTGTAGGCGACGTTGTGATAGGTTTGATTCTACCTCATGGAAGAACTCGGTATCTAGCCTTGTACCGGATAAAGAGTAGGCCGACGTTGTGAAGGCTTCTCCGCCACATTAAGGATCTTGTGTTATGTAGTGCTTACAAACTCTCGAGTGGGGTACTCGGGGAGTGGAGTAGGGCAAGGAATGTGTCCTTGTAGCGAACCACTATAAATACTCGTGTCGTGGTTTTGTGTTCCTTCACTCTTTATCTTGTGAATTACTTACTTATAGACTTGTCTATCAATATCCAACACACAAACCGATTAGATTGACATAATTCGATCTAAATACTTTAAAACGAAGTTTTAATAGGTAAAACTATTCAACCCCCTTATAGTTTTCCACAATTGGTATCAGAGCTTCGTTACCAAGTTTCTTAGAGTATATTGTACTTTAAAAACTTAATACGATCCATGTATGTTTGAAAACTACAAAGAAGGAAATTTCTTAAAACAAAAATTCATGTTTTAGAAATTTTTATACTTTAAATGTTGGATAGTGATAGATCATTCTAACATTTTCTTTTGAGAAATTTTCATGCTAGTATTCGTTCAATGATTTCGTTCCATCTAAGGAAAAATGAAGTCAACACCCAAAGAAGAATCCAAAGTGGTCACGATTTGCTTTTACAAAATACGATTAAGTATTTTAAAAGCTCATGAAGTATTTCACGTCTATGATTTTCAAAAATCATAAAAAGAATATATAGCAAAGGTATGTTCTTCTAACTATAATTTGTTAATATAAAAATATGATAATTTTTTGTAGATAAAATAATAATATATGCTTCTTAAGTGTATTAGGCGGTATTATAATATTATTACATATACTATGAAAAGACTCATAGATTTAATGCTTAAACCTCAATATCACAATTTCTCCAAAAAGTCATTCTTCATATTAAACATATAATCGGGAATAGTATTCTTGTTTGATCCCCATAGACATTACTATAAACTAGTCAATATACATCTTTACCTCGAAAAGAAATTTGGCTAATCAAAAGTTTTGATCCATCATTTCTTACATAGAGATATTGGCATTGCATTAGTAATCTATGTCAATATTTTCTATTCAAAATTTTCTATGTCATGATAAAATAGAATTTTAACATGATTCTTAGTTTCCCGACTTATGGCTTACTCGTAAAAAGGAACCTCATCAAAAGTGTTTTGTAAACACGAAGACTCGTCAAAACCTTGTATCATAGACAAACCCTAAGATATAGAGCAAAACCATTGGCAAAAATTGTAGGACCTTACTTTTATCAACCTTATCACAAACCCAACACGTATATCACGTTAACACAAACACAAACTATGCGTGAAGATGAAAGAAATAAAGATGAGAAAGATGGTGACTTGATGTTATATGGATCGTGTATGTGAAGATAAAGATGAAAACAATAAGTTGTATATTCCAAAGAAAACACACACACACACACACTCAAGCACACCCCTCAAATGACCATTTGAGGGGTATTTATACTCTAAATACAAGATGCCCTAAAGGGCTTTCCATGGGCTTTCGTGGGCTTGGACATGGGTTGGATTGGATGTAAGGCAAGCTTAACTAAACTAATACCCATTTAGCTTAGTCCAATCCACGAGCCCGTAACACACCTTACAAAGTTCCTAAACGTGAATGACCATCACTTCTAATAAAACTATTAAGGCTAACAATCTCCCCCCTAAGGGGTGGTCATTCAAATGATGCTCCACTTGATTAGGTCTTTACTTTTCTCGAGCTTGAACTTTGTGTGTAGATATAGAATAGTATTGATTCTTTGTTCCTTCATGCTTTGTGATCTATTAATGTGGTTGTCTGCCGTTGTCAACTTCGTTGGTTTGGTGTCTCCACGTCTTTCTCCACCATGCTCACACTTCTATTTGTCTTTTGGTTACCAATGATGTAGTTCTCGAGTCTTTAAACTTTGTAGATTCTTTGACATTGACGAAGAATCAT
Organism: Chrysanthemum seticuspe; assembly: GCA_019973895.1. Lineage (NCBI taxonomy): Eukaryota > Viridiplantae > Streptophyta > Magnoliopsida > Asterales > Asteraceae > Chrysanthemum > Chrysanthemum seticuspe. The sequence goes on from BPTQ01000007.1 coordinate 252,636,552, forward strand.
CTTTAACTTTGTGTAGCCTTTGATTATGATGAGAACTTTCATGTGTTTTTGGTATGAGCATGTGGAGAATCTGCACGATCAATCCGCTCCGGAGCTTCCATAAGAAGAAAACATAAAACAGGTTAGTAATAAGCGGATTCCGGCACTTACAAGTTTGAATTTTGAGGGTGTTAACAACATAGTGTGAAAACACGTCTCTAATTCTCACAGAGGCCGTTCCTGAACTGGAGTCCCACAAGTGAGATAACGCGATGTACCGAAATACACCTACAGTTCAGATGAGTCGCTGAGGTATACCGAAGCATCACCCCACGACTGTAGACCGTTTGAGACACACTAAACGTAATCCACGGGGAGTTACCGAAGTGACCTGCTGTCAGGGCTGCTTAATGTTGACCCTGGCAGGAGTTTCCATTCAATCACTGAAGATCACAGAAGTGAAACTTCTCATAAATGTTCTGGCAGATTGCTAAGATCTGCGTAGGACTCTAGAATATATCACTTGTGTCCTTATTGATGAACAACAAGCGATGTCATGTCATGTGTTCCTATGAGATCTTTTGATGAATCTCGTGGCTCTAGACTCGATAGTGCGTTTTGGTTTTCCTGAGCGGAGACTAGGGAGAGGGTCTCCTTCTTCAATACCAGCGATCTCTAAGAGAAAGCCAATAGTTTACGTAGGGTTCCCTGTGAGAATGAAACAAATCCTTTTAAGAGGAATTGAGTGGCTAGAAGGTTTAGTGCAGTACGTCACTGGGTCCATGACGTCCTGGTCTTCAATACCAGTGTCATCTAGTGACAACCAGTAGCAGATGAATTGAACCCGGTTTCTGCCCTAAGGTTGAATATGGAGGGCTATTTCTTTTCACCCTTTTTCATTACTTTTCTTTTTAATTCTTCAACCCCTTCTTTCTCCTTTTTCACATTACTCTTTTTTTTTTCAATCATTCCTAAGGACTTCTAATACTAACTATTTGTGATGTCCTTGGGTAGATCCCTCCGGCTCTGGCGGATCATAGGACGGATTTCCTATCAATAGTCACCTTATAACTCCATGACTGTCCTATTGTTGCCATAAGACCATTTTTCTTGAAAATCTCTCAGAGTGTTTATGATAGAAAACATGTTTGAGACACTCCGAGAGTTGTTATATTTTCAGAAACACTCCCCCTTCACATGTGCTTATAAGTTTTGACAGAAATCTGCACATAGAGGGTAGAGTTCGCACTTTTTGAATTGATCGACTTTAAATGAACTAGACCGATTCGAGACACGTTTACATCACTAGAGAACTAGCTTGAAATTATTACCCGTCCTGGTCAAGTCCATAGAAAGTTTCTCGAAATGGTACATTTACTGACTTTGATTCCTCGTCAATTCATTGGTTTCAACTGAGTCGAGCTCTTTTTGAGATTCAAACAACGATCATTAAAACTTTTTGATCACATTTTAATCACGTCTCCTCCCCCTCAAAAATAGCATAATCGTGATATTTTTTATATCCACGGATTAAAAAACATTTTTAGAATCTTTTAGGGAGACAAACGGATATGATTTAAATATGAATTTGGAACATTTTGTTTTATACTCCCCCTTTAATAAAGCATAATCAATTAAAGGGTTTTAGAGGGAGTTATCTTGAGCACAAAATATTTGGAAGATTTTGAAAATCTTTTTGAACAATATTGAAAAGGTGCTCAAGATGATGATGATTTCTCACCATTTTTAAATGTAGTGCACTGAAGCGTACACTAGTGATTTTCATTAAAAAGCACTAGTTTTGATTTGAAAAAATAATCAAAAGTCATCATTTTTGTCCGGGTTTCGTACTGAAGTATACGAAAGCCATTTTTGAAGAAGTTTTGAGAAACGACATGTTTTGGAAAACATTAAAGAACTCTCGCTCAAGCATCTGTACATACCCGTATCATTGTTGAATGACATTTTTAGAAACGTACAGAATATCGATTATACAAGAGACATGTCGTGAGAAGAATATTTTTGGATTTTTGATTTTATATTGTTTTTGTATTTTTGAAATTTTTATATTTTTATATTTTGCTTTTGTTGGTTTTTCAAATTTTGTATTTTGTTTTTCAAAAAAATTTTACAGCGAAGCTTTTTGGAAAAACATTTTCAAGAAGATTCGAGAAGACGTTCTAACTCCTCAGGGGTTAGGCTTCGCATTCCAATTCGTCGAACTAAATAGTCAAACCTTTCTTTTGGAAGGGCTTTCGTTAATAGATCGGCGAGTTGGTAATCAGTCTTCACGAAGAATAATTCAACAGTACCATTTTTGACGTACTCTTTGATGAAGTGATAGCGGACACGAATGTGCTTAGTCTTTGAGTGATGAACAGGATTGCATGATATGGCTATGGCACTTTTCGAATCACAATACATAGGTATTTTATCGAAAGTAAAGCCATAATCTGTGAGTTGTGTTCTCATCCATAGAACTTGAGCACACCACGCAGATAGAGACACATACTCAGGTTCAACGATTGAAAGTGCAGTGCAATCTTTTTTCTTTGAAGACCAGCTGACTAACTTTTCACCCAAAAATTGTGCTCCTCCGGATGTACTTTTTGCTGTAACTTGATCACCAGCGTGGTCCGCATCTGAAAATGCAATTAGATCAAATCCGGATTCCTTCGGATACCAAAGTCCTATGTGAATGGATGTCTTCAGGTACCGAAAGATCCTTTTAATCTCTTTGAGGTGCAGTTCGGTAGGCTTTGCCTGAAACCGTGCTAATAAGCAAAAAACAAAATGAATATCGGGTCGACTAGCAGTGAGGTACATGAGAGAACCAATCATGCTCCGATATTTCTTCGGATCAATAGGTTTCCCAAACAAATCGGCTCTAATTTTTGGTGAAGTTACCATTGGTGTTCCGACCGAGTCACAATTATCCATACCATGATTTTTCAAAATCTCAGTTGTGTATTTAGCTTGATTAATAAAAATTCCACGAGGGGACTGATGTATTTGTAAACCAAGAAAGAATTTAAATTCCCCCATCATGGACATTTCAAATTTGCTTTTCATGAGATTTTCAAAGTGTTTTGAAAGATTCGGATTAGTGGACCCAAAGATGATGTCGTCCACATAAATCTGAACAATCAAAATGTCATTTTTGCATTTTTGTGTAAACAAGGTAGGATCAACTGTTCCTTTGGTGAAATTGTTTTGGATAAGGAAAGAGGACAGTTCGTCATACCACGCTCTCGGAGCTTGTTTTAATCCATAGAGTGCCTTTTTGAGTTTGTAGACGTAGTCTGGATGTTCCAAGTCGATGAAGCCTTCTGGCTGACTCACGTACACTTCTTCTTTCAGAGTTCCATTCAAGAACGCAGTCTTAATGTCCATCTGATAAACCGTGATGTTTTTGTGAGCGGCATAGGCTAAGAATATCTTGACTGCTTCAAGTCTAGCTACTGGGGCGAATGACTCTTCAAAGTCTATCCCTTCCTCTTGTCTGTATCCTTTGGCCACAAGACGAGCTTTGTTGCGAATGACAGTCATTTCTTCATCCCTTTTGTTCTTCCATAACCATTTGAGATCAATGACGCGAACGTCAATGGGTCTTGGAACCATTTCCCAAGATTCATGAAGACGGTATTGGAGAAGTTCCTCCTGCATCGCTTCTATCCATGCGGGTTCTGCCATTGCCTCGCGAATGTTCTTTGGCTCTATATTGCTAATTGAGCAAAGGTAAATGCACAAGTCGCAATCGGTGGCAAGTTGACGTCTCGTCTGAATTGGCCTTGAAGGTTCACCAATAACTTGTTCAATTGGGTGGTCTTTTGTCCACTTCAGAGTAGAAGGATACCGTTGGTTATACGTATGCGAGTTGGATGGTTCTCGTAAGCATGAAGAAGATTCAGCTAATTCCGTAGCAAACGGGTTTTCAAATAAGTCTTCATCTAACGTTGCATCGTTCTGGTTTTGGTTTTGCTCATCAACTGCTGGTAGAACGGGTGCAATAACTGTACTAGATGTAGATGATGTAGATGGAGTTGGTGCATTGGTTTCGACCATTGTAGATGCATCTTCTGTTGGTGGTGGAGGATGATTTTGAGCGGGTGCAGCGGAATGATGGTTTGATGCATTTGTCGAAGTTCCACCATAGTATTCATCGAACATTAACTCAAAGAAATTCTCCCATTCTTGTTCTTTAGGATTGTCAAACGAAGTTGATTGAGCTCTTTGAGGTACGAGTCCTGAACTGATGTGTCCAGAAGTCTGCGGGTTTAGTGCGGGTTCTAGAGCGAGTCTCTCAGAAGCCATATGTGAAAGTTCATCAAATTTCACATTCATCGTCTCCATGATCCTCCTAGTTCTTCTGTTATACACCCTGAATGCCCTCGAGTTACCTGAATATCCAATGAAGATTCCAATATCACCTTTAGCTTTCAATTTACCTAGATCTTCTCTTTCGTTCGTCGGATAGCACAAAGCGCCAAACACGTGAAAGTAAGAGATATCAGGTTTTCTGTTGTTCACAAGCTCATACGGGGTTTTATTGAATCTAGGATGGATTAGGGATCGGTTCTGAGTGAAACAAGCAGTGGCAACAGCATCAGCCCATAGAAATAACGGTGCACTAGAATAAATTAACATTGTGCGAGCAGCTTCCACAAGAGTTCTATTTCTTCTTTCAACTACCCCATTCTGCTGTGGAGTTCTAACAACTGATGTCTGATGTGTAATTCCAACATCTTCAAAATAAGTTCTTAACTCCTGATTTGTGAATTCAGTGCCGTTTTCTGTTCTTACAACCCTTACTGGAGTTTGAAGAAGTACTTGAATACGTTTCAGAAAGGTGATGATGATGCCTGGTGCTTCGTCTTTTGATCTCAGAAACTTAACCCATGTATATCTCGAATAATCATCGACGATAACAAGAATATACTTTTTCCCATTAATGCTTTCAACTCTCATTGGGCCACATAAGTCCATGTGCAACATATGCAACTTTGCTTCCGAACTAGGTACGGATTTGGGTTTATATGATGCTTTTTTGCTTTTTCCTTGTTTGCATGATGGACATAAGTGATCCTTGGTATATTTGAACTTTGGAAGTCCGTTGACGATGTTGTCTTTGGCAAGATTGTTAATGGTGTCAATATTGAGATGGGATAACCTTCTGTGCCACAACCAGGACTGTGTTCCAGATGCTCGTGTCATAAGACATATTGGTGATGAAGAGGCCATTTTGTTGATATCGATAACTACAAGTTTGTATCACGATTCCCAGTTAAGAGATCAGTGCCATCCAAGTTTCTAACGAAGCAAGCATTTTTCCTAAAAGCAACCTCTAAATCTGCATCACAGAACTGCCCGACTGAAAACAAATTGTGTCCCAACCCTTCAACATAGTAAACCCGAGTGATCAAATAATTTCCAAAAGGTAGATCTCCATAACCCATGATAGCTGCTACATGATCATTTCCGAAACGTACGGTTCCCATGAATTTCCAGAAGAAATTGATCAGCAGCTTCAGATTCCCGGTCAAGTGCTTGGAGCAACCCGAGTTGATGATCCAAAGACAAATTTCGATAACCTGCCAGTAACAAAAAAAGAATATTTTGGAAACCGTTGTGATTTTGGTTCCTTTGGGTTAGAGGTAAAATCCTTATCACACTCAAAGAGGTTTGCTACAGGGAGTTCTGGTTTATCACTCATTTTACCATTCTGGAGTGTGAAAGTTCTACCTGTGGGTTTCCAAATATCATCCCTAAAGTAAACACTATGGTTCTTGTCAGTAGTGAAAAGCCTAAGTTTTGCAACTAGTCTTCGTACTTGTTTAGCGTAAGATCTTTTTGGAACGTTCTTCTTAACAGGCTTATCATTCACATTCTTAGAAACACAATCATCTTGAACATTAATTAAAGATTTCTTGCAAGTTAAACAAAGAGATTCAACACATGCATTAGACTTAGCAAGTTTCATAGGTTCAGTACATTCAGATGAAATGTCTTTCTTATTCAAAAGCGGTAAATTCCTAGGGTGTTCTTCTACTTTCTTCTCTTTATTCAAGCTACTACTCCTAGAGGCAGTTGAGACTCAATTGTTCCTTGTATTGCTCTTAGGCTTTAGTCTACTGCTCCTAGAGGTGCTTTCTAGTCCTGTAGAAGGTAAGGCACACGCATTAGGATTCACATTTTTATCAAAGGAGGTGGTTTCAGCTTTCCTAGTCTCTTTAGAGTGCTTTTCTAAACTTATGGCATTTGTTCCATATGTTTTGGATGTGGATGCAGACGCATTAGTGGTACTCATCTTAAAAAGGCCAGGTGCTAAAACTTTTGGTTTCTCGATAACCGCTTTTCCTTTATTAACATTTTGTTTAGGTAGGGCAGGTGGAGTGACTGGTTTTGATGAAGCATTTTTCTCATTGACTTTTGGAGGAGGCATAGAAACAGACATTTTTGGTTTGGAAGCCGGTTTGGGAACATTTGCTTTCTCCTCAGTCAATGGTTTTGTAATCACAGTTTCCACTACCTTTCCTTTTTGACTTTCCAGCTGAGCCCTCAAATGATCATTTTTTGCTTTCATGTCATTGTAGGCACGCTCATACGACAATTTGTCATATTTGCATTCCTCAGTTTTTCGATCAAGTTGTTTAAAATATGATACATTTTCTTTTTCAAGTTTTTCAAGAGCTTTTTCATATTTTGAAACAATTTCAGAGGTCTCAGACTGGAGTCTTTCATGATCTTCAACAGAATATGTTTGCAAAATGATGGACATAATATCAGTAGTCAGAACATCTTCGAAGAGAGAATCATTTAAATTTTCCAAAACTTTGATGTGTTCAACACTTTCATTAGCTTGCTTTACCAGGGATTTATGGTCCTTGACAAAGTCAGCAGTTTCTTTAAAAAATGCTTGTTCAAAATGAATTACCCTTGAGTTGATGTTATTCAGCTGAGGGGTAATTTGAGTTTCAAAAAACTTTTTCTGTTCATTATCAAAACTATTAAACCAGATGTTTGTTGTAATATTGGTTTTAGTTTTAACAGTCTCTTGAAGATCTGCAATTCTAGTTTTCACATTTTCTAAAATACTTCGCGCATCACTTGTGTTAAAAGGATTGTTTGAAGACATTTGTTCAATGCTCGAAAGAGATTTGGATACAACAACTGGTTTTGAAACTGATTTTGAAACAGGTGTTGACACTTTGTTTGAAACACTTGGTGTAGTGGAAAACGTTGATTGTTCTTTATGAGAAACAAACGAAATACCATTAATTTTGTTTCATTTGTTATAATCAATTGGTTTGATTTCCGGATGTTTTTGTTTCATTTTTTATCTACTCTCCTCAGATAGTTCCAACGTTTCAAGAGAATCATGCACAATTATAGGTTCATGCAAAGGTTTTCCATTGTTCAACACATTCCGTTTTTTCTGAGCTTTCTTGAGGAAACAAGGAGGTGTGTTACCAAGAGCCATTTTATGCATGGTATGAAAAATCGGATTTACTTGATTAGAAAGCATCTTGTTTGTTTTAGCGGACTGACCCGTTGTAAGAAGCAAATTATCCAATTTTTTGATAGTTTCATTTTTATCCAGAATTTCATCAAGAAGAGAATCTTCTCGTTTTGAAAAATCAGCAATCAACTGTTTCTTCTCTTTTTCAAGATTAGAAAACAGTGCTTTTTGTTTAGAAAGTTGGTCATTTAGGTCAGAAATTTCCTTGTTTAAAGATTTTATTTTCAAGTTCAAATTCACATCAAGTGTGTCATACTTGAGTTGCAATTGTTTTTCTCTTAAAACAGAATCTCGATAACCAATTTCTAATTCTGATAGTTTGTTTGTATGAAATTCAAAGGCTCTGGCGTTCTCTTTGTAACTCTCAAGCTCAGCGGTCAATTTAGCATTCGCTGCCTTAACTTCGCGATTGACCATTCTAACTTTCTCAATTTCAATGCCACAGTTATTGATTAATGATTCAAAGTAAGCACGTGTTTCCTCATCAGTCTCATTATTTTGTGTCACACAGCCTCCACTAGGATCCACATCTGGAGTTTCAGAGTTAGTATTGCTACAACTCGGATTGTCCAGGTATGTATCATAAGTAGGTGTTGGCGTCACAGAATGCTGTTCGTCATGAGTAAACACATCAAATATGACATTGTTATAGCATGGATCAGTGATTGGTACCTCAGATACTGCGTTGGCGTCATAGACAGGAGGTGCGTCAGAATCAGTGTCGTACTTAGTCTCCAGAATATTTGCCATGAAGATGCAGTTCGCATTGATTTCCTCGAGGTCTTCCAAATAATCCACAATAGCGAAAAAATCATTTTCCTCAGCACTCAACTGCATCCCTGCTTCTTGCTTCTGTGCTAACAGCATAGCTTTCTGAAGAAACTCAGCATTCTTCTTGTGTGGCTTAGTAGGACAGTTTCGTGCCATGTGACCCACTCCTTGACAATTATAACACTTAACCTGATTACCCTGATTCACATTTCCATAATTCCCAACGACTGGAGCTGCAACATTCCCATTCTGATTACCCACTGCTCTATTCCCAACATTCTGCCCAATCTGATTTCCAACATTCTGACCCAACTGATTACCCTGATACGGAACCGCCTGATTACCCATACAAAATCCAGTAGCATATCCCTGCTGATTCCCAATAACTCCAACCGTTTGTCCTTGATTACCCATATTCACACCCGGCTCTGCAATTTGCCTGTTGTGAGTGTTTGATGAAATCCTTTGGTTGTTGTTAGTTGGTGTGGAATAGCGACCTCTGTATGCTTTACCCAATAAAGAAAATACTTGTAACAAAGCTTCTTCGGGTTCCATTTCAAGATCAGTGATTCCTTGTTCCTGGTAATGTTGTTGTTCTGGTGGATAGTTTTGTTGTTGAGGGATGTATTGCTGCAAGTTGTTGTTAGTGGAGGATGATGAAGCTTGTTGTTGTGTATTCACTGGAGTTTGAGTCTTTGCAATGAGTGCCAATGGATCATGATTCTTTGCTAATCTTTCTTGCCTGACTTCATTCACTTCAGCTTGGTTTTGTTTCACAAAATCGTTTAGTTGATCAAAGTTCACCTGATGTAAGTCTTTTGTTTGGTTGACAATAGTGACATATCGTCCCCATTCTTCTGGAAGATTGTTCAGGAACTTGATGTTTTGAATGATAGTTCTGGGTGCTAACTTGTTTCTGATAAGCTCATTCATCAAAGTACAAAACCTTCCATAGTAGGATTCAATGGATTCTCCTGGAGTTGAAGTGAACTTTTCCCATTCAGTTAGCAGCTTGTTCTCCATGTCTTGTTGACCAATTTCTGTTCCATGACAAAGCCGTCTAACACGTTCCTACATATCGAAAGCAGTTTCACAACTGTCTACAGCAGCAAAGATGTCCCTTGGTAAACCCAGTTGGACAATATGAATTGCCATGTCATCTGCATCGACTTGTTTATGATCCTCTTCAGTGTATTCTGATTCGTTTTGAAGACGAGAAGATGGTGGGATGGGAGGTGTTGCATCAGCATTTCCAGGGACTTGGACTTGTCGAGTCTTGAAGGGTCCATCCTGAATGGATTTGATCATCAATTTTCCATTAGGTTTTGTCTTGATGTAATGAAGCATTCGACTTGTCCATTGAAGATAACCACCTTTTTCCAACATAGGAGGACGGTTTTCGGCACCGGCTGCATGAATATCTTGTTGAGTTGCCATTGATGAAGGTATGATATGATAAAGTTGATGTAGGATCGATTCAACGATAAAGGAGTTGTGTTTAATAAGATATTGCCGTTTGAAGTTTTTCTGAAAGTCGTACTCGTGAACTTGGTTCTTAGGCCTAAAAATTTTTCTCTCAAAATTTGAAATTCACTATAAAAATCAATTCTAAGGTCGTATGAAAAATTTGAGTTATGACAATTTTGACGCCAAATTTGACCGAAAAAATTTGAATTTGGGTCCAAAAATTTGAATTTTTGACCAAAATTTTCCAAGTTAAACCAAAATTTGAATTTCGCGTAAAAATTGAACGTTTAGTAATTTTTTTTTTAATTGAAAAGCTTAGGCGTAGACCGAAGAAGTTACGAGTAGGATGGCTTAGGCGTAGGAAATGCTTATGCGTAAGTTTAAAGTTAGGCGTAGAAAAACTTATGCGTAAGATTTAGCTTATGCGTAAGACAATACTTAGGCGTAAGAAAAATACTTAAGCGTAAAGTGTTCTACGCGTAAGTCTAAGCTTATGCGTAAGATTAGGGTTTTGCCCAAAAATCCTTTACACTTCCACAGCGTAAACGATATCCAAAGTCGAAGTGTTCCACAATCTTATCCAAGTGAGGGAAGCACTGAGTAACCGTTGAAGCTCGAAGAATCTGCACCAAAAGCTTATGCGTAGAACCTTATGCGTAGAAATAGGGTGTTGACTTTTCTTACGCGTAGAACTAGGGTTTTGACCTACGCGTAAAAAATTTACAGTGATTCAAACAATTTCTATTGCACAAACAGCCTTAAAAACACTCGAATAACACAAAAGTGTTGACCTTTTTCACCCAAAGTGCTTTGAAAGCTTATGCGTAGAAATGACTTACCCAATTCGTACGAGTTTAAAACTGAAGAAGAACACGTAAAGCTTCAAACTTTTTGCAAGAAACTGAAACTTTAACACCAAATAAACCTTAAACCACAAGAATCTTGAATTTTTAAGTGTAAAAATCAAAGCTTTAAGCGTGGCAAAGATAACGTGAGCTTTACGCGTATGGTACCAAAACTTCAAAACAAACACAAACACTCCTAAACCATTGTTAGGCGATTGATACCAATTGTAGGACCTTACTTTTATCAACCTTATCACAAACCCAACACGTATATCACGTTAACACAAACACAAACTATGCGTGAAGATGAAAGAAATAAAGATGAGAAAGATGGTGACTTGATGTTATATGGATCGTGTATGTGAAGATAAAGATGAAAACAATAAGTTGTATATTCCAAAGAAAACATACACACACACACACTCAAGTACACCCCTCAAATGACCATTTGAGGGGTATTTATACTCTAAATACAAGATGCCCTAAAGGGCTTTCCATGGGCTTTCGTGGGCTTGGAAATGGGTTGGATTGGATATAAGGCAAGCTTAACTAAACTAATACCCATTTAGCTTAGTCCAATCCACGAGCCCGTTGACTATAACACACGTTACAAAGTTCCTAAACGTGAATGACCATCACTTCTAATAAAACTATTAAGGCTAACAAAAATCAAAATCTAAAACTCCCGTGTCAAAATTATCAAACCCACTCAAAACTGTTTTTTATGCTGAACAGCCAGATCCCTAAACTTTAACTAGCCGGATCCCTTTTGCAAGGGATCTGTGGGAACTGGCACATCAGTAAACAGAATAAGTGTTTGATATTCATTGTGCACTTCTACTTCTCACTTTACTCTTTCACATACGACCATAAACTCATCATTACTATTCCTAGGAGCTCTTTCATCATCATTCCAAGAAATTCAATCACTTGTGTAAGTCTTATCTTCACTACATTGTGATTTCCATTATCTAGTTTCTAGTAGTACAATTTTTACATCTTGAGAACTTTGATTCAAGTGTGTTTGTCACAATTTGCTATCACATTATTTTCTAAGATAACTAATCAAAGAACATACATTGTTAATACAAATTAGAACTCATAATGAATTCAAAAGAGATGTGTTGAGCAAAAATTGTGATGAACCTCAAAAAGGAACAATTCTCTTAATTAACACCACATTTTGGTTTTATTGTTTAGGATTAATCATGAGAGATGTTAGGAGTGTAGACATAAGTGAGTGAAAAGTCGAACTCATACTCATGAGACATGACGAGACCTATGGAAGTGAAAAGTTAATATGATGAGACGTATTAAAGCAAAAAGATGATCACCTAACGGTTTTACTAGATATCTATTTAAAAATGACAATTAACTCACTTAGTATTTAACATTCTAGTGGAATATTTCTTTTAGGAAGAAAAACGGTTTTTATATTGCATGAGAAACTGTTTTCCAGAAGGGCGGTTCTCACGGTTCCCTTCCAAGAGGGATCCGTCTAGTTTAACTACAGGGATCCGTGGATCTGTAGTGACAGACAAAGGATTTTGACGAAAAATAGATTTTGCATCTTATAGGTTTATACAAAGATATGTATTTTAGCCAATATTTACTATAGCATGCATTGTCGGTTTCTAAAGTATCTCAAGACCAAAAGTATGAAAAACAAAAAGTAAAAGAAATGACAAACACATTATGAAAAATAAACTAGATAAACTAGAACATTAGTAATATTTCATTTCAATGCTAAGAACGATACAAAAGGATTGGGTATATAACACCAATGTAGATTAACAACACAAAGTACATGTCTCCATAAAAAAACTTAACCATGGGGAACACGAGAGCGATGAGTCTCAAGACGATGAGTACGAAAGCGATGTAAACAATGATGATGAAGTTCTTCCTTGGTTTTGATTTGAGATGAGATGAGATGAGAAGGAAGATGAAGTTTGAATGAGAGGTAATTTTTGAAAGTGGAAGATTTGAAAAATGAGGGTTTGGTGGATTTTGATGATCGGAGGGGATATTTATGGGGAAGGAGGAATTTTTGAGATTTGTGTTTTGTTTTATTATTAGAAAGATTTGGTTTTTGGATTAAGTAAAATAAGATACAAGTTTATAAACCAAGACTATAGACGGAAGAGTAACACTAATGCAAGAAAGGTTTCCTAACGAAGCTACGTGTAATATATGAGTATGTGAAAAGATAATCATATAAGTTCCTATGTAATCATACTTATTTTTAAGCTAATGTTATTTAGAGATAAGTAGGAAATCATACCTCTAATGCACTTATGAGTGTCTTTCTTATGACAAGAAAATGTCAAATAGACGACTCCGGTTCCTTCGTGATTAAGATACCTTGTTAGGGAAGGTAATCTTGTTACCAAGCAATTCCTATGGCTTGATAAATATGAGCTTTAACTAAGCAAAATGACAAGGAAGGTTAGTGCAACTTAGTAAGATAAATAAGAGAAAGAAAGGAAAAAAAATCGTTGTCATCTAATCAACATCCTACAAAAATGTTTTTTTAAAACATGGTGTTTATTTTTGTAAAAGACCTTCTTTGTAGTTTTCAATTAAACACGGATCGTATCAAGTTTTTAAAGTACAACATACTCTAAGAAACTTGGTAACGAAGCTCTGATACCAATTGTGGAAAACTAGAAGGGGGGGGGGGGTTGAATAGTTTTACCGATTAAGACTTGGTTTTAAACTATTTAGATTAACTTATGTCAATTTATTTGATCGTGTGTGTTGGATGTTGATAGACAAGCATATAGACAAATAAAAAGCTGAGATAAAGAGTAAGAAGCACAAAACCACAACGCGAGTATTTATAGTGGTTCGGCTACAAGGACACCTTCCTTGCCCTACTCCACTCTCCGAGTCATCTACTCGAGAGTTCGTAATCACTACACAACACCAACTCCTTGTGGCGGAGAAGCCTTCACAACGTTGCCTACTCTTTATCCGATACAAGGCTAGATACCGGGTTCTTCCACGAGGTAGAACCAAACCTATCACAACGTCGCCTACCCTTTATCCTGTACAAGGCTAGATACCGAGTTCCATTACAAAGGAGGAACTACTACCCAACACTACACAAATCCTATCCCTAAGGAGATCCACTCCTTATGACAACATCAACAAGGATATCAATATCCTTTGACCCAATATAAATCTATCTTGTACATCGACACACCATATCGAATGTACACTTTAGGCACCTTTCACTAATGCCTTTGACACGACTTCAAGGCACCCTTCACTAATGCCTTGTGACTTGACATCTAGGCACCTTTTACTAATGCCTTTGTTGGAATCACTCCTAAACTAGAGTTCAAGTGTTAGTAATTAATATGTAATAGTTAGCTTAATATGGCTTTTATGTTAGTAATCATGCCAAGGATTATGTAGAAAGCCCATGAGCCTTGGCCCAAGCCCATAAAGGAAAGGAAGGGAACTTGCATGTTGCCCTAGTTCCTTCCTATAAATAATTCTTGTAAACCCTCACTTGAGGGTTGGTTGTTTTCTTTCATTATTCACCTACGCATAACATTTCTTTCATTCTTATTCGTGTGTTTGTGTTTGTGTTCAACCGATCACTTTCTTCTCTACTTCTTATATTGATGCTTGTGTTATGAACATGGGAACCTAACAGTGGTATCAATCGCCAAATAGTTGGGTGAAAAGATTTTGTTTTTGAAGTTATTTGGTTTTACGCGTAACACGGGTTACAAACTTTTCACGCTTAAAAATTTTGATTTTTACACTTTTCAATCCAAGATTCTTGTACTTTCAAAGTTTTTAGGTGTTAAAATTTCAGTTTTAAGCAAAAAGTTTTAAACTTTACGTGTAATTCTTCGTTTTTAAGCTTGGTTTCATACTTGGGTTTATTTCTACGCATAAGGTGTTTAGAAGTTTTGGATCATCAAGTTTCACACTTTTATGTTATTTTGGTGATATTGAAGCTGTTTCATCATAGAAATCTGGTTTAGAATCACTTTGGGCTAAGAATCCGTTTTGGTTACATTTTACGCGTAACAAAACCCTAATATTACGCATAAGACTTCCTTGGTTTGATCTTCAGTTTTCGTGGTTTACTCAGTGTTTTCTTGCTTGGATAAGCCTGAAAACACTTCGACTTTGGATATCGTTTACACTGTGACAGTGTAAAGGATTTTTGGGCAAAACCCTAGTTTTACGCATAAGCTCAATCTTACGCGTAGAACTCTTTACGCCTAAGCTTATTCTTACGCCTAAGCCTTGTATTATGCATAAGCTAATCTTACGCATAAGTTTTCTACGTCTAACTTTCAGTTTACGTCTAATCTTAGTGTTTCTCAATTCTTACGCGTCAGCTAATCCTACGCGTAAATATCATTTTTACGCGTAAGTTTGGTGTTTTTACGCATAAGCATTACTTTGCCTTAACGTGGTTTCTACGCCTAAGGATACTTCATCAACAACGTTTCATTCGACTACTAAGATCCATTTTACAACACAAGTTTTCAACATGTCTCAACCACCATACTCTAATTACTTTCCTTACACGTATAATCAACAACAACAACAACAACTAAGTCCACAACATCAACAATTCAATCAACAACAACAAATTTATCAACAACAATTTAATCAACAACATTATCCACAACAAGGAGCAATTCCACCACAAATAGTTCAACCACCACCTAGTCTTCAAGTACAACCTTACACAAACGTTTACAATCAACATCCATCCAGGAATACTATGAAGGAACCGTCTTGGTTTGCAAAGATGTGTGAAGCTTTAAGTAGCCAACAATCCATTCATGAGGCGAGATCACTTGATAGACCTCCAATGCTCACTCCCGGAAACTATGATCAATGGGTGATTAGGTTCTTTAGGTTTTGTGATCTAAAGAAGCCACATGGTAAGTTCTTAAAGAAGGTCATCTTGGAAGGTCCATTTCAGATGCCTATTCTCGTTACACCCGGAGATCCAAATGCTATTCCACCAAGAGATGATCTCACAAACATTGCAACTGTCGCTGACCTTTCTGGTGATGAACTTTTACATTTCGAAGCTGATGAGCTAGCAATGCAATATATCCTTTTAGGATCACCCAATCCAATTCTTCGAAGTGTTGATGCTCAAAAGACTGTTAAGAAAATGTGGGAACATATTCATCTTCTTATGGAAGGCACTGAACTTAATCAAGAAGACATGGAATCCAAAATTTACTTGGCTTATGAACACTTCATGATTGAACCCGGAGAGACATTAGAGTCATATCATCATCGATTCTCAGACATCATCAATGACTTGGACAAACACAACATCATCATGCCAAGAATTGCTGTTAACACTAAGTTCCTAAGTAGTCTTGGTCCTGAGTGGGAAAAATATGTCATTTTCATCCGTCAAGCTAAGAATCTTCATCATGCTACATACGGATTGTTGTACGACTATTTGAAGCCTCACCAAAAAGAAGTTGACAAAGAAAGGGCTATCCGTGGACTCCCAGCTCCACCGTCACTTCCGGACAATCAACAACTTGCTTTATGGGCTCAAACTAGTTATCCTCCTCAACCAGCTCCTCAACCAACTGCCACAATTACACCATATGATCCGTCACATCAACAATCTCAACAAACTCAATTGGTTCCATACAACAACAACAATGATCAAGCACTTTGCAGTGAAGCTAATGAGGACTCCGATGCTTTCGATGCATTGCAACAAGGATTTTTTATGATTGCTAAAGCTTTTGGTCGTTATACAAACAAATCCAACAATCG
Organism: Chrysanthemum seticuspe; assembly: GCA_019973895.1. NCBI lineage: Eukaryota > Viridiplantae > Streptophyta > Magnoliopsida > Asterales > Asteraceae > Chrysanthemum > Chrysanthemum seticuspe. The sequence continues at coordinate 252,652,923 of BPTQ01000007.1, forward strand.
CATCCGTTCCTCATCAAACACAAGGAATCAGGCTGTTGTGAACAATGGACGAGTTGAAGTTCAGAATCGTGGTTATGGTCGTCAGATGGGCGGTGGTCAAGGGATTAATGCTATGGGTAGGAATAACATGGGTGCTCCACAACAACAGAGAGCTCAAGTGGTTGAACAGGGTAATGCTCAGAAGGGGATAAATGGTCTTCGTTGCTACAACTGTAATGAGAAGGGTCACCTAGCTAATGCATGCCCAAAGCCGAGGACTAGAGGCAGTGCTTATCACAAAGAGGCTTTACTCTTGGCTCTTAAGGATGAAGCTCGTGGAACTCTCACAAACAAAGAACAGAGCTTTATGGCAGATGCAGACTCAGATGATGATATGGAGGACTTGCATGCTAATGCATCAGTTATGTTGATGGCTAATATGCACGAGCTCCACATGAGTGACACAGGCCCAGTGTATGACACTGATGGCTTGTCTTAGGTACCCGAACAAACCATATTAATCACTGATCTAATATCTCAGCCAACATCTGAATCCGATGAGGCTCAGAATGTTCAACATGAGCCATCCACATCTCATTCTGATGATTCTCAACTAGACCCCGTAGTTACATTTGAAGATCAAGATGACCTTATGGTTACCTTTGATACTCAAATTGACTCCGTAGTCATACTTGAGGATCTGAATAGTGATCATGTTGTGACTCACATTGAACACGCTGAACCTTTGCCTAATCCAGATATTGACCTCTTACTTAAAGATTATCAATCCCAAATGGATGAATGTCGTTCATTAAATCAGCAATTACACAATAAAAATGCACTGTTAACCAGGGATATTGAATGCTTAAAACGGCAACTCAATTTTTTCAAAACTCAAGAAAAACGAAAAATCTTTAGAACGACAGATTCATGATCTAGCCGCATCGAAGAATACTTTGTTGTCTCAAATAGAACAACTGAAACATGAACATAAAAAACAACTTAACGCTCTTACTTTGGAAACTCAAAAAGCCAAGGCTGAGTTGTTAACTTGTCAAAAACAGTTCTCTGCGTACAAAAAGTATTCAACGAAACGAATAGATGACCATCTTGAAGAAATTGTTGGCTTACAAAACAAACTCAAAGAGTTTTGAAATGTTGTTTACAAACATGGTGAGTCAATCACAACTATTCAAAAGTTTACTTTAAAACCCAATCCAAATGGATATGGACCGAATCTTGCTGATTACAAACCAAAGCTTTCAACCAATGCATTCAAACCAAATCCTGAAGTTTCCAGTGCATAATACAAAATTGATGAATCTGTTATGAGTGTTGTTGAATATCATCGTCAAGAGGAATTCGATGCAGAAGACGAGAGTCGATCAAAATTAGAAAATGTTGTTTATAACAAACCATTTAACTATTCAAAAGCCGTCACTTTCGTTACACCAAAGGATTCTTCTAACACACCTCGGATTATCACAAATACGTCTGAGTCTTCTAATTTTGTTCCCCAACCAAATTATGCACAAATTTATGGTCCTTTACCTTCACTCAGTGAAGTAAATTCAAAACCCGAAAATCGTCAAATTCTTAGATATTTTGACATTTTCACTTCTGACCTCAAACTTTTAGAACGTGAAATTGAATTTCATTCTGAAATAAAAATTGAACATTTTCAATCGCCTCAGGCGCGAGAACAAAGAGATATTTTTCAGAAAAGAATTTTACCCCATGTTAAAAATTTGAAAAATTGTGCATTGTATTGGGAAAGGGAATTTCATAAGGAACTTGGATTGATGAAAATCGTTTTCGAGTAAACAGAAACATCTATTTCTAATACAAAACGTAAAAATAAAATGTTACGAAAAGATGTTGATTGACTCTTGGAAAATGTTGTGTTATTGCATTCTTTGCCATATGCATCTGATTATATCTCTGCTGATTCTGTTGATTCTGTTGAAATTGTTGAGAATACTGATAATGTGCCTCAGATCGAGTCTTTAAAAGTTGAAAATGAACGACTGTTAAACAAGCTTTCAAATGCAAAACGCCGTCTTCAATGGTGTCAAAAAGACTGTCAAAATCGTGAACTTGCTTTGCAAAACAAAATCAACCAGTTGCATTCCAAAACTTTTAATCCAAAATTTGAGCAACTGGATGATCAAAACGCGTCTTTGAAATGTCAAATCTCAAAATATGAACAAGAACTTGCAAAAGTTAAATAGGAATATGGTGTCATATTTGATTTACTCAAACAGACTCGTGATGAAGCATCAAACGAACTTGATCATTATCTTGCACACACTAAAGAAGTCCTGAATTTTTCTGGAAATCTTCGTTATGAAAATCAAGATTTGTTGCACACTGTCATTGAGTTAAAGGAAAAGTTAGGAAAGTATGAACAAGTTCAGATTAGCAACATTAAGAAACTTGCACCTGTAACACTTAGAAAAAGTGACCCTCGAATTCCTACTGACAAACCACAAGATACTAATGTGCTTCCCTCTACTGAAACATGAATAGTTGCCTCTTTTCCCAACGTCCGCACTTCACAGCCTAGGAGCAATACAAGGAAGAATAGGAAGTTGCGACCTAAGAAAAGAACAATAAATGTTAGGATTTTGTAAATCCAGTTATTGAAGAGTCGGTCACCTCAAGTATATGTAATCATTAGAAAGCTCGTAGTCGTAGATTATTATATGTTAAGTAGTATTTAGTTTAAGTAACACCGTGGAGAACGGACGGGTCTTTACCCACTGTATGCCTGATCCACAGCCCGTAAGGTGGCGATTTATGTAATGACTATAAATACTCTCTACCTTCCAAGGTAGAGGGTTGGAGCTCATAATAAGATTTTTCTTTCTCTCACTAAAGTTCCCTAAACCTCTAACTTTCTCTTTCTAAAACTCATCTTGTACGCCACCTTTGTTTATGGTTTGATGTGTTTGTAAAATCCAATATGTTACAAATGGTATCAAGAGCCATGGTTTGATCATCTCTTACATATCCTTGGATTTCTAGTGGTTTTTAGATGGTTTTTGAGTTTGAAAAAGTTTAGTGGTTTTGCATCATTTGGTTCATTTCTAGTGTTAAAGTTTGAATTTTGGGTGTACTTTTGTGTTTAGAATCATTGTAAGTGCTTGGGTGTTGATTTGGAAAGCTTGAATCACTGTGGTTGGACTTGTTTTGGATTGAAAAGTGTGTTTTTGAAGTTTTTCTTGGTAGCGACTTGGTTCTCGTAGTGAATTTCATCATAGCGACTTGCTTCAGAAAAAGGTAGCGAGTTGTAGTGCTTTTTGGTAGCGACTTGGTCCTAGCGACTTGTCTATTGAGACAAGCAGACAAATAGTACAAGTTAGTGGATTCTCCACTACGGCTAGCGACTTGGTGAGGTTAGCGACTTGCTTTAGAAATTGTTAGCGACTTGATACTAGCGACTTGGATACTTAGCGAGTTGCTCTTTAGCGACTTGTGTTTAGCGACTTGGTTCATAGCGACTTGTGCTTAGCGACTTAGTGACTTAGCGACTTGTTCTCAAGGCTTATAGCGACTTGTCTCTAGGGACTTGTTGACTTTTCCTGACAAAACTTCAAACGGCTATAACTTTTGATCCGTAACTACGTTTTCAGTGTTCTACCCATCAAAACGACCGTGAGAACGAGGAGAATGGCACGCCGAATAAACTAAAGTTGATTCGGGTCAACCCTCGAGGCCTAAATTCGCTCCGAACATAAGTTATTGAGGTTTTTAAGTTTTTAGACCTAAATTTCTCTGTAAAATCGTGCATCAAACAACCCAAATCACAACCAAACAACATCTATGCTAATCCTACATAAGTCCTAACACACAATTGTCTATCATTGTGTCTATCCATCAGTTATCTTAACACATTCTATTGGCATTGCTTAACGGTTTGGTCTTGATTTTAGTAAAATCCCGCGAAAGATTCTATTTCTCAGTTTAAATCATAGACTTGTAAAATCCCGTGCACGTCAACATCATGCCTAACGATTCGGATTCAGTTGTATCTAAGATACTCAGTTTATACGATGTGACCAATGAACAGAAGATACCCAACAATGTACTACAGACTATCGTGTTTGAGTCGGATAATGCTAAAATGGAATCTTCGTGCTCAAATTCACAAGAGAAAGAGGTGCACCAGCCACAACCTGTGCACGTTAATGCAGAGGAAAGCTGCATGGAAGTTTCTGGTATACCCAACTGTGTATCTTCTACTCAAAATGATGATTATGAGTTGCATGAGTACTCTGCATTTATCCCTGAGGACTCCCTTACCACTAAGCTTAACATATATAAGGATCAAGTTGCCATCTATGAACAGCGTGCTAAGCTTGAGCTGACCACACGTGAGCAGGAAATGGATTGCCAAATGCATACATTAATCAGAAAAAGTAACTTAAGGAAAGAAACATTAAAACAAGAGTTAAATTCCTTACAAGAGAAACTTAATAAAACTGCTAAGCAAAAACAAGAACTTCAAGAAAATGTAAAAGTGCTTAAGCAGGAGTTCAAAAAAAAGGAATCAAAACTTTTAAATGATTTTTCCAACCTTAAAACTTTAAAGAACAAACTTGAAAACAAGTTGTATGTACAAGGCAACACCATTCAGACTGCTCACATGATCACTAAGCATAGAGTATTAAGTGATAAGCATAGTACTGGCCTTGTAGAAGAACCCAATCCTGAGTATGGTAAGAAAGCAAAAGCTGCTCAAAAACTGATCTATGATGGTAATGAAATCCTTAAGCCTAGACAAATGCCTACTTGTTTAGAATGCACTGAAGAAGATAGAGAGTTAGAAGATGCCTCTAGAGAGAAAATGGAAAAGAAACTAAAAGATCCTTGGTGTATTGATCATAATATAACGTTCAAAACTCCAAATTACACTAAGGATAATTGGATTGCCTTAAACAAGTTCAGACCTCAAACTCAGTTAACCCCTGAACAAGTGTTCTGGAAATTAGATATGGAAAAGAAAAAGGCAGATGAACTTGTTAAAAATAATCCTCCCCTTAGGAAATTCCCTCCAGCCACTGTGTATCCTCCAAATACACCAATGCATTTAGTGCCTAGATCTATTGCCACTAATAGCAAAACCTTAATCAGCCTTTATGTAGTTCACCAACTATTTGTTGATTTTGAGAAAACGTGTAAAAAGAGAATCACACCTTACTGGGATAACTGAAGGGGAAAGGGGTTTTGAGCAAACTAAAGAATGCTATTTAACTGAGGTCATGCATTTCTTTAAACAATTAAAAGGTCAATTTGAAAGTCTTAAAAAGGGGATAAACTCTGATATTAAAGAAATGGAAAAGGAATTTGATGCAATGATTGTTGAAGTCAATGATTATGAATGGGAACTCAAATATAATGAAATTGAAAGGAAGAATCTGCATATCTTAAATGAGAGCTTAGTATTGAGTTGTGTGGCTCAAGATGTGTTTTATACTGTTACTAAGCTTTCCATTACTGCTTCTCAATTTCATGAAATGTCTGTTGCATTGAAAGTATCCCAGGATCGTGTCATTGAGCTTGAGACAAAAAATTCAAAATTGAATGATAAAATCGAAAATGACGATCATGATAACTTGGTCAAACATTATTCTAAATTAGAAGTTGAATATCTTGGTTGACAATTAAAATATCAACATCTGAAAGAAAATGTTAAAACTTCAAATATCAAGACATCTTTGAATGCTCCTGAGTTTGATGCAGTTTTTGAAATCAACAAACGTGATGAACATATTCGAGCTCATTGCCACACGATCAAAAGATTGAAATTCCAGATTTCACAATTGAAAGATGAAAGGAATGAAGTGACTGGCTCCCGAATACCTCCACCTTTAGATTCTCAGAATTTCCAACTTCAAAACATTATTGATAAATTGCAAAAGGAAAATGAATGTTTTAAAGCTGAAATTTCAAAAGTTAATGATCAAAACAAAGAGTTATGTGATTCATTCAAAGTTAATCATGATAAACACGTTGAAAAGGTAACTTCTTTGCTTAACGATATTGAGAATCTGAAGCGTGAGGTGAAAGGAAAATTGCCAATCCCTAATTGCAAATATTCTGTTCCAAAGGTTCCTGCTTGTGATAAGTATCCTATTGATATGTTATATATTCCTCCCCCTCTTAGGAATAATGAACTGGCACATAAAACATATCTAACACAACTTAAGGATAGTTTAAAGGGCCTCCGTGAGATAGTAGAGGATGATAGATTAGAAAAGCCTTTTGATAGTGCAATCACTTATGCCTGCATGGATGCCAAACGATCTCAGGAACTCTTAGAGTATGTAATTGTCACAAGTCTGAAAGCGAGTAATAGGCGAGATAGAATAGTTGCACCCAGTTCTATGCCCAAGGATAATAATGTGACTCTTAATGTGCCTCTGAAAGCCTCAGAACCCAGCACTTCTAGACCAGAAAATCAAATGGCAGTAAAACAAACTAAGGCTCCCATCATCAGTTCTACAGATGTTAAAATTGACACTAAAGTTAGCAGGTCAAAACCTTGTAGCAATACAAAGAAGGACAGAGTTTCGCTGACTAAAAGTGATCATGAGAAGAAAGTGAAAGAACACCATAAGGAAAATAAGTTTGACTTGAACAAAAAGAAGCGTGTTGGTTCTAGTATTAGCTCTAAGCTTACTGAAATTAATTTGAAGTCTTATGTTGTCTGCAAAACCTGTAAAGAATGTCTATCTTCTCGTAATCATGATAAATGTGTTGTGTTATTTCTGAGATCTAAGAATCATACCCCAGTTAAGAAAGTTTGGAAAGCGAAACAGATTAAGCAATCCTGGAAACCTACAGGGAAGGTTTTTACCAATGTAGGATTTCAGTGGAAGCCAACATGTTGAATATTCACGAATGGCAAACCTTGCCCCTTAACTAGATCCACTATGCCTAGAGTAGTGCCTGTTAAGGTTTGGAAGCCAACTGGTAGAATAATCCCATTAAGCACAAAATGTCCCTCGACTAAGTCTGATGCTTCTACTAGTTCAGCTCCTAGTGACAATGGCATTGCACCTAGGGTTTCTGCTGATTCAAAGATTGTTTGGGCTAACTAAAAGGACCCCATGAGCACGTGGGGATCCAATGTTTCCAATTCTCTGTCTTTGTATGTTGTCCAAAGCAGGTCGTACAAATCATCCCTTGGTAATTGGATTCGGGCGACTCTAAACATATAACTGGGCTCTAAACAATGACGTCTGTTCACATCAGTTCATGCCTCGTTCTTCAACATTATGGCGTCTGCAGATAACACTTCAGGCCCCGTTCCTCAAAGAAAAGAAAGGTGTACGCTTCAGTGCGCTTTATCTTCAGCAGAAGAGAAATCTTCATATTCATGACCATTATCATTGACATTCTTCATCAACAAGCTTCATGTTTCTCCCATGCTCATTCAGACATCAAGTGGATCTACGTTCATTGGTGTATATTCTTATTCACTTGTTAAATCAAAAATGGCAACTTCGGATGCAATTTTAGAGGGGGAGAAGAGTGAATATACCAAATGATGATGGATGTTTGAATAATGGTCATACGACTTAATGTTTGATGACTCTCCTCCAACGCCTAATGTTTCACTCACTAAGGATAAATGGGATTCATTGTTTCAAGATATGTTTGATGAGTATTTCCAACCGCTAGCGAATGTTGATCATCTAAGAAGTACAACTCAGACTACTCAAGAAGCCCAATCTCTAGTTATTTCTCAAGGCATTGTTAATGACTATCATTGCAGTTGCACTCATGAATAGTGATCCGCTCTTTGGTATTCCTTTTCCAAATCTTCACGGATCATTGTTTCATTGTTCTTTCCTAAATGTGCACTCTGTAAATCAACCACATGAACATTAAGGAAAATGACTTCCTCATCCGCTCAAAGTCATTATTGGTGAATCTTCCAGATCTGTCTCTACATGTATACCTTTAGGAAGAATGCATTGATGTAGAGGAATCATTTGCTCCGATTCATTCAGTGGGTCAATGTACATCCGATTGTATGTTTATTCACGTGTTGGACATTTGACACAAGTTGATTACTTCGAAGTTACTCATTTATCACTTATTTGAGGTTGAAGTTGACGTTCACAAAGGCGTGTTCTTATTTGTTAACTTGCTCGGGCTTAAGAATTTGAGTTGAAGACTTGGGTTATCTAGTTACCAGTAGTCGAGGTGGATGGTTGAAGACCTGGTTAACTATCACTTTAAAGGAGTTACGCAGTTTTACTCAGTGACACACGCAAATGACGATGTGGATAATCTCAAGAGGTGTTAATGTCTCATACTTTGTTTGAGTAGTGAGTATTTAGAGATTTGCTTGAAGCATAGATTCTCGACACCATTCTTCCATCATTAAGTGCAAGCTTAAGATACAAATGCGGGGAATTCGACTTCAGTTTCAAGTTTGGTATATCGGGTTTTCTTCAACAGTGGTCACTTAAAATTGTCTACATATGGGTTGATAAAGATAGTCAGAGAGAGTTTCTGTAGCAGTTGATTCTCACAGGATTCAGTTGAGCTAATTGTTTGTTCTTCTCTATTTCAAAAGTTTTTGGCATGTATAATGTGTTGCTGATTCTGAGGTATCAAAACCAGCAAGGGGGAAGGAGATATACATCTAAACACACAATGAGTACACGTGATGAACTTAATACTTCTTCTCTATTGAAGTAATCCCGGGAAAGACAAATGTCATAACCGCAAAGAAACTCAGTGTTTAACTCGTAGCTTTTGGTGTGTTATTCCAGCCATTTGGGGGAAGGATATATTATTACAACTATTTGGGGGAAGGAGGTATTATTCCAACCATTTGGGGGAAGTGGTCTCTGGAGACTTTTGGTATGTGTTACTTCAGTGTTCAGTTGGAAGAAATATGAGAAGAATATTTGGAGCGTGAGATGATATTGCTTATCGACATCTTCGATATGGTTATGATAAAGTGCTTCTGGTTATTGCTTCATGTACACTATGTAATGATGATTTCGATGAGATCGCAACCATCAGGGGAGAGATTTGTGTACATCAGGGACTCACAACATGATCACTTGATCGAGCTTATTCAGTTATTCCGGAGTTGATATCCGTAGAGATAATCAGTGATTCAACATGTTACTTGGATGTCATAGTCTCCACTCTGGTTGGGTACATGTGTACATTATGGGCTGATTGGTTATATGTAAGATAACTAGAATGCATTTGGTGAATTGAAGATGTTGATATATTGTTCTCCCGTACAGTCGACTGAACAAATCCGCAAAATGATGTTTACATCGGGGATTCACAACAGGTTCATGTGATCGGGCTTAATCATGTATCTCGAGTTTGATAACCGCAGAAAGGATCACTGGTTCAACTTGTTACTTCGGTGTTTTCATGTTTCTTTGGGTTGTTGAGCTTCATTCAATGAGACTGTTTTTCTTTACATTCTACTTCTTGGGGGAAATGGTCTTAATTCGAAGATTGTCGGTTTTGGGGGAAGATACCAAAGATTCTCATTTAGAAGGCTCAAGTTCAGACGATGATTTTCTTAGAAGTCTCGAATGCTTTGGTGGTTTAAGTTTAAGAGATGTTGATTTCTTTCTTCTACAACGTGCTGAATGATATCCTTATCTCGGTACTCATTTCATCATCCTCTTAAACTAATTTATCTTCTTGTATATATTTATTTCGAAAAGCAAAATACAAAATTACAAGACCTTCAAAAAGCAAATAGAAAAATATAAAACTTTCAAAAATCCATAAAAATTAGAAAATCTTGAAAAATTTCAAAAAATATTGTTATTCTATCATGTTTTTCCTTGTTCGACATCATCTACGGATTTTGTGTTGTCATTCAAAGAATGACACGGGTCTTTAGATGTTGTTCGAATGTTAAATATATATATATATATATATATATATATATATATATATATATATATATATATATATATATATATATATATTTATTTTTGGGAGAAAGTGAAACGATGGCTTACAGTTATTTCAGACTGTAACCCGCGCTTCAAAAAAAAAAAAAAAGGCTTATTGTCATTTCAGGCAGTAACCCGCTTTTCAAAGAAAGAACAGAGCCATGCTTTATCTTGTTTTTTTTTTTCTCTCATGCTCTGATTCTATATAACAATTACTTACTATCTAATGAAAACTAATTGCTTTGAAAAATAGCTAGAACTCTATTTTTGAAAATCATCTGGACTTAACGGTTGTAAAAAATATCTAACTCTCAATCAACAAACTTATGTCATTGATTGAGGGGGAGAATGATTTTTCAATTAAATCAAAAAGTGTATTTTTCAAACAATGGTACCAGACCTTGGTTATTATTATGTTTTCAAAAGATACTCTAGCATGTTTAATCTTTGGAGTCTAAAGTCTCATAATCCGATCCTTATCAGTTAAAACGTTTTCATAATCAAGTCACAATTCTCCTTAAAAGCTTTCAAAATCAATTTAAATCTACAGTGATCACAAATCTCAAATGATTTGATAATTGTGATCGGGGGAGAATTTGTGATTTAAATTGGATTTAAACTGATAAGTCGGTAAATGGTTTTATAAGGATGTACAAGTTTTCCTCCCCGCATGTGACAAACGATTTCAAATTTTCCATGCACATGTTAAGGGGGAGCATCTATTTTAAATCTCAAACCATTGAAACGTGATTGAATTGTCTCTAAGTGCAGGTTCCCTCTAATACGTGCAAAACTCTTTCAAACTTCGAGGCACATATTGAGGGGGAGCATACTGTTGAAAACCTCATCCTTCCTCAAAATGTTTTATCTACTCAAATTGATTGGGAAGTGATGATGATCATTTTTGAAAATGTTAATCAAAAGATTGGACCTTTCATTCTTAATCTAATGATTTCTAAGATCTCCTTCCTCCATGCGCTAAACAATTTCTGAATTATATGCATATGTTGAGGGGGAGCATTTCTAAAATATCAAAACAATTAAGATACAAAATACTTTGATTTTATATCACAAGTATCTTGATTGACTTTCAAATGGTTTTCAATTGGTTTCAAGGCGAAAGAACTATACCAAAAGACCAACCAACTTTACTTTATGCATGGTGATATAAGGATGATAAGGTTAGGTTGAGGTTCCATGATCCGTCAGAACCGGAGGGATCTACCCAGGGACAATCCACTAGTTAGTGTAGAAGTCCTTAGGTATGATGTTAAAAGGAGAAAAATGAGATATGGGAAGAGTGCGGACTGAAACTGAGCTAGTACTGGAATAAACCCAACAAGGTTCTAGCTATGAAGTTTCGGTAAGCACTGAAGGGGTTGAAGAATGAAAAAGAATTGAATGAGAAAAAGGGTGAAAAGAAATTTCCCTCCATTTATTCAACCTTAGGGCAGAAACCGGGTTCAATTCATATGCTACTGGTGGTTACCAAGGTAATATCGGTATTGAAGACAAGACGTCATGGACCCAGTGACGCACTGCACTACAACATCCCAAACCACTCAAGTTCCTCTTAAAAGGACTTGTTTCATTCTCACGGGGAACCGACATTATCTATCGACTTTCTCTTAGAGATTGTTGATATTGAAGAAGGAGACCCTCTCCCTAGTCTCCGATATAGGATCCAAATATGCACAAATTGAGTCTAGAGCCACGAGATCATCAATAAATCTCATTAGGACACTTACAATGAAGACTCTCTGTTTCACATAATGTGGAAAGAGAGATTATATCTTGAGTCCTACGCATTATCCTTGTGGTATTGCCAGAACATCCGAGTGATATGTAAACATATTCACAATGAAGATGGAAAGCCTTCTGGAGCCAACATCAAACAAGCTCCTGGTAGGTGGCATGTGAGATCTATTTAATAGATCAACTATGTGCAACTGAACAGAAACAATGGGGCGATTCAATCTTTTGAATCAATCCTGGTTCAGGATATGGATTGACGGATACCTTTGAAAAACCGGTCGTTGTGCTTAAAAACTCTTTTCTTTAGCACATCGACTGTGTACTTATATTTCAAATCAAAAGGTGTTTATGATTGATAATTGATTTTCATTAAAAACCTTCGTTGTATTGCAAAAACAATTTCTATTGAGCGATACACGATTGTTTTTTTAAATTTCTTTTTATCAATCAGTGAATCTCAATTCGCTGGTTCACTCACTCCGTGTTGTCTTCTTTGAAACGTTCCGGTTTGAGAACAGCTAGAGCAGCTGCGAAACCCTGTCAAGGAAATTCTTAGGAATTATACCTGATCACAGGCAGTACATGTACTGATCAACGGGGAACCGTGTACCTCAATTCAATGAAAGTGATCAAAGACACTTTCGAGCGCTTTATTGCTAACTGTTGTATGTAGGTACGCCCGACGTTTGCAGCTGATCTGAATGATGCAGTCAATCCATAGCCGCATGCTCACACTACACATTCACTTCTAAAGAAATCATGATTAGTGCATCAATGACTCTGATATTTTCACTCCATGCTTCTGCTACGCTGCTGCCAATATCATGAATCAATAAAAGCTTCCGCTACTCTGATGAGAATACATCATGATCTAGAATGTGAGCATGTCGGTCCGTTTGTCACAACATCACATAATACCAACACCACAATGGATGATTCAGAGATTGATGTTAGCTGATGATCTCAAAACTGGCTCAAAGCTCATTATCACGTGGATCAGTAAAAAGACCTCCACTTGGATTAATCAAACAAAGTACTACATCAAGAATGCAAGAACAATTTTTTTAATGTAATATATGTTTGTATTCAATGTATGTTTAATGTGTGTTTGAGGTGACCTCCCTTAGGGGGAGATTGTTAGGATTTAGTAAATCCAGTTATTGAAGAGTCGGTCACCTCAAGTATATGTAATCATTAGAAAGCTCGTAGTCGTAGATTATTATATGTTAAGTAGTATTTAGTTTAAGTAACACCGTGGAGGACGGACGGGTCTTTACCCACTGTATGCCTGATCCACAGCCCGTAAGGTGGCGATTTATGTAATGACTATAAATACTCTCTACCTTCCAAGGTAGAGGGTTGGAGCTCATAATAAGATTTTTGTTTCTCTCACTAAAGTTCCCTAAACCTCTAACTTTCTCTCTCTAAAACTCATCTTGTACGCCACCTTTGTTTATGGTTTGATGTGTTTGTGAAATCCAATATGTTACAATAAAGAATGCTGAAGTAGAAGAACACCCTGGGACTTTGAATAAGACCCATGTTGCACCCACTTTAGATATTGCGTCTGACAAATGTAATGGAAAAAGTGTTGTAACGAATGTTGAACCTTTAAGTACTTTTGATATTCAGTCTGAAGCTTCTTGTGTTATTTGTCGTAAAAGTATGCTTTCTGATTGTCATGATAAATGTGTTGCTAAAGCTATCTTGTCTCGTTTACGGAATCCTAAGAAACGAAATACCTCTAGGCCCACAAATGCTTCTAAGTTTGTGCTTGGTAAACCACCCTCTTTAGATTCTAAGAAACGCATTGATGTTCCTGTAGTTCCAGTATCACATACAAGGAATGTAGTACCACCTATTGCATTCACTAAGACTAAAGCAAAGACTAGTTGGAGATGGCAGAAATGGATACATAATACACTAGGATTTAAATGGATGCCTAAAATCATTGATGTGTGTATTTCGACTATAACTGCTTCGGAACTGTAGGATCGTTATTTTATTGTGTTGATGATTCGGGTGGTCTTGGATGATCAAAATACATGTTTGCCATATTTAGAGAGAGAAAGATAGAGAGGGTGTTCTTGCTAGAGACTTGGTTCTCAAATATGAAAGGTTAGATTGAATGAAGCACCACCCCTTCCATGGATGGAAGGGGTATTTATAGTTACATAAGACACGACCTCCTATCGGCCTGTGGATCAGGGATACAGTGGGTAAAGACCCGTCCTTCCTCCACGGTGTTACACTACTCTAAACTAAACTAATAACTAACTAATAAACTGATAAATATTGTAAACAACGACAAATCTACGAGCTAACACATGCTAGACCATTATTGGGGTGACCGACTCTTTAACATGGAATTTCCAATTCCTAACAATCTCCCCCTATGGGAGGTCACCCCATGAAATACATTTTACTTCCTAGCATTCTATTTTTGACTTCGTTCTTGAGCTCGTAGACTTGAATTCTTCATTTCCGCAATCTTTGTGCTTTAGTAGTGAATCTTCAAAGTCCGCATTGAATTGTACTTTCAGTGGAGGCCTTTAACTGATCCACATCTTTGATGATCTTTGAGCTTTCTTTGAGATCATCAACCATAGTAAATCTCTGGATCACCCTTTATTGTGTTGCCATCATGTGATGTTGTGACTTTTGGACCGACATGCTCACACTTATGGATCATGACATCTTTCCATCAGAGTAGCGGAAGCTTTACTGGTTCATGATATTTGCAGCAGTGTAGCAGAAGCATAGTATAAAATATCAGAACCAGGTTATGTAGAAATGCACCAGTCATGATTTCTTTCAAATTAAGTGTGGATGCTGTGAGCATGCGGCTTTCGATTGACCGCTCAATTCTGATCAGCTGCAACCGTCCAAATGTACCTGCAAACAACAGTTAGCAATAAAACACACGAAAGTGTCTTTGATCACTTTCGTTGAATTGAGGTACACGGCCCACGGTTCCCCGTTGATCAGTACAAGTACTGCCTATGAACAGGTAGGATTTCTAAGAATCTCCTTGACAGGGTTTCGCAGCTGTTCTAGCTGTTCTCAAACCGGAACGTCTCAAAGAAGACAACACGGAGTGAGTGAACCAGCGAATTGAGATTCACTGATTGATGAAAAATGATTTGAAAAAAAACAATCGCGTATTGCTTGAAGAAAGAGTTTTGCAATACGACGAAGGTTTTGTGAGAAAGATCAATTTTCAAACAAAATACTTTTTGTATTAGAGAATGAGTACACATTCGACGTGCTAGCGAAAAGAAGAGATTCGCACATCGAACGGTTTTTCTAAAAGTATTTTTCAATCAGAGATACTTTTTGAATTTGAAAACATAAGTACACATTCGACGTGCTAGAGAAAAGAAGGTTTGCACATCGAACGGTTTTTCCAAAAGTATTCGTCAATTACATTCCTGGACCAAGGTTGATTCACGAGTGAATCGCCCCATCGTTTCTATCCAGTTGTCACAGGTTTGATCTTTTGAAAAGATCTCACATGTCACCCACCAAGAGCTTGTTAGATGTTGGCTCTAGAAGGATTTCCATCTTCATCGTGAATACTTTTACATACCACTCAGATGTTCTGGCAAAACCACAAGGATAATGCGTAGGACTCTCAATATATTCTTACTTTCCACATTGTGTGAAACAGCAAGTCATCATTAATTTTGTGTCCTAACGAGATATTGTGGATGATCTCTTGGCTCTAGACTCAATAGTGCACATTTGGTTCCTGTGTCGGAGACTAGGGAGAGGGTCTCGTTCTTCAATATCAACAATCTCTAAGAGAAAGTCGATAGATAATGTCGGTTCCCCGTGAGAATGAAACAAGTCCTTTTAAGAGGAACTTGAGTGGTTTGGGAAGTTGAAGTGCAGTGCGTCACTGGGTCCATGACGTCTTGTCTTCAATACCGATGTTACCTTAGTAAACACCAGTAGCATATGAATTTGAACCCGGTTACTGCCCTAAGGTTGAATTATTGGAGGGCTATTTCTTTTCTCCCTTTTTCATATTCATTTCTTTTTCATTCTTCAACCACTTCAGTGCTTACCGAGACTTCATTACTAGAACCTTGTTGGGTTTATTCCAGTACTAGCTCTGTCTCAATCCGCACTCTTCCCATATTCTCATTTTTCTCCTTTTTTCAATATACCTAAGGACTCTACACTATCTAGTGGATTGTCCCTGGGTAGATCCCTCCGGTTCTGGCGGATCGTGGGAACAAATACCTAACCTAACCATCCTTATAACACCATGCATAAAGTAAATTGGTCGGTCTTTTGGTATTGTTCTTTCCTTCATGAAACCAATTGAAAAATCATTTGGAAAACCAATCAAGGTACTTGTGATACGAGATCAAAGCATTTTGTACCTTAATAGTTTTGATCATTTAGAAAACCTCCCCCTCAACATGTGCGTATGATTTAGAAATTGTTTAGCACAAGGAGGCAAGAGGACTTTGAAATATTTTCTTTGATCACAATTTTCATACGAAAAAGCCATTTGATTTTCATGGTAAAATTCTCCCCCTCAATATGTGCATAGGATATTTGAAATCATTTTTATCACATAGAGGCAAGAGTTCTTTTGAAGCACATCCACAATCACAAGAGCCATTAAGAAACCATTTTGAAAACTCAATCAAGGTACTTTAAAAATCTCTTTAAAAACTTTTGTACCTCGATAGTTATGCTTCCCCTCAATATGTGCTTCAAGATTCGAAAGCGTTTAGCACATATGAGCGAGCAACGTGCACAATTAAATCAAAACGATCACCTTTTATCAAATTTCATTATTAAATCACAAATTCTCCCCCGATCAAAATTATCAAACCCTTTGAGATTTTGGATCCCAAGTGATTTAATTAGGTTTAGAAAACATGGGAGAAAATGTGGCCTTGTTTAAATACTCATCAGGTTTTTGGATAAATCCTCCTCCTCAACATGTGCATTGTGTATTTGAAATCATTTGGCACATGGAGGCAGGAGTGCCTTTGAAGGACTAAAACCAATTCCATTAAAACAGATTTGAGATTTAAATCACGATCTCTCCCGCGATCAAAAATTTCAAACCATTTGAGAATAGTGATCCCAAAAGATTTAAATAATTTAGAAAATTTTGGGGAAAGACGTGGCAAGATTTGATTTTGAAAAATGATAGATAAGGACCATTTTAAGACATTAAAGATTGTTAGTATCAGGTATGATTGTTTTAAGAGATCTTTTAGTAAAATAAAACAATTTCACAATCAAACAAGAACAGAAAAAATTTCATTTTGACAGATCTTTGAGTTTTAAAGAAAATCATACCATGACATAACATTAAATCTTTAGATCACCACTTTGTTTCGTACAAACCGGACCTTTTATGAAGAAATATCGTTTGAAAATATTTTATTTTAAATCACACTCCCCCTCAATCCATGACATAAGTCAATGATTGAGTGACTTATGTTTTGATAAAATGAAGTCCGGTGATTTTTAAAATTTAGTCCAATTTATTTTCAAAACAATATTTTTCCATTTTCAAAAACAATATTATTCAAAGTTTTAGAAAAATGGTATCATTCACTACTTGTCCTGCACAAAGATACATTAGGTGGTTGAGAAGCTTCCGTTGTTGCTGTAGGGCTTGGAAGAAAACCGTCTGCCGATGCAGTGAGACTTCTTCTTACGTTGCATTTTGAATGCCAACTGAGGTCAAATTAAGCTCCGTTTCTTCAATCACTTAGAAGAAAACCATCTGCTGATGCAGTGAGACCTCTTACGTTGCATTTATGCCAACTCTCCATTGAAGTCCAATTAAGCTTCGTTTCTTCATTTGTCAACCCAAGATATCGTTACCCTTTCCTTGCGGCATCCAATCATGTTCATTTGTGGGATCCGGATCGGGAACATTCTTATATACCAATATACCTGCATATGTTAGTGAACACACATACAAATATATGGTGTTCGACAACACCCAAACAACAATCGACTAATAAAAGTCAATCCAACATATCAATCAGATCATGTAAGGTATGTGAATAATGTGTTTCTCAAACTCTAATCATCTAAACCTAACAATCATATCCTAGAAACCTAGTCCTTCAACATAGGCAATTATATTTTTTTCAGATAAGCACGTAGGATAATTAAGAAAGTCCGTTAGATGATATAAATTTGAAAACATTCTCCCCCTCAATCAATGACTTAAATATCTGAAAAGTTTAAAAGCGCTGAAGTCATTGATTGAGTTTTCAATTTTTATAAAAACTCTGAAACTGATTGATTTGTCAAGCAACTCATTTTCCACCATTTTGTAAAACACCAAATATTTTTCTGAAGAATTTTAGACGGAAAAACATTTGTGTAGGAACAGCAGTCCTTCGACATACTTTCCTCATTTTGAATTAAGATAAGTGCACGAAATATTTGAAAAATTGTTTAGCGCAACACTTTCCTTCCTTTAAAGAGCGGGTTGCTATCTGAAATAATAGCAAGCCATTTGTTTAAGCACGGGTTACAATCTGAAATAACTGCAAGCCATATTTTTGAGACATGTTTAAAAAAGAAATATTTACACCTCCTGCTCGAACTTCATCTAAAGTCCCGTGCCATTATTGAATGACATTTCTAAGACCGTAGATGTTATCGATACCAGATGACATGTCTTGAGAAAACATATTTTTGGTCTTTTTCAAATTTTCTGATTTTTTTTTTGAAGATTTTATATTTTTCTATTTTCTTTTTGTTGGTTTTATATTTTTGTATTATGTTTTGCTGGTTTTATATTTTTGTATTTGGTTTTTTTAATAAATATATACAAAGATAGAATAGATGATATAGTTAAAGAGGATGATGATACGAGTACCGAGATAAGGATATCGAGCAGCATGTCGTAGAAGATAGAATACGAGTACCGAGATAAGGATATTGGCTTGCTCTTGAATTGAAAGAAATAAAACCATCTGAAAGTGAGACTTTGACAGCTTCCCCCCAAACCGAAAATCCTTTAGCTGAGCAGATTCGAAGCTCTATTTCAAGCTTGCCTTAGCCAGGTGCACAAAAAAGCACACCATTACCATAAATCCCGCTGCTCCATTTAAGAACGATAATCGAGGATCTCCATTCGGGGTTATATCATCAAGAATAAGAACAGAAACGTTTCATCCCACTCTTTAAATTTCTTCTCAAATTTCATTACCACTGAAGTCTAAAGGAATCCACTCCAAAAGGTGTCAAGAGACCACTTCCCCCACGAAGTTGAATTGATGCAGTCAGTCTCTTTGTATAATGCTCAAGAACTCTCCCAAATACACATCATGAGGGGAATGAAAACACCTTCCCATGTTCACATTTTTCTTCCCGGATGATCGTGTATGAAGCTCAAGAACCCGAAGTACACCAATACCCAAGAGCTCTCCCGAATACACATCATGAGGGGAATGAAAACACCTCCCCATGTTCACATTTTTCTTCCCTGATGATCGTGTATGAAGCTCAAGTATCCGAAGTATACCAATACCCAAGGAAGGAATAACTGATAACATTGAAGAAGCAAGCCAAGTCACTGATTATCTCTGCGGATGACAATCTCTGCGGATGTCAATTCCGGAATAAGTGATTATATCTCTGAATCACTGATTAAGCCCTCAAGTGAAACAACTGAGCGCCTCCAATGTACACAATTCTCTCTCCTCTGATGCTTGTGATAACATCGAGATCATCACGCACTTGTGTACCTCTTTTATCTTCAGAAACTAACTCTTCCATCGCTTCCCCCACATAGTTGGAATAAGAATACTAAACGCCTTGATGAGTAAAACCTTGAGTTTCTCTGCGGTCATGACATTTGTTTTCCCGGGATATCTTCAATCACTTAGAAGAATTAAGTTCATCAAGTTTACTCGCCATGAGTCAAACCTTGAGTTTCTCTACGGTAATAACATTTGTCTTCCCGGGATATCTTCAATTTCTTAGAAGTATTAAGTACATCAAGTTTACTCGCGTTTAGATGCTTGTCTCCTTCCCTCTTTCTGGTTTTGATACTTCAGAATCAGCAACTCTTTGAATGCCCAAATACTTGAAATTTGTTGAGAAGATCGCTTGAAGTCTTTGTGAGAATCAACATGCTGAATAATGTGAGCAAGTCTAATTGGGGATTAAATTTGACATATCACATTCCCCCAATTAGTGCTCTCCCCTAGACCGACAATCTTTTTGATAAATGCCCAGATTAATAAGAAGTCTTTAGATCATTAAATGCAACTCGTCTTTGGTCTTCTAACATATAGCAAGAAATGTAGAACAGACTGTAGACTCGACCTTCTTCAAGATTGTCCAGTTGGGGAATAGGTAATTAACATCTTCAACTCACACCAAAAAGCATCCTACCAAAAAGCATCCCAATTAACTTACATCTTGCAAATCCCCTTAACTAAAATCCCTCCCAATCAAACAAGAACAGAAAGATGTTCATCAAGGAAATCAGCAATCAGGCCGCAACGAACACACAAGATGGTAACACCAAACTACCAATCACATCAAACAAGAACAGAGAGATTGTTCGGAATCATCATGTTGATGTATACGTGAAGCATTAACCGGAAGCACTTTGTCGATAAACTCATCAATCCGAGTGAAGATGTCAACCAACGGCTCTTAGAAGAGAAAAACTCCATGTGAAGATAACCCGATAAGAAGAGGCTCGGTTCTCACATGAGTTTAGAGCCGTATGACCATTTATATTCTCAAATATCAATCAACAATGCAAAAAATTCACACTTCTTCTCCCCCTCAAGAATTGCATACGGAGATGCCATTCTTGACTAAATAAGTGAAAATCATCCGAATGTTCTATTCACACTTCTCTCCCGCAAAATCAGCACATGATGTCGCCATCTTCATTATAATCGAGCAAGTGGAATGAGAAAACAATCAGTGGTAGCCCGGTTCACTTGATGACTGAAGCGTATGGAAAAAGTATGAAGCATGTTGATGAGAATGGTCATAATAAGAATATTTCTCTTCTTCAGAAGATAAAGTGCACTGAAGCGTACACTTTTCTTTTCTTTAGAGTACGAGGCATGAACTGAAGTGTTCATACGTCATAAGAAGATTTCTCTTCTTTGGAAGATAAAGCGCACTGAAACGTACACTTTTCTTTTCTTTAGAGTACGAGGCATGAACCGTTGTGTTCATACGTCATAATCTCTCTCTTTTCAATCTCTTGGCAAAACATGTAATCAACCCCATTATCATTCAGTAGGCTCTTTGTAGTGACAACAGATGGAGAAAACCCAATATGATGGATTTGACCGTGAAGTAAAATACCCCGAACTCGTGACTTAAACTTGCACATATGTAACAAAGAGCGGTGCCGAGACTTCATGCCCATTTGAATCTCTAAGTACTCTATACTCTTCAACCAACCAACCATCGAGTATAAGACGTATATCACCTCTTGAAAATCCACAATTGAATGTGACACTGAGCATTACAACGTAACTCCTTTAAGTGATAGTTATTTTGAGGTGATAAGAGCCCAGTTCCCCCAAGTGGTAAAAGAAAAGGTAAAAGACACCCAACAATAACTAGATTTCCAAGTCTTCATTTTTGATAATAAGCTCGAACAAGGATCATGAAGAATCTTCATCCAACCATCCCTGATACCTTCAGATACTAAGTACACTCGCCCGTGATAATTCACTTCAACCTCAAATAAATAATACTGAATTAACGCCGTTGTCACATCTTCTGGTTAACTGCTCAAATCTAGTCTTCTTTGACATTAAAACGAACTTTGATAATGGTTTCATCCCGACCATGGTCAAAAGCGCATAACCCCGTAAAACCATGTAATAACCAAACTGCCATGATGAATATCCAAACACACACCCAATTCATGAAGTACACCCTTTTATCCCTTCTTTGAAGCAGAAACCGTAACACCAGCATCAGAAGACCCCGAAATACGCTTTCCTTTCTCCAAGATGGTTCCATCATCACGGGATTTTACAATTCTATAGTTTAAACCGAGAAATAGTTTCTTTCGCGGGATTTTACAAGAGCCAAGAATAAACCGTAATATAGATCCGGAAATGCACCTTACTATTATCAGGATGTTTCCATTGTTGCGGGATTTTACAAGTCTATGATTTAAACCGAGAAATAGGTTCTTTCGCGGGATTTTACAAAATCAAGACAAAACCGTAAACAATGTCAGCTTGAATATGTTATGACAACTTTGGTTTCGGTGAATATCTGTTTTAGGAGAACATGCAGTGGTTCATCAACGGTCCATTATCCAACATCAACAACATCAACAACCATCCAATCAACACTTTGGTAAACACAACATTCACGCATTCTGTCGGCTATTGTAGTGACCACATGGAGAATTAAACCCGATATGCCAAACTTGATCATGAAGTAAAACTCCCCAGATTTGTTACTTAAACTTGTACTAATTCTTGTGAAGAAGAAACGGTGTACCCAATGTACAAGACCTCTTGACATTCTCAACTGAGTGAGACACCGAAGTGATAGTTACATTGTGGGTTAAATGAGAAAGAATCACAACCGTAATTAAAAAGCCAAGTCTTTATCACACTCAATAAAAGCTCAAACAAGTCATCTTCGTGGAAGAGTAGAAAGAAAGAAGACGAAATAAGTAAACGCGCCTGAAAAACTGCACTTCAAAGTCAAATAAGAAATACCGTCCAAACAACCCCGTAGTCGACATTTTCCAATATCAATTAAAGCCGTGACATATTGTGCTACGTGAAGATGTATATACCAAAGTACCAAACCTCATAACTCATTGAATCTCATCATCACACCAAATCTCATCATCAACACTCATTGTCACAAAATCCCTTCAGCAAATCTTATCGTCAAGACTCTAAAATACAATCCAATTTTGAGAAGCCCATTTTTCGTTATCCAAATCCAAACCATCACACAAATTACTCAAATCTATTCCAGTGATTGTTATCAAAACTCACCATGTGGACCAAATAAAAAATCCCGCTTAGTCCAACTCATTGTCACAGCAAACCGGATCCAATTAAATCACATGCTAATATCATGTTATCACATGGCTTAACACACAGTTTACTTATCCACAATTCGGATATTTTACCGCCCAAGAAGGTGAATACATAATTCAAGTTAGCACAATTCACAATTCGGATAACATCAAGTTATCATGGTCCATCTCAATCACTATTCATTTCAGCCCAACTGATCTTATCAAACGAGGCCCATGTGATCTATCAATAGTCAAACGAGGCCCATTCTCATAAAGTTCAACCAGTCCAAACCCAACCCTTTACAGTAACAATCAAACCCTAACTATCCGGATATTTAAACACATCTTATCTCACCCTTTACCCTAATATCACTCAAAAACTCATGCCCCCACCATAACGTTTCTCTCTCAAAACCAAGTCTGATTACTCATTTACCACCAACGCCTCTTAATCAAATCAAAGATCAACATAAAGTTAACACTTCAACCATGGACAAGCAAGTGCACACATCTTCTTTCCTTAGTTGACCTCGCCACAGGGATGGCTCGAGGACTTGACATGGTTACGATATAGATCCAAGGACAGAGGAAAGGTTTGTAAATGATTTCATCATTAAGAATACTCGACCAAATGAAGGACGATTTAACATAAATTGTTAAAATCGTTTTCATATTCGAATAGTTCAAGAGAAAATTATTTTACTTTTGTTTTCATGTTAAACCGAAAGAAAAGTGGATAAAACGTAATTGTTTTAATCAAACTTTTATTTTTAGAAAAACAAACATATATCAAGTGAGGAATACTAATTGATCTATGATGTTTGAGGTTCAAAAAAATCATGGAAGGATTTGAAGTGTTAGTGACCGAGACTGAGATCGTTTGATTCATTTAGTATACGTTTCTTGTTTTTTTTTCATTAACCGAATGTGAGGAATGTAAGAAACTATACTTGGTTTTGTTCATTCTTCAGAAGTTTCGGATATTCATATGAGGTGTAAGCTTCAAACAGATCTGTGATGGATATAGTTCAACAAAAATATTTAAAAGATTACAAAGTTGGACTTTTCTGAGATCTTGTCATGATTTGAGTTGAGGTGATGGTTTGAGTGTTGAGTATTAGGTTAGTATAGCTTGGATGTTGTTTGGAGATGGGTCATGGACTGATGAATGAAGTCGTGGGTTATATGGTTGTTAATGGTGATGTGGTCTAGTCATTTTTTGGTATTATGTATGTGAGGTCGTGGTCATTAAGCAGTCGTCATCTCTTCTTCTACCTTTCTGTTAAGTCAAGTCGCTACTTGTCACAACTCGCTAGGTCTAACTCGCTAGGTCTAACTCGCTAGGTCTAAGTTGCTAGGTCTAACTCGCTAGGTCAAGTCGCCAGAACTTTTATTTGACTCAATAGTCAAATAACCACAAGTCGCTACATCTTTCAACGCACAAATCGCTAACTTATCAATATAAGTCGCTATATTATTTTGTCTAGTCGCTTTTTTTTTACTTTTTTTTTATCAACTCGCTATGAAGAATATGACTGCAAAAGAACTGCTTCTGTTTTGACCACTTGAAACAGACCAGAAAAACCCAGAACAAAAAACAGCTTAAGGACTCATAAATTTCGACCCATTTTGACCTCGTAAATGACCAGATGAAAGACGACTAGTTTGACCACAAGTAGACCAGATTCATTCACAGATAAAAGATGGTACAAAACTCATTTAAAAGTGACAAAGATACAGACTTGGACAAAGAAGGTGACACACGACAGATTTTGAACAAGTCACATGAAGTTTTTGACCAAAAATACATCAAGTCTTATTGCAAACTGTTTACCTAGATGATACTAAGAATATTATTCGATCAAAACAGAATAATACCAAACCAGTCATAACAGGAATAAAAAAAATACCACACAAATCATCAAAACATAAAAAACCTTGGCTCTGGTACCAATTGTAGGATCGTTATTTTATTGTGTTTATGATTCGGGTGGTCTTGGATGATCAAAATACATGTTTGCCATATTTAGAGAGAGAAAGATAGAGAGTGTGTTCTTGCTAGAGACTTGGTTCTCAAATATGAAAGGTTAGATTTAATGAAGCACCACCCCTTCCATGGATGGAAGGGGTATTTATAGTTACATAAGACACGACCTCCTATCGGCCTGTGGATCAGGGATACAGTGGGTAAAGACCCGTCCTTCCTCCACGGTGTTACACTACTCTAAACTAAACTAATAACTAACTAATAAACTGATAAATAACGTAAACAACGACAAATCTACGAGCTAACACATGCTAGACCATTATTGGGGTGACCGACTCTTTAACATGGAATTTCCAATTCCTAACAGGAACCCTCTAACTTTTCGGGTTCCTCATCTACTTCTATTCCATCTGTGTCATCTGTGTATAATGCAGGTGATACAAATCATCCTTTGGATTGTTAATAGCGGTTGTTCCCGACACATGACATGAAATCTCAAACTATTATCAAACTTTATTGCAAAGTTCATTGGCACTGTCAGATTCGGGAATGATCACTTCGCAGCTATCATGGGCTACGGAGATTACATCAATGGAAACATCGAAACTAGCAGGGTTTATTATGTGGAAGGTCTCGGTCACAATCTTTTTTCTGTTGGTCAATTCTGTGATGGAGATTTGGAAGTTGCTTTTTGGGAGAAAACTTGTTTCATTCGTGATCTACAAGGAAACGATCTTATGTCTGGCACTCGCAATTCTAGTCTGTACACAATCTCAATGCAAGACATGATTGCTTCATCTCCCTTTTGTCTACTTTCAAAGGCAACATCAACAAAATCTTGGCTATGGCACCGACGTCTCTCACATTTAAACTTTCAAACCATAACCAACCTAGCTCGATACAAACTTGTTGAAGGTCTCCCGAGATTCCGGTATTCTAAAGTGTTAGGTTCCCATATTGTAACACAAGCATCAATAGAAGAAATAGAGGAGAAGAGATCGGATGAAAAATATCAAACACACACGATATGAATTATGTGAAGAGTTATGCGTAGGTGAAATGTATGAATTGAACAACCAACCCTCAAGTGAGGGTTATACAAGAGTATTTATAGGGCAAGGAGCTAGGGCAACACTTCTAGACTCCTTCCCTTCTTATGGGCTTGGGCCAAGTGTTGTTCCCTATTCACTATTGTTTAAAATCAATTAAGTACGTAAAACAATATTAACAGTGAATAATGACTGAAATTAACATAAGTAAAACACACGAGGTAATTTTCAACATCATATTCTTATTAGAAATAAATCAAAAGAATACGTTACCCAAGTACTTGCGGAATAGTACTTGGGATTGAAATGACAAAGTTTGGGTGACTCCTCTCTAAGCTTAGGCTAAGTCTAAGCACAACTCTTAGAACCCACTGAGCTAGCTCAAGGATAAAGTTGTATTTGGAGGAGTGAAAAGTTGGCTTGTGTGTATGTGTGTTTTTACAATTCACAAGCTTAAACTTTTCACTCTTCTTCTTATGCTATTTATACAAGTATGATATTTAACTTTAACCTAGAAGACAAAAACATAGAACTCAGCAAACATGAATCATGAAGGATTCAGTTACTGTTTGTCTTTCTATTTATAGTAGGCGGCGAGACTATTTCCTTTCACAGAGAATCGCCGCTTACTATAAATGGAAAGATATGATTTTAGAAGATTGTGACCATGCGTAGACTGGATAAAGACTTGAGGGACTTAGTTTTATCTGGGTAAAACTTTCCCGCTTTATCCAGCTCATTCTTCAGTCTTTAAGGCCTTCCGCAACTAGAATAAGATCGCTTCGGGGGTCACTGTGATGTGGCTGAATGTAGAGCAGCCCGCCCTTACAGCCTTTGATCAGTAGATTATTTAGAACTTCGGAAGATGGTCAAGGTAGTTGAATAGTCTCTTCCTTCATTTGTCTTCAGTGTTTAACAGTTGGAGAGGAGTCGTAGGGATTCAGTGAGTTATTGTCATCACTCACTGAATCCACCATCTTCTTCTTGACTTAGTCTTCACCCTTTAAGATCCGCCTTGCAGAGTGGAGAGGCTTCTTCTTTTCCTCGTACTAAGTATCCTGAAGATGGCTCACTGAGAGACTATGCGCTCAGTGACCTGATTGTGTTTAATGGATTAAACACTTAGGATATTTCTATTCAAATCCAAGATTAAGGGGATTGGGTATTTACTGAACCCAACAGTCTCCCCCTATTTGGATATACAAATAGCCTAAGTGTTTGATCAGTGTAAGTGAGCTAATGGCTTCTTCTTACACTGAATGTACTAATGAAAATAATAAGGAACTTTGAGTAGTCTAACAAAACATACATCTTTTATTGATTAGATTACATAATTCCTCTCACTAATACAAGAAGATAAATTGATGTCAGTCCAGATGGATACCCAGTGCTTCAAGCTTCACTTTCTTGGTGATGAGTGTTTCCCTGTCAGGATGGTCTCTGATCTTAGCATTTAGGTCTTGACAAAACCTGACGTTTGCTGGGGATTGGATCTGAGAGGCCACTGGAATATAGCTGATCATTGCAGCCACTCCAGCCTGATCAATGTCACTCCATCTTTGAAATGCAGGGTTCCCATAGACATCAATGTGGAATAGCCCTCTTTCAGGCTCTTCAGTCACTAGACAGTTCATAAAATTTACACCCTCAGGCAGTTCTCTGTTGCATTCAAGGCCAGGCACTTTGATCTCAGGTTGGAAATCAACTCTTTTCCTTTTGCCAATGGAAGCTTGTGGTTGAGATCCTTAAGGTGCAGTCAAGGCAGGCTGAATTCCCAGTTGGGCTGGTGCATCCCTCAGCCTTTCATATCTTTTACTGAGCATTTTCATCAGATCCTTGACCACCTTATTTTGCTTCTTTCCAATGATCGGACCAAGTTCATCAAGTTCAGTGATCCCAAAGTCACTGAATTTTAAGGGATCATGAACCTCAAAGTGTCTTTTGTCATCCCCTCTGAAAACATTCATAGCCAATGGTTTGGTGTTGGGAATAATCTTGACATCAGTGATTTTTTCAGGAAGCCTACGGCTAGTCATTGTCCAGTTGTACTCCTCAATTCTGCTTTGCCTGAGAGCTTCAGTTTTCTTTCTCTTTTCTTCATACTGTTTTCTCATTGCAGCCATTTGAGCAGCCTGAGCATCTTTGAATTTTTGTCCTGCCTGACCCTTTGGGAGCTTGCTTGCATCTAATCCCATATTCTTAGCTTCTTCGGTGACAACCTTTTCCAGTGCTTCTTTGGTCTTCTTATCATCCTCAGCTTGTTTCAATTTCCTTTCTTCTTTAGCAAGGTGTTTGGTTAGCTGTTGAGGAATGAAGAGGTATTCAGTGTCACCAATTTTGTAGGGAATCTTCTCAGGCTCAGTTGTTGTCAATATGCCTTTGCCTTTGTCCTGGCCTGAGGAAGAAGATGCAACCAAGGGTGGTGTTGTTGTCATTATTGGTGTTGTGACTGTTAGTGTTGTTGTTTGTGGTGGTAGAGATGAGATGGGTATTGCTGAGACTGGTGCAGATGATGTGGGAGCTACTGAGACTGGTGGTGTTTGCTCCCCCTCAGTGTGAAGAGGAGTTTCTTTAGCAATATTCTCCCTCTCAACTGTTGCTGTAGCGTTAGTGAGGGCAAGAGTTGGAGTAGGTGCTGAGGGGGACTGACCAGCTTGACCTTTGAAGGCCTGATAGATTTCAGTCATCATGGCCTTTATTTCTGAAGTATCTGCCTGAAGACCAGTGACCTTTGCATCCAAGTTCACATGAGATAACTCCAAGGCAGTCATTCGTGGACCAAGATTCCAAGCCATAGAAGACGAGGCCTGAGTCAAGGTGGCTACCTGAGTGTTCAGTGAGTTCATGGTGATCTGAAGATTCTGAACTGAAGTTTGAAGACCCTGAACATTTGCAGACTTGAGCATCTCTATAAGGTCAGTGAGCCTGGATGAATTTTTTGCATATGCCTCAGTGGCCTCCAGCACTTTGGCATTGAGCGCTGGGTCTTCTTTGACGGCGTCCCTGATTTCATCAATTGTAACCCCAACTGTCTGAAGATGCTTGAGGAACTTAACCATGTGTTCATCCAGGTTGACAAGATGGTGGTACATAAGATCTCTGTGCTCGTGAACATTTTCGTTGAAGGTGAGCACATCAGATCTAAGGTCAGCGTAACTGGCAGCAACTTCAGTGTGTTGATCCCAAAATTGTTCAGTAACCCCAGAAAACAGCTTCCTTGTAGCCCTACTGATCCACTTAACCAGTTGTCTTTCAGTGAGTGGAAGAACATTGTCAAACCTTTAGAATTCATCAGAGTTGGAGGATGAGGCTGAGTCATTGTCTTCAGTTTGAAAAAGTGACTCAGTCTGCTCTTGTGGATCAGGCTGAGCTCTTGTTCAGTTTGAACCTCAGCGTCCACTTCTTCTCCTGCTGATAAGATTTCTTCATCACTTTCAGCAAGGTCATCATCAGATTTTAGCAACTCAGTAACCTCAACAACTGTTAACAAGGGAGTGGGAATGGGTTCCATATCAGCGGGTGGTATTGATCCCTCTGAGTCTTTGTCCCCCGTGGACCCCTCGGACACTGGTGGGAGTTTCCCAACCTCTTGTCGGGAGTCAGGATTGGTTTTGGGTTCCGTATCGGCGGGTTGTTCCTTTCCCTCCGAGTCTTTGTCCCCCAGTGACCCCTGAGACACTGGTGGGTATTTCCCAGTGCCTTTAGCAGAGTCAGTGAATGTTGTATCCCTATCAGTGGGTTGTTTGTTTCCCCCTGAGTCTTTGGGATCGATCAGTGTGCCCTCTGACAAAGACTTGGATTTGTTAATGTCATCATCAGGCGTAGTGGAAGGCGCTCCCCTACCAGCGGGTTGTTTGTTTCCCTCTGGATCTTGGGGAGTAGTAGGTGTGACCAAGGGCACTGACTGTGATGTATCAGTGTCCTTCGTTGTCACAGGGGTGGTAGTTGCCTGGTCAGTGGGTGTCTTTTTGGTCTCAGGATTTTTGTGCCTCTTAGGCGGTGCTCCTGAAGCCTCAGGGCCCTGAGACTTTGGTTTAGTCTTAGTCCCAGTCTGAGACTTCCCCTTTCTCTTTTTAGGAGCAGGGTTTGGAGACACTGATCCCTCCTGGTTGTTTACAGCAACCATATGGGCCGTCAATTCAATAGGTGTGACAAGGGATGGGTCCTTTTGAAAGTTTGAAGGACTCAGGATGCCAGGTAAATTTCCAAAATTTTCATCCTGAGTATAATTGGCACCCAGTAACGATTGTAAAGCACAAGAGACAAACCTAGGATACGAAATATACTTCGTCCTAGTTTTGCTCTGTAGCTTCGTTACAAGATCACTGTAAATGATCTCCCCTATGTCGACAGTGACCCCATTCATCAGGCAGTATGCCGTCATCAACTGAATAGAGTTAACCTGTTCAGTGGATGAGTGGTTCCCGCCGAGGACCTGAATCACAAAAGTTAAAAGGATCCTCTAAGCCACGGGGAATGGACTTTTAGTGACTGGGGTCTTGTCCAAAAATGTTGGATCCAAAACGATTTGTTTTAACCCATCCTTCACTGTAGAAGGTTCTGGATGGGCGACATAAACACCTTTGTTGTAATCTAACCCTGTTGAAGTGCAAGAAGTTTTGTAATCCAGGGTGTATTGTTGCCCCCCATTAAGACTGAACCTGATGAGATACTCCCTGAGTGGTCTAAGGTTATTCTCATCAGTAGAAGGTGTCGGGTCAAAGGCTTTAGCAGTTGCCCAAAACTCCCTGAGGTAGTTTGGGTACACCACTGAGGGACATTTTACAAAGGCCGTTTTGAGTGGGCAGTTGAATAAAAATTTTACAATGTCTTTATAGGTTGGGACATTTTCAGGGTATTCAAAATTACCTATGACATTATTTGTTTTGAATTCAACGTTAGTGAGATCCCCTACCCACTGAGAAGCAAACTGGAGAGATTGTGTTCTAGCCATTTCTATTAAAAAAACGTTTGGCAAGAACAATCAAAGTGTTTAGATCTCTCTAGTTTGTGATGAAAAACTTTTGTAAATGTTTACAAGGAGGGTTTTCCAAAAGAGGTTTTGAAGGTTTTGAGAACACACAAATATTTTTGGATTTGAGAAAGGATTTTGACAGAGTTTAGTTGCAGAAATTGATTTGTGTGTGTTTTAGTGATTTTGAAGAGGGTATTTATAGAGTAGTGAGAGGGGTGGTTTTTATATAAGTGTGGATATGTAAAGTCCTTTTTTGAGATCGTTTGATATTCCACATTTGATGCCACCTACTACATCACGCAGTAAATTCCCATCTTTCAAGGAAAACAGTTGTAATGCACAGTAAAAGTGCACTTTAGCAGTAATAAAATATCCATGGGATATTTTATGTGAGAGAAGGCATTTAATGCCAAGTGGTGTGAGGTAAATGATGATACTCCTGACAGTAAGTGATGAGTGTGTAAATACTCATCATTTTTGTACAAAATAAACTGCAAAATCATCTGAAAACACTCAGAAACACATCAAAATGATCAAAATATCACAAATCAGTGTTTTATGTGTTTCAAATGCAAAAATATCAAAATCAGATGAAAAACATATCAAATTTGCAAAAATTGCAGTTTTAGTCCCCCAAGTTTATAAAATTGTCAAAAATAGTCCCTGAGCCATAATTTCAAAAGAAAAGTCACCAAAGGTCTTCTTAAAATCATAAATTGTCATATTCAGTCCTTTGGTGGAAAATGTAAAAAGTTTTGAGAAAATTACAGTTTGGTCCATGAGCTTTTAAATTGGTCAAAATTAGTCCTTGGGAATTTTCAAAAGTGTCAAAACTAAACCTTGGACTATTAATTATTGGCAAAACCAACCCTTTGACTCACCTTCATAATTTTCATGATTGGTCCCTTGAATTTCAAATGTTTCACAAATGGTCCTTGGTGTTATTATCTAAACAAACCATCCGGACCCTAGTATTTTAACCCAAGCCCAATCCACACACCTTGGCCCAAATACTATACCTGGTCCCTTAACCCATCCAACCCGACCCACCCACAGTTTAAACATAAACCGCCATCACGTGTTACCCACCCCCATCATCACCCCTGTGCGCATGCCTGCAACGCCTCCCCCCTCCTCCACCATCATATACCTAAACCTACCCTCCACCTCACACTCAAAGCCAAGGTGCATTTAATGCACCCTTGTACTCAACACTCAAGCCCCAGCTGGCTTAACCAAAATTGGCGCCAAAAAGCAATTGAACGGCTAGGATTGATTTGAGTGATCCAACGGTCAAGTTTATTGGTGGGATATATCCAGAAAGAGGAGAGAAGTGCCTTGGAGCCTATAAGAGGCCAAGTGGAAGCATGAAGACATAGTTAGTTTTTTAGTTATTTTACAATGTATGTCGAAATTTTAATTACCATGTCCTAAATAGTTTAAATTTGTATTTCTAAGTTTATGTGTATCCTATAACAGTTTCTAAGTGTAATTCAACTTGTTTTAAACATCCATTTTAGTTCAAGGCAAATCTCATTATGATGTGTTAACTGTTGAAGTTTTAAAATTTCAAACTCATGTGTCAAAGCTTTTAACAGCTCAAGTAAATCTCAAATAAGCTTATATAAGCTCATAATATCTTTCCATAAGCTCATATTGAAGTTTCATTCACCTTTTAACTTTGGTCAACAAAAGTCAACACGGATCAAAAATGGTGCAGAAATGGTACAGGGTTGTTGCAGGCATGGAATGGGTTGAATAGTAGCTATTTGGATTGGTATTGATAGGTTAGGGGTTGATTAGGTTAGTGGTTCTTTTGTCTTCAAAATGCAAGCCATAGTGGCTATGGAAATTTTGTAAGTTCATAGTCTGTTTCTGATCATTAAGTTGTGTTTGAATCTGTTCAATGTTGTTTATTGTTACTGTTTGATTAATGTTTGATGTTTGTTTAGTCTAATTAGCTCATAATCTGTCATTTAGTTCTTATATCAATAGTTAAAGTAGTGTTTGGATAAGCTCTATAATCTGTGCTAGAGAGTTGCTTAACTGTTAGTAATAGTTGATACAAGTTTCAATAGGTTATTGTTAGTCATTTGCAGTCTTTGGTATAGTAGTTTAGCTCTAAAAGTCAAAATAAGCTATTAACTGATCTTGTGTCTGCTACTGTTGAAATCAGTAAGTAGTAAGCTGAAATTTGGTTCAAATCTGGTATATCTAGCTTTTGATTATCATCTCTAGTGTTATTTCATTATAATCAGTCTAAAATTCTGGATCTAACTTGAGTTTGGTCAAACTTTCATGTGTTCTTAAAAAGTCAAAAATCTGTCACTTGCAGTTTTTCAACAAACTTTGATTCTATCTCTTGGATTCATAACTGAGTTTTAGAGTTTGAGATTTTGGATATTAAAAGTTCAACTGGTCTTTTATTGATAACTGCTTTTTGCTTCATCTGGTTTGGTCAAATTAAGCTTCAAATAAGCTCATCAATTAGTCATCATATCCCCTGTTCACACTCAGTATTAACTGAGTGTGAAACAGGCTTTTTGTATCTGTTGCAAAAGCTTCAAATCAGAGAGTTAAGGTCTGGTATTTGGTGAAATTGTAGCTAGCCAGGTGATCTTTAGGTTTGCACTATTAGATTTTGGTTGAGCTTATTGGATAAGCTGTTGGATAAGCTTGAACAGTGGGGGTGAACCACTGTTTGGTTCATATAAGCAGTTGGCATAATCATAGGTTCTGAGCTTGTAGTTTGTTAGGAGTAGTAATAATCAGTTGTAACTAGCTTATTTCAGTACTCTTGAGCTTCTGTAACTGTTTGGATAGCTTAGTAGCTTATTTGCTTATTTTCCTAGCTTATTTCAATATCAGTTACACAGCAGCTCATTAATCTCATACATAAGCTGCTTGTTTTCCAATTTTCATAGATTCATAACCTCATTTTAGAATTTTCCTAAAGATTTCATAATTTTTGGTCAACTTTAGCTATTTTTCTCAATTTAAATAGATTTTAATCAATTTTTAATTAGCCTTTAATATAAAAAATTCAGAAAAGGTTCCAAAAAATAATTTTTCAATTTTGTTAAGTTTAGATAAATATAAGAAGTGAAAAAAGTAATTTTCCATATTTTTCATAGTTCATTTGGTAATTTTTAGTGATTTAATTAGATTTTAATAGTTTAAAATTCCTAGAAAATAGATAAATAGTCATAAAAATACAAAAATAGTTTTGAAAAGTCTATTTTGATATTTTAGACTTTTCCAAGTCTTAATCTTATTTTTCTAGCCTTATTTCATATTTTCTTGTATTTTAGGTAATTAATTATTAGTTAAAAATAGTTTTTAATTAGATAATTAGTTATAAAAATAATTTTCTTTTTCTAAATATTTTCTTACATCATTAGGTTTGTAAAAACATCATTTTCATATTTTTAGGGTTAATATTGATTTAGTTTCACTTTTTATCTTGTACGTCGCGTAGATTTTAATTTCATTTTTATAAAATCATAAAAACAAAAACATTATTTTAATTTTAGTGATAGCGTTTATTTAATAGATTTTATCTTTTTAATTTCCTCTCATTTGCATTTTAGCCCTTTGCATTTGTTTGATATTTCTGTAGTTATAATCATAATCTCATAATCCTTTTTCGTTCAAACT
This sequence comes from Chrysanthemum seticuspe, assembly GCA_019973895.1. Lineage (NCBI taxonomy): Eukaryota > Viridiplantae > Streptophyta > Magnoliopsida > Asterales > Asteraceae > Chrysanthemum > Chrysanthemum seticuspe. The sequence goes on from BPTQ01000007.1 coordinate 252,687,316, forward strand.
TCTCGATCACTAGACGTTGATTGATCCATTGCATAGCTCGCTGGGACATAACGACCCGGGGAGACTCTATACTCCTCTGATCTTCATTGATTTCGTGCTTAAGCTGTTTTAAGTCTTTTAGACTTGACGGTTTTGCGCGCATCAGTAAGACATGTATTCCTATATTAAGTTGGTGGGATTACCAACCTAGGACATTAAAGTAACTAATACTTGGAGCATTTAGTTACTCATTCAATGCTTTCTGTCAGGGACCCTGAGTGAGTCTTACTCATTTAGTGAGGGGTTGATTTTGGATGTTCAGGGAGACGAACCAGTTCACAGAACTCACTGAAATTGGTTTTCAGATTCCTGACTTTCAATGTCAAGCATTCCTAATTCAGCTTTCAGTCTCCTGAAGGTAGGCTCATCCAAAGGTTTGGTGAAGATATCAGCAAGTTGATATTCAGTAGGGATGAAATGAAGTTCTATGTCTCCTTTCATTATGTGATCCCTGATGAAATGATATCTGATATCAATGTGTTTGGTTCTTTGATGAAGGACAGGGTTGTTGGAGATTGCAATTGCACTTGTGTTGTCACAGAAGATGGGTACCATTTTGAAATGGATGTCATAGTCACTGAGTTGACTTTTCATCCATAGAACATTGGCACAACATCCTGCAGCAGCTACATATTCAGCTTTGGCTGAAGACATAGCCACTGATTGCTGCTTTTTAGCACTCCAACAAACCAGTTTTCCTCCAAGGAATTGACAGGACCCTGAGGTGCTTTTTCTGTCCATGTTGCAGCCAGCATAATCAGAATCTGAGTATCCTTTGCGATTAAACCCTGAGCACTTTGGATAATAAAGTCCAAGGCTTGGGGTTCCTTTCAGGTAACTGAGTATTCTTTTGGCTGCAGTGAGGTGGGATTCTTTGGGATTGGACTGATATCTAGCTATGAGACAGACTGAGAATTGAATGTCTGGTCTGGAAGCAGTTAGATACATCAAAGAGCCAACAATCCCTCTGAAATGGGTTTGATTAACTGATTTGCCAGTGAGATCAGGTCCAAGATTGTTAGGAGGGACCATTGGTGTCTTCACTGAGGCACAGTCAGATATCTCATATTTCTTCAAGAGATTTCTTGTGTATTTCTCTTGACAGATGGAGATTCCTTTATCAGTCTGCCTGATTTGTAGTCCAAGAAAATAAGTGAGTTCACCCATCATGCTCATTTCGAACTTCTTTGTCATCAGTCTTTCAAACTGTTTGCAAAGAGTGTAGTTAGTAGAGCCAAAGATGATGTCATCAACATATACTTGGACCAGTATGACATCAAGTTTTGTCCTGTACATAAACAATGTGTTGTCTTTCTTGCCTATGACAAACTTGTTTTGAATGAGGAAGGCTGAGAGTGTTTCATACCATGCCCTGGGAGCTTGTTTTAGACCATAAAGGGCTTTATCAAGCTTTCAGACATAGTCAGGGAATTCACTACTCTCAAAGCCTGGTGGTTGTTGAACATAAACTTCTTCCTTGAGTTCACCGTTTAGGAATGCACTTTTTACATCCATTTGATAAACTTTGAAGTTCATGTAGGAGGCATATGCAAGGAAGATCCTGATGGCTTCCATTCTTGCAACAGGAGAAAATGTTTCATCATAGTCAATGCCTTCTTGTTGACTGTAACCTTTGGCTACAAGTCTGGCTTTGTTTTTAATGACAGTGCCGTTTTCATCAGTTTTATTTCTGAAAACCCACTTCATTCCTATGACTACTACATCCTGAGGACATTTGACCAAGGTCATGACCTTGTTCTTATCAAACTGTTGCAGTTCTTCTTGCATAGCCTGAACCCAACTTGGGTATTTTAGAGCCTCTGTGACACTTTTGGGTTCTATTTCTGATAGGTAATCAGCATATAGACATTCATTGGCTGAAGCTGCAGTTAAGTTAGCAGCCATGCTTCTAGTGAGCATGCCTTCAGTGGGTTCACCAATAATTTTTACAAGCTCAATGTCCTGAGTTCTTGTCCACTTACTTTGTGGTCTAGGATCTGAGCTTGAAGAAGCCATTGGTGACATAGGGGTGAGTTCAGGTATTTGAACCAGAGTATCATCAAGAGCATCTGTTGAGATGTATTGTTCAGGTTGGGTTTCATGAATCACAGGGTCCTGAACATTTGGTTCAGTGTTACCTATCTCATCAGGGACTGATTGGTTATCAGTGAATTCACTGATGGTTGGTTGTGACAGATTGTGAGGTAAGACATAATATGAGATGTCAGCATTAGCTTGGTATGAGGAATTGATTTCAGTGTTAAACTCATCAGGAGGATATCTTGAAGAGTTATCAATTCCTATCTCCTCAACTGAGGTGTTGGAGAACCTAATGCTTTCGACACTTTCATCAAAGGTGACATGAAAGGTTTCCTCAACTTGTTGTCTCCTTGTGTTAAACACCCTGAAGGCTTTGGAGATCAGTGAGTAACCTAGAAAGTATCCATCATCAACTTTAGCATCAAACTTGCCTAGATGATCCTTGTGATTATGAATAAACACAGGACATCCAAATACATGAAAGTAGCTGATATTAGGAAGTCTACCTTTGAATATCTCATATGGGGTTTTATTATGTCTTTTGACAATGATTGACCTGTTTTGAGTGTAACAGGCTGTTTTGACTGCTTCAGTCCAGAAATGCTTTGAGAGGGCTGAGCCATTTAACATGGTTCTTGCAGCCTCGATGAGAGTTCTGTTTTTCCTTTCAGCTACCCCATTTTGTTCAGGGGTATAAGGAGATGAAAAATTTTGGGAGATTCCCTTCTCATCACAGAAACTCTCAAGCTCAGCATTTCTAAATTCAGTACCATTGTCAGTTCTGATTTGTTTCACTGTAATGTCATTCTGGTTTTCAATGTTCCTGATGAATGACATTATAGTATTAGCTGCCTGACTCTTTTTGGAAAGAAAGTATACCCAAGTGTACCTTGAAAACTCGTCGACAATGACAAGTGTATACTTCTCATGCTGGATTGATCTAGGACTAACTGGTCCAAAGAGATCCATATGCAAGAGGTGAAGGCAGCTTTTGATGGAGAAGTTTTGCTTGGTTTTAAAGGATGCTCTTTGATGTTTGCCTTTTTCACAGGCTGAGCATGGTTTATCTTTTGCAAAAACCAGTGATGGTAAGCCAAGGACCTTGTTTTGTTTTGCCAAGTTGTTGAGGTTTTTAAAGTTTAAGTGTGAGAGTCTCTTGTGCCACAGCCAGTTGATGGTTTCAGTGGCTTTGGCAAAGAGACAAGTTCCATCTTTAGAGAGCGTTGACATGTATAAGACATAAACATCATCTCTCCTAGGAGCAATCAACACAACTTCCTTGTTGGCATTAAAAATGGTACCTTGTTTGTCATTGAATTGGACAATGTACTTTGCATCACATAGCTGACTGACACTGATGAGATTGTATTTGAGACCGTTGACATAAGCTATTCTAGAGAAAACTATTCCATTGCAGTTTACTGAACCATAACCTTCAGTGGGACATGATGAATTATCACCAAACACTACCTTGGGTCCTGGTTCTTTTACAAACTTGTGCAGATATTCCTTTACACCAGTCATGCTTCTTGAGCATCCACTGTCCAGATGCCAGATAGGCTCCCTGGCATGCCTCTGCACAAGTAGTAAACAACATTAGTTTCTATTCGTGACCCACTTACTAGTGGGCTTGGGTCTCATGGTCTCTTTGAATTGAGCAATTGATTCATGGTCAGTGGTGGAGTGCAATGAGCTACCACAGGTTTTGCATTTAGAGACTGAGGATGACTCAGTGGATTTTGGTTGTTTTGAACTTCTCCTTGCATGGATGACGTTGTCATGCTGAGATGTCTTATGAGCTGTGTTGCCGCAAATATCACAGCATATGTTCATAAGACAATCATCAGGGCGATGATCATTAAAGCCACAGTGTGGGCAAGGAGGAAAAGGCTTTGCTCTTAGTTTTTGAGCTTTGGATGAAGAGGCATATTGATGACCAACTTTTGTGTAGTTTTCTTGACTGAGAGAACTCACATATTGCAAGTGGTCAGCAGTCCTGTGATCATCCTTTTTACAGATCATGCAAAAAAGGATTCTATAACAATTGTCAGTGGTATGACTGGTATAGTGGCATAGATCACACTTCTGCTTGTTTTTGGTGGTGGCTTTTGACTTTGAAGAACTAGAGGAAGCTGACTTTGTCTCTTTGATAGGTTCAGGGACCTTTTCAATAGATTCCATTTTGTCAGTTAGCTTCCTCACAAGTTTAGTCAGTTGCTGAATCTGATCAGCTTCAGTGGGGACAGAGGATGTGGAATTTTCAGTGGGGGTGGATTCTAGTTGAGTTGGTTTTGATTGTCTTTTCAAAATGGTTCTACCAAGTCCAGACCTTTCTTTAGGAGAGTGTGGATTGTAATGTAATGGAGTAAGCTCAGAGCTATGATCAGCACCCTGAAGAGGTTCCAAAGGTGGAAGGGGTGCTTGAGATTCATCTTCAGACTCAGAGATGTGTTCAGTACTACTAGACATATCAGGGAGTCCAAGTATGCTCTTTAGAGCTTGACTTTCAGGCTCTAGAATTTTTCCAGAGTCAAAGTTGGGAAGCTTACTCTCAGGATTAAGTCTTTCAATCCAGTCACTGGGCTTGGGAATAGTCAACATACTGGTAATCATGCCACCAGACACAAATGGTTTGGGACTCTGGTCTTTGTTACGAGAGTCAGTGAGATGGTGTTCACCTATGCCTCTCTTTTTGCTACTGGGGGCACCCACAGCATCAAAGACCTTTGGATTCTTAGCAGTCCAACCTTCAATGATATCTTTTTCCCTTTTTAGTTCATCTTGAAGAGCCTGATTTCTTTTGACTAGTTCAGTGTTTTGAATTTGTAAAGTGACAGCCTCAAGCTTAGCTTGTTTAAATAGAAGTAATTCATCTCTACACTTATTCAATTCAAAACCTAACTTGTTGTACTTAGAAAAAAGATTTAATAGCTGCTCTTCTACAAACTTAAGGTCAACATTGATATAGTTCATATAAGACTGCCAATCAGAGTCATCATCCATAGAAAGTAGAATATTTACCTTCTTCATTGTGATGTTAACCCATTCTCCATTTCTGGCATCTTCATCCCAGTCGAAGGTTTCAGCAACAAGACCTTTGTTTTTACCCTGCACAGATTGAACACTTTTTGGTTCTGAGGGACTGGCCTCAAGCAATGCAAGCTTAGCTTTGATTTTTCTGTACTTAGCTTCAAAATCTATTGTTTTGTTCTGGTCAGATTTATTTTGAAAGTTTTGATGAGACTGATAGATTTTAGGTTGAAATTTGGTAAAGCCTGAGGAATGATTTGAGCTTGATGGTCTGTAAGAGGGTTCAGAAATTGTTTTTGAAAAACAGTCCTTTGCAAAATGACCTCTTTTGTGACACTTAAAGCATTCAGTGTCCTCATTTGCTTTAGCCGTTGAAAAACCTTTGTTTCTTTTAATAAACCTTCGAGAGTTTGCAAGGAGTGCTCTTTCCTGAAATTCAACGTTCAGGTCATTTAAGTACTCCTCACATGATCTCTCATCAGGCTCATCATCAGAGTTTTCTTGAAAATCTTGAACCACATTGTTAGAAAAGAAAGCAGTTGACATAGGTGAGGAGGTGGTCAGGGACATATTGACATCCTGAGACATCTTTAAGTCAGGGTATCGTCTGTTGATGAGGTTTTCCTCATAGACAAATTTCCCATAAATTTCAGGAAGATCAAGCTTTTGGATATGATTTGCATTTCTAAGTCCCTGAGAGAAGTTTAACCACTTCCCAGGAAGACAGTTGACAAAACCAACATTAATCTCATGTTTGGACAACTTAACACCATCATTAGCCAGTTCATTTAAAAGGGTTTTGTAACGGGTGTAAGTTTGAGAGAGTGTTTCTGAGTCCCTAGCCCTGAAGGTATTATACTCAAGTTTCAGGTCCATTATCCTGTTTTCCTTGGTATCTGACGGACCCTCATGGCTATGGACTAGGTCATCCCAGGTTTGTTTAGCTGTATTACAGCTTATAACTGACTCCATTATATCATCAGGGAGACATGATATGATGATACTTTTGAGTCTTTGGTCCTGGTTGACCACTCTCCTTTCATCCTGGGTCCACTGAGCTTCAGGTTTGGGCAAACCTTCAGCAGTCTTTGGGACAAATGGACCTTCATTTATACACTTGATATAATAAGGTTCCATCCCAATCAAATAGCAAAGCATACGCTTTTTCCATTTGTTGAATTTTCCAACTTCAAGTCTAGGGGCAACAGCTGAGAAAGCTCCACCCTTTTTATCGACTAGTTGGGGTACATCAATTTCAGCCATATAGGATCCTAATTTAAAAACTTTTAGAGCGGCCTAAAAATGAGTTTTATAATTAGCCTTGCTCTGATACCACTTGTTGTTCCCTATTCACTATTGTTTAAAATCAATTAACTACGTAAAACAATATTAACAGTGAATAATGACTGAAATTAACATAAGTAAAACACACGAGGTAATTTTCAACATCATATTCTTATTAGAAATAAATCAAAAGAATACGTTACCCAAGTACTTGCAGAATAGTACATGGGATTGAAATGACAAAGTTTGGGTGACTCCTCTCTAAGCTTAGGCTAAGTCTAAGCACAACTCTTAGAACCCACTGAGCTAGCTCAAGGATAAAGTTGTATTTGGAGGAGTGAAAAGTTGGCTTGTGTGTATGTGTGTTTTTACAATTCACAAGCTTAAACTTTTCACTCTTCTTCTTATGCTATTTATACAAGTATGATATTTAACTTTAACCTAGAAGACAAAAACATAGAACTCAGCAAACATGAATCATGAAGGATTCAGTTACTGTTTGTCTTTCTATTTATAGTAGGCGGCGAGACTATTTCCTTTCACAGAGAATCGCCGCTTACTATAAATGGAAAGATATGATTTTAGAAGATTGTGACCATGCGTAGACTGGATAAAGACTTGAGGGACTTAGTTTTATCTGGGTAAAACTTTCCCACTTTATCCAGCTCATTCTTCAGTCTTTAAGGCCTTCAGTCTCTTCCTTCATTTGTCTTCAGTGTTTAACAGTTGGAGAGGAGTCGTAGGGATTCAGTGAGTTATTGTCATCACTCACTGAATCCACCATCTTCTTCTTGACTTAGTCTTCACCCTTTAAGATCCGCCTTGCGGAGTGGAGAGGCTTCTTCTTTGCCTCGTACTAAGTATCCTGAAGATGGCTCACTGAGAGACTATGCGCTCAGTGACCTGATTGTGTTTAACGGATTAAACACTTAGGATATTTTCTATTCGAATCCAAGATTAAGGGGATTGGGTATTTACTGAACCCAACACCAAGGCTTATGGTCCTTCTACATAAGCCTTAGCTTAATAACAAACATAAAGGCCATATTAAGCTAAATATTACATATGAATCACTAACACTTGAATTAAGGTTTAGGAGTGATTCCAACAATCCCCCCTAAGTGTTGGTGATGAATGAAAGAGTAATAACCGTTGTAGGTGCAGATTTAATAGTAGCTTTGACGTTTTCTGACATTCTTCTTTCTTGTGAGAAGAAGTGTCTTGATACGAACAATCTCCCCAGAGTTGAGAAATTGTTTCCTTTGAACAGTTCTGCTTTGACGTCATTGTTATCTTAGTTCTTTGATCTTTGTTCTTTGTGATGGTAGTGATAGTATGTTGTTGTTGTCTGCATCAGGTCTGCTTCGTTGCTCCAGTGTCTCCACGTCTTTCTACAACATGCTCACACGCTCTTTGACGTTGGATTTCAGTACTGATGTAGCTCTCTTAGTCTTTAAACTTTGTAGATTCTTTGAGTTGACGAAGAATCATTCCGACTTTTGTGTTGCCTTTTGAGAGAACTTCCATTAGTGATGTTGTTGGTATGAGCATGTGAAGAATCTGCACGATCAGTCTGCTCCAGAGCTTCCATAAGAGGAAAACATACACACGGTTAGTAATAAGCGGATTCCGGCATTTACAAGTTTGAATTTCGAGGGTGTTAACGGCATAGTGTGAAAACATATCTCTAATTCTCACAAAGGCCGTTCCTGAACTGGAGTCCCACAAGTGAGATAACACGATGTACCGAAGTACACCTACAGTTCAGATGAGTCGCTGAGGTACACCGAAGCATCACCTCATGACTGTAGACTGTTTGAGACACACTAAGTGTAATCCACGGGGAGTTACCAAAGTGACCTGCTGTCAGGGCTGTTAGATGTTGACCCTGGCAGGAGTTTCCATTCAATCACTGAGGATCACAATTGTGAACCTCTCATAAATGTTCTCGACAGATTGCTAAGATCTGTGAAGGACACGATAAAGTATCACTTGCGTTCTTATTGTTGAACGACAAGCGATAAAATGTCAAGTGTACCTAAGAGATCTTTTGATGAATCTCGTGGCTCTAGACTCAATAGTGCACTTTGGTTTTCCTGAGCGGAGACTAGGGAGAGGGTCTCCTTCTTCAATACCAGCAATCTCTAAGAGAAAGCCAATAGTTTACGTAGGGTTCCCTGTGAGAATGAAACAAGCTTCTGTTGGGAGAAACTTGAGTGGCTAAGAAGGTTTAGTGCATGCGTCACTGGGTCCATGACGACTTTTATCTTCAATACCGGTGTCATCTAGTGACGACCAGTAGCATATGAATTGAACCCGGTGTCTGCCCTAAGTTGAATAATCTGGAGGGCTATTTCTTTTCACCCTTTTCTTTGCTTTTCTTTTTAATTCTTCAACTCCTTCTTTCTCCGATTCTCATTTTCTCCTTTTTATAATCATACCTAAGGACTTCTAAGTACTAACTATTTGTGATGTCATTGGGTAGATCTCTCCGGCTCTGGCGGATCATAGGACGATTATTCCTAACCCTAGTCACCTTATAACTCCATGACTAACCTATGTTGCCATAAAACCATTTTCCTGAAAATCTCTCAAAGTGTTTGTGAATGAAAAACATTTTGTATCACTGTGAGAGTTTTATCTTTAGCAGAAATACTCCCCCTTCACACGTGCTTAAGTGTTTAGACAGAAATATGCACGGTGAGAGAAGAGCGCGCACTTTTGAATTGATCGACTCAAGATAGACAATTCCCTGAGGGACACGGTTACGTTGCATAGTTAAAGAGTTACATTGTCAGCTTTTAGGTGACAACTAGCTCTAATAACTACCTTGAAGGTGTGGACAAACCTCGAAAGATTGTCAAACCCATCAAAGTTCATGTCTACCAAGAGCTTCTCGAATAGGTACAATCTACTCGGATAAGTCTAGGAAGATAAATCTTTTCGATTTATGACAGTTCAGAGTTCGTCAATTCATGGGTTAAGTCTTATCACACAAAGATTCAAATAGCAAATCAACATATTTCTTATCACAATAATTTTCTCCCCCTCAAAAATGGCATATAAATGTTATTTTTGATAACGTTTTTGATATTAAATATGACCATTTTGAGTTTTGTGGGAAGATTATCACGAAGAACAATTTGTGAACAAAGTTTTAAGCAAATACTCCCCCTCAACAAGTAATACTAACTTTTGAGGTTTTGAAAACGTAAGGGGAAGTACTTGTTCTTTTGAGTAAAACTTTGAAAAGTGAAAGTTTTGATAAGTTTTACTCAAAAGTAAGAAGCTTTCGCTCCTTTTATAGGATTGTGGCACTGAAGCGTACCACAGGGTCCTTTCATTACAAGAACGGGTTGTACACTGCGATGTGTGCACAAGCCATTGTCATTAAATAATCACACATCCAAATCAATATAAAAATGAAACATATTAAGGGGTACCAGGAAGTCCAGCAATATTTCCAGGAATGCGAACAGGGCGTTGATAGCCTGTGAGAGTAATCCTGGGACGACCACCTACGAAGCTCTCCAGAGTTCTGAACTGGTCCCTTCTGTACAACCTTTCATCGATACGAGTGATGATCCTCTTCACATCCCGTCTTTCCTGAGAATTCCATCTCTTCTTCGACCCGATGCCTTCATGTATCTCCTTTAACCGATAACATAACCCATCCCCGACTTTCTTCATTGTGTGATCTCTAAACTTATGAAGATCTCTACACGCCATCAAGCAGTTGCGATGTAGATCACTACGGTAAACTACTCCAAACGGTTTGCTGATGAGAGTGTATTGTGGAAGATGGTTGATGTCAGGAAGTTCTAGCTGAGGTCTGGTAAAGTTGACACGTGTTTGATACGATTCAACGGCAAGTTGCAAGTCTTCTACACGTTCCTGGATTACGATGCTTCTGATGAAGATGAGCACGGACTTGATGTATTCACGTTGGATTTCAGTCGAGAATTGTCTCATTCTTCCCTGTACCTTAGCAAGATACATATCTTCAATGTCATTGAGAGACAAATTCTGAAAGTCCGCTTCACAGAAAGCATAGTCCTCTTCATCTTGTCTTTTGACCACGATGTTCTTAAGGAAAGTGTAGTCCCATTTAGACGAGAGAGCTATATGCTTAACAACAATGATCCCTTTATCACTGTACACTTCATGTTTAGACCTTCGAACCTGGCAGCTTTTGTAGTAGATTCTTCGGCGTTCCGGCCAATAGTGAATCCCATACATTGCATCGATGCCATACTGTTCCACGGTGTTGGAAAACATGTGGGTAGCATTTTCCTCGATGGCTATACAGTTGGAGTATATGGCTGCCGGGAACGGAAGTGTAAGTGATGTAGCGTATTTCTTTGAACCATCGCTACCGTGTAGAAGAAATTCCAGGTCATTGTTGAAGAAGTATTGGAATGGAATCTTAGGTTGATCTGGTTGGCCAATCGTTGGTAGAGGTTTAGACCAGTCGGTGTAGTATGGAGCTTTGTCATTTCTGGTGAAGTCAATGTTCGCTTCAGGGTTGAGCCAATCGATGTTGTTAGACATGGATCGTGCTATGTTATCAAGATGGTATTCAACTTCGATAGCACTTTCCGAGCTGTCTTTGAGCAATTGAAAAGCTTCATTCTTGATGCGTTTTAACTCTGACTTGGTCATCTTCTTCACCCGAAACTTTTCTTGAAGAAATTTAGCATGCTCCAATGTTCGACCTTCTACCATATCTTGATCATCAGTTAGGGCGGGAGTAGCTTCAACAAGCGTAGAGAACCAGTCATACTCGGTGTCATCTTCGTCTAGCCATGAGACAACATCAGCCTTAGGCGACTTCTTCTTCTTCTTTGGCCTTGATGAGGATGATGGTTTCTTTGTTGAAGCGGGAGAGGTGGGTTGTTGTTGGGGCTCAGGGACTTCCTCATCGTCACCACCAGTATACTCGAAGTGATCACCGGTTTTCTCTGTCTGGGTGGTAACTCAGAGTCCTGAGGTTTGTCAGCGGAAAAGCGTAGAGGAGATCGTCTTGTTTTTGGAGTCGTTAGGGTGGTGGTGGCACGGAGGAGGGTTCTCCAGACTTCTTTGGACGTTTAGGCTCGTTATCTTTATCCTTATCCTTATCTTCATCGTCTCTTGGACGTTTAGGCCTTTGAGCTTCTTCTCTGCATGCTGATTTGAGTTGATATTCTAGCAATGCTTCAAACAATTTACCTTCATAAGAAGTAAATGCTGCAGATCGTTTAGACATTTGAGTTACCAGCCTGGAAACCAATTCAGCATCGGAGAACACTATAGGATCAGTAGGGTTGATTGTTACGGTCATAGGTGTTGATCTTATAGTTTGCTTGGCCAAATGCATCAGATTTGGATAGAGTTGTCTGTTGAACATCTCTCTTGTCACGCCCGAAACTTTGTCGAGTAAGAACTGATGAGTATAGCCCTTAATCATCTCGTTCAGTTCCCCTTGGACATCACGTTGCATGAACTTCTGGATATACTCCCTTTCATTAGACATCTTTTCTATCTCGTCATGAAGATGTTTGATGTTGTCAGCGAGTATATCTAACTTTTTATTTGTCACATCTTTCTTCCTGACCTGCTTGACAGCTTTAAAAATCTTTGTCTTTGCTCAAGATATCCAAGAGTCGGTTGGTTTCTTCACAGATTTGGATGTGGATCTGGTTGTGCTTCTGGATGGTGGAGGTGAAGAGTGAGAAGTCGAATCTGATGATGAAGAGACATGAGGAGATTCAGGGTTCTTAGGAGGTTCAGAAGTTTCCTCCTTGGAACGAATTGGACTGTTGAGAAGAAAATCATCATAATTCACTTCGTCATCTTGTCCAGATTTAGCCTTTTCTTCAGCCTGAATCCGGGCCTCTTCCTCTGCTTTGGCTTGAGCTGCAGCCTCTTCATCAACCTTTTCTTTCTCAGACTTTTCTTTTTCTGGTTCCTCAAAGTCATAATCAATAGAATCCTCCAGGCGCTTTTGTTGTTGCTCAAGAGTGGTGGCACCAATTCCCTTATCGGGTTGATTAACCGCATCAGGAATTGGTGTAGATTGGATACCACCACTTGACCCTCCGGGGCCACGCATTTGTTCCTGTTCAAACTCTTTAGCCACGTGTTGGAGTCTAATGATTTGAACTTCTTCCTGTAGTCAGTATCCAATGGCTCTTCATCTGAGCTTTCTTCTTCATGCTCAAGTACTGGAGTCTTCCCTTTGCCTTGGTCAGCTATTGAACTGGGAGGTTTAGCTACTATTGGAGTGACATCGGTTGCAGTTTTAGAGTAGGTGACCTCTTCGTCTGATTCGGTTTCCTTAGAGCTTTCATCCACTAGCTTTCTTTGCGGTTCAGACTTGGGAATGGGAATAGGAACAACTTCCTTAGAGGGAACTGTCCTTTTGAGTGGAGGTTTCCTTTTAGGGAACTTTCTTTGACTCTCAGTGCTTGTAACACTTCCTGCACTGCCTCTTCTGATTTTCCTTGTAGGTGTACCAACGGACTTTTCATCGAGAAAGCCTACTTTGCCTTCTTCAACTGCTACCAGATATCGTTTGTACGAATACATTTGTTTGATATCATCAGTTATAAGGTGATCTGGCAGCACTGCACCTTGTTTCTTTGTTGTAGAGTCCTTAAATCTGACTGTGAGTATAGGCTCATACAACATGGAGTGATTGTTGGGGTCATTGAGTCTCTTGGGGATATCAGGATTATACCCTAGAGCTCTTTGGATCAACAATTTGGTATATCTTATATATGGGATCTTGGAGCCAAGCTTTTTGAGGAAAGACATCATGTCGTCCCATATCAGAGCTTCAACTTCAATATGTTTTAAGTTGACCAAAGCCCAAAAGATCTGTAGTTCTACGAGCTTGGGATGCTCGTAACCACTATCACGTCCAGAAACTGATTTGGTGATGATGATGTAGAGGGTTCTCCATGGCTGAGGAATATTCTTAAGATCCACGTATGAATGCTTTGTGATTACTCCTATAGCTTCGTCATAACCAATGTCGATCATGAATTGCAGAACAGCCTCTTCAGTTGGTGTGGCATTGTATTCGGTTGGCTCGATAACAGGAATGAGAAGAACAACCCTTAAGTCTGCTGGTGTGATGGTGACTTGTTTGTGGTTGAGCGTCACCGTCACAGCATTTTGACCTTTGATCTTTTGCATTATTTGCCAGAACTGGTGAATGTAGATCTCTGGCACTGTAGCAGAATTGGTGAGCATGCTCTGATAAGGGTGATTCTTCAGAATGTCCACAACAATTAAGCAAGAAGACTCGGAGCAGGTGAGACTATCAAAATCAACACGAAGGTTGTTCTTTCCTATTTTCATCGGATAGCCATTAGGGAAGATATCTTCAACGGTGAGAATGTTTGGTGCTTCCACGTTTTGCATTTGAGCATCCATGTTGTGATCTGAAAGATATTTAGCCAAAAGAACCAACATATCGAAAGACATTACGTTAGTCAACAGATGGTTTTATTGTCTAATTATTGAATGTGATATGTTGATGATTGTTACGAGTCCAATGTCACTTGTTTGTCCAATAGTCCAAAGACTTCGTGATAAGTTTCGTGAGTTGATTAACTTTAAGTTTTAAAGTCCATGTTTTCACTTATTTTTCACAACTTATTAAACGTTTAAGCTTATTAGTGACATTATTGGTTTCGTGGCATTATGATTTATTTATTTACAAGTTTGCACGCGTAACAATTCATAATTAAGGTTAAAACTAGGCTTAGGCGTAGAAATGGCAAGCTTATCCGTAAACAGGAGTGATTATACGCGTAAACGAAAGCTTATGCGTAGGTTCTTGACTTACGCGTAAGAAATATTACGCATAGGAAAAGAGGGCCTTATGCGTAGAGCTTACGCGTAAGCGTATAAGGAACCTTACGCGTAAGGCTTACTCGTAAGAGTCAACCTTATGCGTAGAGGTTACTGTTTACGCATATCCTTCACAGGATACACGTAGTCCCCAATGTAGAACCTTACGCGTAAACGTTACGCGTAAGATTTCTCTTACGCATAACATGCTACGCGTAAGGTGATCCTTATGCGTAGATTGCAAGTAACCTTGATTCTGAATTTTCAAGCGTAGAAAACCTGAAATAAATTCATCATAACATCAACATTAACATCAACATTCATTTTATAACAGTTTTAAACATGAATACTCAATCAAACAGTTATGCGTAGATAATGTTTTACGCGTAGACCTTAAAACCCTAAAGTTCAATTTCTACGAGTAAGATCTCTAGCCATAGGAAATGCACCAAAGTTTATCTGGGATGTCTTAGAAGCCTAATGAGATGTTCTGTGCAAGTTTTAACATCAAACAAGTTATGAATCAAAAGTACCCAATTCGTATGAACTAAAACCCTACAATTCAATTCTTTCACATTTGATGTTGCTGGGCAAGTTCTAAGCATGGATATCATCAATTCATCATATCAACAACATCTTACAAGCAACTAATTAACCAGAAACACTCACACAAGAAAATACCCAATTCACGCATAAACCCTAATTTTTCAATATCAATCAATTCGTGTTTCTGGGTGAGTTTTGATGATAAAAATGGTTTCAGTGAAGTTATAGAAACGTTTTGACACAATCATTTTTACCACAAACACATAAACTTGATTAAGTGTTCATGCGCTTATGCGTAGAACACAAAATCATCCATAGAAACAAATCTAACCGTTGGTTTAATAAATGAATCAAAACCATTGTTTGTAAACACGTTTAGATTATGAAATCACTTACAAAATGATGATCAAACAAACGGATTAGGAGATTGATTGTAAGGCATAGGATTTGGTAGGTGTGGTATTAAATGTGAAGAGTTAATGAATTAGGTGGATGTTTTATTAAAATAACTTTGAGCTTTTGACAGTTTTAGCCCCTCCAGCTTTTCCATTTACATCCAATGTCCATAACTTCCATTTTGGTTACCAAACGAAGGATATTTGGAAAGAATTTTGACGACACTCCCCCTTGACTTAAGAAATAATGAAGTTTTATAAATTTTAGTCCGAGGAGTGTCAGTAAACCAGAAATATGACCACCATTTAAAGAAACAACCGGGATAAAGTAACATGCAAGTACAAGGTTTTATGAAACTGAGAAATATTTGCTTTCTCCCCCTCAACACTTGATCGAAAAAAAAATATTGAATTTTGAAAGATTTGAGTGTTGACGGAAGATTTGTACTTGCCACGTTAAAAGAAATACATTTAGAAGAATATTTTTGTTGTTTTATCAGATTTTATATTTTTGTATTTTGTTTTTGAAAAATATTTACAAAAGAGGTTTTGGTGTTTGACTGGTTTTAAGAATGTTTTAAGAGTTCATCCAGTTCCTCTTGAGTCAAACACCACATACCAATCCGGTGGACCAACTCATTAAACCTAGCAGGAGCTAAGACTTTGGTGAGAAGATCTGCTAATTGGTATTCAATACCCACAAAGTATAATTCAACAGTACCCTGTTCCACGTGGTCCTTCATGAAGTGATATCAAAGATCGATGTGCTTTGATTTCGAATGTTGAACAGAGTTGCACGAGATCGCAATAGCACTCCGATTGTCGTAGTACATCGGGATTCTGTCAAATACGTAACCATAGTCTTTGAGTTGTGTTCTCATCCAAATGACTTGAGCACAACACGCCGACATGGCTACATATTCTGCTTCGGTTGAGGACAGCGATGTACAATCCTGCTTCTTCGATTGCCATGACACCAGTTTATCACCAAGAAATTGTAATGCTCCTGAAGTACTTTTCTGTGAATCTGAGCATCCTGCTTGATCAGCATCTGAAAATGCTATTAGTTCAAAACCAGAATCCTTCGGATACCAGATCCCCAAGTTAATGGTTCCCTTGATGTATCGGAGGATTCTTTTAGCCTCAGAGAGGTAGGTTTCAGTAGGTCTCGACTGATAACGGGAGCAAAGATATACAGCAAAAACAATATCAGGCATGCTAGCTGTTAGATACATGAGAGACCCAATAATAATACGGTATTTGGTAGGGTCCACCAATTTCCCATGTAAATCAGCGTCTAGCTTCTTGGTATGAGCCATTGGTGTGGCATAGGTGTCACAGTTTTGCATTCCAAATTTGTTTAACAATTCAAGGGCATATTTGGACTGACTCAAGAAAAAACCACGGGGGGATTGGTGAACTTGCATTCCAAGAAAGAATGTGAGTTCACCCATCATTGATATTTCAAAATGTTTTGTCATTAGTTTTGCAAAAGCATTTGAGTATTTTAAATGTGTTGACCCAAAAATGATGTCATCCACATAAATTTGAACAATTAAGATGTGAACCCCGTGATATTGTATGAAAAGTGTAGGATTGACCGAACCTTTGGTGAATTTATTGGCAATGAGGAAGGATGATAACTTATCGTACCATGCCCTTGGAGCTTGTTTGAGACCGTACAAAGCTTTGTTCAGTTTGTAGACGTAGTTCGGGAACTCTGGATCAACGAATCCTTCTGGCTGGCTGACATAGATTGTTTCTTTCAGTTGACCATTCAGAAAAGCAGTTTTGACGTCCATCTGAAAGACCGTTATATTCATATGAGCCGCGAACGCGAGAAAGATCCGAACAGCCTCAATACGAGCGACCGGAGCGAATGATTCTTCAAAGTCAATACCCTCTTCCTGTCTATAACCCTTAGCCACCAGACGTGAATTGTTTCTGATTACGTTCCCTTCAGCATCTAATTTGTTCTTCCAAATCCATTTTAGACCAATGACATAGACCCTGTTGGTCTTTCAACCAGTTCCCATACTTCAAGACGTTTAAACTGATTAAGTTCTTCTTGCATGGATTCAATCCGGTTGTCTTTGGTCATTGCATCTTTAATGTTTTTAGGTTCAGATTGGCAGACAGTGAGTGCATAAATGCAATATTCACCATCTGTGTGAAGAAGTTGTCTTGTTACGACTGGTTGATTCGGGTTACCAATAATATTCTCAAGAGGATGGTCTTTTGTCCAACGATGTGTTGAGGGTTGATGTTGGTATACATTATGCAGATTTTTAGGATTCAAATGGTTTCTTGATGATTCCGCGACATCAGGTGCAGCAGTTCCATTGGCAAACGGGTCATCACGATCATTATTTGGGTAGCAGAGAGATCCAAATACATGAAAGTGTTTGAGATTCGGTTTATGGTTGTGGATAAGCTCAAAAGGTGTTTTGTTGTGGCGTTTTGTAATCATTGAACGATTTTGAGTATAGCATGCAGTTGATACAGCTTCTGCCCACAAGTAATCTGGAAGTTTAACATTGATTAACATTGTTCTTGCAGCTTACACTAACGTACGGTTTCGTGTTTCAATAACTCTGTTTTGTTCTGGTGTACGTGCAATAGATGTCTGATGCTCAATTCCCACTTTCTCATAAAATTCTCGAAGAGTTTGGTTCACAAATTCAGTTCCTTTGTCTGTTCTGATTTGGCGGATGGTGTTCCGGAGCTGAACTTGAATTTTCGTGAGAAAGGTGATGATCATCTGTGGAGCTTGATCTTTACTTCGAAGAAAGTAGACCTAAGTCCATCGTGAGTAGTCATCGATAATTACCAAGATGCAGCGTTTTCCATTAATCGTTTACACGCGCATCGGGCCACACAAATCCATGTGAAGAAGATGAAGCACATGCTGAGAGCTATGTTCCACCTTTGAAGGAAAATGAGCACGAGTACTTTTCCCTTGTTCACAAGCTGAGCAAAGGTGATCTTTGGAATACCGGAATCTCGGGAGACCTTCAACAAGTTTGTGTCGAGCAAGGTTGGTGATGGTTTGAAAGTTTAAATGTGAGAGACGACGGTGCCATAGCCAGGATTTTGTTGATGTTGCCTTTGAAAGTAGACATATGGGAGATGAAGCAACCATGTCTTGCATTGAGATTGTGTACAGACTAGAATTGCGAAAGCCAGACATAAGATCGTTTCCTTGTAGATCACGAATGAAACAAGTTTTCTCCCTAAAAGCAACTTCCAAATCTCCATCACAGAATTGACCGACTGAAAAGAGATTGTGACCGAGGCCTTCCACATAATAAACCCTGCTAATTTCGATATTGCCATTGATATAATCTTCGTAGCCCATGATAGCTGCGAAGTGATCATTCCCGAATCTGGCAGTGCCAATGAACTTTGCAATAAAGTTTGATAACAGTTTAAGATTGCCTGTCATATGTCGGGAACATCCGCTATCAACAATCCAAAGGATGATCTGTATCACCTGCATTACACACAGACGACACAGATGGAATAGAAGTAGATGTGGAACCCGATGAGTTAGAGGGTTCCAAAGCAGTTATAGTAGAAATACACACATCAATGACTTTAGGCATCCATTTAAATCCTAGTGTATTATGTAACCATTTCTGCCATCTCCAACTAGTATTTGCTTTAGTCTTAGTGATTGCACTAGGTGGTACTACATTCCTTGGAGGTGATACTGGAGCTACAGGGACATCAATGCGTTTCTTAGAATCTAAAGAGGGTGGTTTACCAAGCACAGACTTAGAAGCAGTAGTGGGCCTAGAGGTACTCCGATTCTTAGGATTCCTTAAACGAGACAAGATAGCTCTAGCAACACATTTGTCATGACAATCAGAAAGCATACCTTTACGACAAATAACACAAGAGGCATCAGACTGAATATCAAAAGTACTTAAAGGTTTAGCATTCGTTACAACACTTTTTCTATTACATTTGTCAGACGCAATATCTAAAGTGGGTGCAACTTGAGTCTTATTCAAAGTCCTAGGGTATTCTTCTACTTCAGCATTGTTTATTGATCTTTTCTTAGGTCGCAACTTCCTATTCTTCCTTGTATTGCTCCTAGGCTGTGAAGTGCAGACGTTTGGAAAAGAGGCAACTAGTCCTGTTTCAGTAGAGGGAAGCACATTAGTATCTTGTGTTTTGTCAGTACGCAATCTGGGTTTACGTTTGCTAAGTGTTACAGGTGCAATTCTCTTAATGATGCTAGGCTGAACATGTTCATACTTTCCTAACATTTCCCTTAACTTAATGATAGTGTGCACCAAATCTTGATTTTCAGAACGAAGATTTCCATGAAAATTCATGACTTCTTTAGTGTGTGCAAGAAAATGATCAAGTTCGTTTGATGCTGCATTACGAGTCTGTTTGAGTAAATCAAATATGACACCATATTCCTTTTTAACTTTTGCAAGTTCTTGTTCATATTTTGAGATTTGACATTTCAAAGACACGTTTTGATCATCCAGTTGCTCAATTTTAGGATCAAAAGATTTTGAGCGTAACTGAGTGATTTTGTTTTGCAAAGAAAGTTCACGATTTTGACAATCTTTTTGACACCATTGAAGACGACGTTTTGAATTTGAGAGCTCGTTTAACAATCATTCATTTTCAACTTTTAAAGATTCAATCTGGTGCACATTATCAGTATTCTCAACAATATCAACAGAATCAACAGAATCAGCAGAGATATGATCAGATGCATATGCAACAGATTGTAAGAAAACAAGATTATTGATATCAACACAGATAACATCTTCCAAGAGTCGATCAACATCTTTTCTCAACAATTTCTTTTTACGCTTAGTATTTGAAATCGATGTTTCTGTTTTCTCGAAAAATATTTTCATGAGACCAAGTTCCTTTTGAAAATCCCTTTCCCAATATAGTGCACAAGTTTTCAAATTTTTGACATGGGGTAAAATTATTTTCTGAAGAATGTCTCTTTGTTCTCGCGCCATTGGCGATTGAAAATGTTCAACTTTTATTTCAGAATAAAATTCAATCTCACGTTCCAAAATTTTGAGGTCAGATAAGAAAGTGTCAAAATATTTGATAACGCGACAACTTTTGGCTTTTGTTTTAACTTCACTAAGTGAAGGTAAAGGACCATTAATTTGTGCACCATTGTGTTGGGGACGAACTTCAGAAATTGGTGTGATAACCAAAGGTTTGATTGAAGTATCTTGTTGTGTGACAAAAGTTACGGCTTTTGAATAGTTAAATGGTTTGTTATAAACGACATTTTCCATTTTTGACCGACTCTCGTCATCTGCATCTAATTCCTCCATGCGATTATATTCAACAACAGTCATAATTGAATCATCAATTCTATGTTCTGCACTGTAAACTTCAGGATTTGGTTTGAATGCTCTGTTTGAAAACTTAGGTTTGTAATCAGCAAGAATTGGTCCATATCCATTTGGATTTGGTTTAAAAGTAAACTTTTGAATAGTTGTGATTGACTCACCATGTTTATAAACAACATTTCGAAACTCTTTGATTTTGTGTTGTAAGTCGACAATTTCTTCAAGATAGTTATCTATTCGTTTCGTGGAATGCTTTTTGTACTCAGAGAACTATTTTTGACAAGTTAACAACTCAGCCTTGGCTTTTTGAGTTTCCAAAGTAAGAGCGTTAAGTTGTTGTTTATGTTCATGTTTCAGTTGTTCTATTTGAGACAACAAAGCATTCTTGGATGCGGATAGATCACGTATCTGTCGTTCTAATGATTTTTCGTTTTGATGAGATTTAGCAAAAGCGACTTCAAAACCGTGTTCACGTTTTTCTTGAGTTTTATAAACGTTGATTTGTCTAATTAAACATTCATTATCCCTAATTAACAGTGCATTTTTATCTTTTAATTGCGTGCAAGTTATCAAACGAGATTCTTGGTCTTTAATTAAGGTCAGGAGCTCAATTTCTCTATTAGACAAAAGCTCATCTTGTTCAACGTGAGTCTCAACATGATCATTATTTAGATCCTCAAATATAACCACGGAGTCAACTTGATTATCAATATTAACCATAAGGTTATCTTGATTGTCAAATATAACTACGGGATCTATTTGATAATCATCGGAATGAGGTGTGGATGGCTCATGTTGAACACTCTGATCCTTGTCGGATGGAGAAATTGGCGGAGATATCAAATCAGGAATGAGTGTATTTTGGTCCGGTACCTGAGACAAGCCGTCAGTGTCATACACTGGGCCTGTGTCACACATGTGTAGAGCTTGCATTTGTGCCATCAACATCACTGCTGCATTAGCCTGCAAGTCCTCCATATCATCATCAGAATCGGCATCTGCCATAAAGCTCTGTTCCTTGTTGGTAAGAGTTCCACTAGCTTCATCCTTGAGAGCCAAGAGCAAAGCCTCTTTGTGATAAGAACTGCCTCTTGTCCTCGGCTTAGGGCATGCATTAGCCAGATGACCCTTCTCATTGTAGTTATAACAACGAAGACCATTAACCCCATTCTGAGCATTTCCCTGTTCAACCACTTGAGCCCTTTGTTGTTGCGGAGCACCCATGTTATTCCGTCCCATAGCATTAAACCCTTGACCACCTCCCATCGGACGACCATAACCACGATTCTGAACTTCAACGCGTCCATTATTCACAACAGCCTGATTCCTTGTGTTTGATAAGGAACGAATGCGATTGTTGGATTTGTTTGTATACCGGCCGAAGGCTTTAGCAATCATGACAAATCCTTGTTGCAATTCATCGAAAGCATCGGAGTCCTCATAAGTTTCACTGTAAAGTGCTTGAGAATTGTTGTTGGTGTATGGAACCATATGAGTTTGTTGAGGTTGTTGATGTGACGGATCATATGGTGTGATGGTTGCAGTTGGTTGAGGAGCGGGTTGAGGAGCTGTTTGAGGAGGAAAACTAGTTTGAGCCCACAAAGCAAGTTGTTGATTATCCGGAAGTGACTGTGAAGCCGGGAGTCCACGGATAGCCCTTTCTTTGTCAACTTCTTTTTGGTGAGGCTTCAGATAGTCGTACAAAAATCCGTATGTAGCATGATGAAGATTCTTAGCTTGACTGAGAAAAATGACAAACTTCTCCCATTCCGGACCAAGACTACTTAGGAACTTAGTGTTGATAGCAATTCGTGGCATGATGATGTTGTGTTTGTCCAAATCATTAATGATGTCTAAAAAGCGATGATGATATGACTCTAATGTCTCTCCTGGTTCAATCATGAAGTGTTCATAAGCCAAGTAGATTTTGGATTCCATGTCTTCCTGATTGAGTGTTGTGCCTTCCATAAGAAGATGAATATGTTCCCACATTGCTTTTGCAGTCTTTTGAGCATCAACACTTCGAAGGATTGGATTGGGTAATCCTAAAAGGATGTATTGCATTGCTAGTTCATCAGCTTCAAAATTTAGAAATTCATCATCAGTGAGGTCTGAGATAGTTGCAATGTTGGTGACAGCATCTCTTGGTGGATTGGCATCTGGATCTGCGGGTGTGATAACAGTAGGCATCTGAAATGGACCTTCCATAATGACCTTTGACAGCAGCCTTTTTGAGGGGCGTCTAATCAAATGTAGTATAGTGTGTGTTCCAAAGTATTGCAGAAGAAACTGCAAACCTGGGTCGTTCTTCCCAACGAGGCTGTGATGGTACTCAAAACACGGGTTTGTGATCGGGTGATTTGGACAGAAAAAGGAATATGAGTGAGTGAGTGATTAAACTAAGGAAATTAAATCTATAAAAGACTTTGAAGTCATTTTAATTCTATATTTAAAATCGTTTAACGATTAAAACCTAAAACGTACGTTTAAATAAAATTTACGTGAACGTACGAAATAAAACGTGAAAATAAAGAAGTAAAATACCTACGGATATGGAAAATACATTTTTACAATCCTAATGATGCAAGAAAATTATTGGAAATTTAAAACTAATTTTTTTGGATTTTTCTTGATTTAATTTGAATTAAAAACTAATTTTAAATATTTAAAATAAACTTAAAATACTAAAAATTAGGAAAATAAACTAGAAAAATACAAAACTATTTTTCAAAAATCTTAAATGACTAAAAAGAATTTTAGAAACTGGAATCACATTTGTTTGAATTTTTATGAATTTATTATGAATTTAATACTATTGAAAACTAATAAAAATGCTAGAAATACTAATTAAGCTGAGAAAAATCTGGAAAAATACTTTTTATCACTTTTTGATTTTTCTAAAACTAGGAAAATTGAAATTGTGTTTTTCTGAACATTTTCTGAATTATTTGGATTAAATGCTAATTAAAAATGCTAGAAAATGACATAAAGTGCAGAAAAATAGTAAATGAAGAGTGAAAAATATGAAAACTTCCAGTTAACGATAAAATAATACTGAGAACCCAGGAAAAATAACAGAAACTATTTTGGAGCACAAGAACAATGATATGGACGCACAACTAATGAAATAAGCACATGTAAATAAGCTAAAATCTAACCATAAGCTACTATAAGCTACCTTAGCCTTAATCTAACCTAAATTATGCTAATGCAACTGAATGGGACCCTAAAAGTACAGGCTAGAAGCGTTATAGCTATAAAACAGGTTCTATCAAACTTATGCCAAACGGCCCTTATGCATCTACTTTAAGCCTACATTAAGCTATCAAGAAAAAATCACAAAAATTAACTAAAATGACCAGGCAGTAGACAACCAACCAAAGAGCTTATATCCAGAATTTCAACTAATTTGGACCTATATTGAAGGAATGAAAAATCAAAACTATACCCTATTCGAACATTATTTGGAATTTTTGACTTTTTCTGATTTTGTACAACTTTGACTAAGATGAATTTGGAAATAATCAAACTGACTAAAAATGAAATAATAAGATGTTTTAGACCCTAAATAAGATACTCTAACTAATAATGCACCTACATAAATGAGTATGCAAGCTGATGACTAATGAGAATGCAGAAAATGAATACTAGCAAATGATTTTGACTTTTATTCAAATGACTAATGCATTCTATGTTATAACTAACCTATATAAGACTAATATGAACTATATGGACTAGTACTAACCTATGAAACAAACTTGAACTCCGTAGAATCCACTAAACCAAACACTCTTTAATATCTTTGAAAACAGAATTTTAAAAGCTTATGCCTAAAACAAATATGACTAATACTTAAAAATGAACTTAAAATGACTGGATTACCACTTCTAAACAGAAATTTCAGACTTAAGAACACAGTTGACTTTCGTTGACCCGTATTGACTTTCATTGACTTTTTTGGAAATTTAAGCAATTAGACAGGAAAACCTTTTCAAATACTTAAATCAACTTAGGTTGTCTTCAACATACTCAATTAAGCAATTATGAGAGCTTGAAATGAAGAAACTGGTTAATACCATTTTTGGCGGGAAGAACAAGAAGAACAATTAAA
Source organism: Chrysanthemum seticuspe (assembly GCA_019973895.1). Classification (NCBI taxonomy): domain Eukaryota; kingdom Viridiplantae; phylum Streptophyta; class Magnoliopsida; order Asterales; family Asteraceae; genus Chrysanthemum; species Chrysanthemum seticuspe. The sequence goes on from BPTQ01000007.1 coordinate 252,711,945, forward strand.
GCATGAAGCTTGCAATTGATTACTGGAAACTATTGAATTAACATAAAAGTGACTTGTTCATTACAGAAAACTTAAAACCCAGCTAAAATTACAATGATAGATGAAAAACGATTAAGCAGAAAAATAAAAACGGTCTAAAGACAATGACATTATTTTCTTCTGTCTTCTTTCTTCTATATAGCTCTCAAAAAGGTGTTCTAAACATTCTTTAGCCTTTGGATTGGTCCAATTAATCTCAGCCCTTGATTTGTGATTTTGGCGCCAAAAAGAATTGCAACAGGTCTGATGACTTGGAGGGAAGAAAGAGCATTAAATGCTTTTGGCTTGGGGTGTTTTGGAGGGGGAATAAAGTATGGGTGATGATGGGAGATGGAGTGTTGCAGGTGGTGTTGCAGGGCAGTTGGTGGTTTGGAGGGAAAAACGAGGGGGAGGAAAGTGGAAGTCAAACGCGTTTGACTGGGAATTATTAACAAAGGAGGGTTCAAGTTGGGGGTTCACGGGGTCAGGGTTCAAAGGGGGGTCAAGGTTCAAGTTGGTTGTGGGCTTGGGCTTGGGTTATTAAAGGGTGTTGGGTCCGGTTTGGTTTGTAGTAGGATTAAGCCCAAGGATCACTTTTGCAATTTATCCAAACTTGAGGGACTGAATTAGCAATTTTCCAAAATTTATCAAAAGGACCAATTTTGACAAGTTAGAATTACCAAAGGACTAAAAATGTTAATTTTCCAATTTAAAATGTCCAGGGGTAAATTCTGTCAATCTTTGAAATTTCAGGGACTAAAGTTGCCATTTTGCAAAACTGAGCTTTATAAGGCTAATTTTGACAACTTAAAAATTCCTGAGGGCCTTTTATGAACAATTACATGTTTTGAATAACCAGGGACTAGATTTTGACAATTATTGCATAAAATACAGTCTAAATATTTTTTTTGTCTTTTTGAGACTTTTCAAAGTGTTTTTGACTGTTTTTGCAGTGTAGAAGGAACAAAAATGATGAGTATTTAGACACTCATCAACCTTCTTTAAAAACTTTCCTTGTGGCTTCTTTAGATCACAGAACCTAAAGAACCTTATCACCCATTGATCATAATTTCCGGGAGTGAGCATTGGAGGTCTATCAAGTGAGCCAGCTTCATGAATTTATTGTTGGCTACTTAAGGCTTCACACATCTTGCCAAACCATGTCGGTTCTTTCATAGTACTCCTGGATGGATGTTGATTGTAGAAGTTTGTGTCAGGTTGTACTTGAAGACTAGGTGGTGGTTGAACCATTTGTGGTGGAATTGCTCCTAGTTGTGGAGTATGTTGTTGATTAAATTGTTGTTGATAAATTTGTTGTTGTTGATTAAATTGTTGATGTTGTGGACTTAGTTGTTGTTGTTGTTGATGATGATAAGTGTAAGAAAAATAGCTAGAGTATGGTGGTTGTGACATGTTGAAAACTTGTGTTGTTAAATGGATCTTTGTAGTCGAATGAAATGTTGTTAATGAAGTATCCTTAGGCATAGAAACCAAGTGTAGGCAAAGTAACACTTAAGCGTAAAAACACCAAACTTACGTGTAAACGTGATAGTTACGCGTAGGATTAGCTTACGCGTAAGAATTGAGAAACACTAAAGTTATGCGTAAACTGAAAGTTAAGCGTAGAAAACTTAGGCGTAGGATTAGCTTATGCGTAAGACAGAGCTTAGGCGTAAGAAAAATCTTATGCGTAATGAGTTCTACGCATAAGTTTGAGCTTATGCGTAAGATTAGGGTTTTGCCCAAAAGATCTTTTACACTATCACAGTGCAAAGGATATCCAAAGTCGAAGTGTTTTCAGGCTTATCCAAGCAAGAAAACACTGAGTAAACCACGAAAACTGAAGATCAAACCACGGATGACTTACATGTAAGATTAGGGTTTTCTTACGCATAGAAAGCAACCAAAACTGATTTATGCCCAACGATGTTTCTAAACCAGATTTTTGTGATGAAACAGCTTCAATATCACCAAAATAACACAAGAGTGTGAAACTTGATGATCCAAAGCTACTAAACACCTTATGCGTAGAAATGAAACCACGTATAAAACCAAGCTTAAAAACAATGATCCACACGTAAAGTTTGAAACTTTTTGCTAAAAACAGATATTTTAACACCTTAAAACGATGAAAGTACAAGAATCTTGGATTGAAAAGTGTAAAAAATACGTTTTTAAACGTGACAAAGTATGAAACTGTTTTACGCGTAAACCACAAAACTTCAAAAACAAAATATGTTCACCCAACTATTTGGCGAATGATACCACTGTTAAGTTCCCATATTGTAACACAAGCATCAATAGAAGAAATAGAGGAGAAGAGATCGGATGAACAATATCAAACACACACGATATGAACTATGTGAAGAGTTATGCGTAGGTGAAATGTATGAATTGAACAACCAACCCTCAAGTGAGGGTTATACAAGAGTATTTATAGGGCAAGGAGCTAGGGCAACACTTTTAGACTCCTTCCCTTTTTATGGTTGGGCCAAGGCTTATGGGCCTTCTACATAAGCCTTAGCTTAATAACAAACATAAAGGCCATATTAATCTAACTATTACATATGAATCACTAACACTTGAATTAAGGTTTAGGAGTGATTCCAACATAAAGATCACCTTTGCTCAACTTGTGAATAAGGGAAAAGCACTCGTGCTCATTTTCCTTCAAAGGTGGAACACAGCTCTCAGCATGTGCTTCATCTTCTTCACATGGATTTGTGTGGCCCGATGCGTGTGCAAACGATTAATGGCAAACGCTACATCCTGGTAATTGTAGATGACTACTCAAGATGGACTTGGGTCTACTTTCTTCGAAGCAAAGATCAAGCTCCACAGATGATCATCACATTTCTCACGAAAATTCAAGTTCAGCTCCGAAACACACTCCCACAAATTAGAACAGACAAAGGAACTAAATTTGTGAATCAAACTCTTCGGGAATTTTATGAGAAAGTGGGAATTGAGCATCAAACATCTATTGCACGCACACCAGAACAAAACGGAGTTGTTGAAAGACGGAACCGTACGTTAGTGGAAGTTGCAAGAACAATGTTAATCAATGCTAAACTTCCAGATTACTTATGGGCTGAAGTTGTATCAACTGCATGCTACACTCAAAATCGCTCAATGATTACTAAACGCCACAACAAAACACCTTTTGAGCTTATCCACAACAGAAAACCGAATCTCAAACACTTTCATGTATTTGGATCCCTTTGCAACCCAAATAATGATCGTGATGACTTTGGAAAGCTCAAAGCCAAAGCTGAAATTGGAGTCTTTATTGGATATTGTGAGAATTCTAAAGGTTACCAGATCTGGAATCGTCGTACAATGCAGGTTATGGAAACGATTCATGCAAATTTTGATGAACTTACAGAAATGGCTTCTGAGCATAACAGCTTGGAACCTGGTCACAACCGTTTAAACTTCCCTCAAACCCCATCATCAGCTGAATCAAGCCCCCAGCTTACTCGTCAACAAATGGAAAAGCTATTTGCTCCTCTGTTTAGTGATGATATTGATGAACGTGCTCCAGGTGTATCCGCTGTTTCCGCTGCTCAACCTGATCATATTCTAATACCTGATACACCTGCTACAACAACTACTGTTGAAGAAGCACCACCAGTTGACTCTACAACAACAGTTGAACAAACTGCTTCCAACGACGCTGAACCAGCTGATGATGTTCTGAACAATGAAGTACCCCCACCTGCAGATTTTGATCCAAATGCGTTCTTTAACCCATTTGCTAATGAAACTGCTGCACCTGATGTTGCGGAATCATCTACAAGCAATTTGAATCCTTAAAATCTGCACAATGTATACCAACATCAACCCTCTACACATCGTTGGACAAAAGACCATCCTCTTGAAAACATTATTGGTAACCCGAATCAACCAGTCGTAACGAGACAACGTCTCCACACAGATGGTGAACATTGCATTTATGCACTCACTGTCTGCCAATCTGAACCTAAAAACATTAAAGACGCAATGACCAAAGACAACTGGATTGAATCCATGCAGGAAGAACTCAATCAGTTTAAACGTCTTGAAGTATGGGAACTGGTTGAAAGACCAACAAGTGTCTACGTCATTGGTCTCAAATGGATTTGGAAAAACAAATTGGATGTTGAAGGGAACGTAATCAGAAACAAGTCACGTCTGGTGGCTAAGGGTTATAGACAGGAAGAGGGTATTGACTTTGAAGAATCATTCGCTCCGGTTGCTCGTCTTGAGGCTGTTCGGATATTTTTAGCGTTCGCGGCACACATGAACATAATGGTCTTTCAGATGGACGTCAAAACTGCTTTTCTGAATGGGCAACTGAAAGAAATGGTTTATGTCAGCCAGCCAGAAGGATTCGTTGATCCACAGTTCCCAAACCATGTCTACAAACTGAAAAAAGCTCTGTACGTCAAAACTGCTTTTCTGAAAGGTTCGGTCGGCCCAACTCTTTTCATACAATATCACGGGGCACACATCTTAATTGTTCAAATTTACGTGGATGACATCATTTTTGGGTCAACACATAAAAAGTACTCAATCACTTTTGCAAAACTAATGAAAAAACATTTTGAAATGTCTATGATGGGTGAACTTACGTTCTTTCTAGGACTGCAAGTTCATCAATCACCCCGTGGTATTTTCTTGTGTCAGTCCAAATATGCCCTTGAACTTCTTAACAAATTTGGAATGCAAAACGATGACACCTATGCCACACCAATGGCTCATACCAAGAAGCTAGACGCTGATTTACATGGAAAATTGGTGGACCCTACCAAATACCGTAGTATCATTGGGTCTCTTATGTATCTAACAGCTAGCAGGCCTGATATTGTTTTTGCCATATATCTTTGCTCCCGTTATCAGTCGAGACCAACTGAAACCCACCTCTCTAAGGCTAAAAGAATCCTCCGATACATCAAGGGAACCATTAACTTGGGGATCTGGTATCCGAAGGATTCTGGTTTTGAACTAATAGCTTTTTCAGACGCTGATCACGCAGGATGCTTAGATTCATGAAAAAGTACTTCAGGAGCATTACAATTTCTTGGTGATAAACTGGTGTCATGGCAATCGAAGAAGCAGGATTGTACATCGCTGTCCTCAACCGAAGCAGAATATGTAGCCATGTCGGCGTGTTGTGCTCAAGTCATTTGGATGAGAACACAACTCAAAGACTATGGTTACGTATTTGACAGAATCCCGATGTACTGCGACAATCGGAGTGCTATTGCGATCTCGTGCAACTCTGTTCAACATTCAAAATCAAAGCACATTGACCTTCGATATCATTTCATCAAGGAGCACGTGGAACAGGGTACTGTTGAATTATACTTTGTGGGTACTGAATACCAACTGGCAGATCTTCTCACCAAAGCCTTAGCTCCTGCTAGGTTTAATGAGTTGATCCACCGGATTGGTATGTGGTGTTTGACTCCAGAGGAACTGGATGAACTTTTAAAACATTCTTAAAACTAGTCAAACACCAAAACCACTTTTGTAAATATTTTTCAAAAAAAATACAAAATTATAAAATCTGATAAAACAACAAAAATATTCTTCTATCTATATTTCTTTTAACATGTCAAGTACAAATCTTCCGTCAACACTCTAATCTTTCAAAATTCAATATTTTTTCGATCAAGTGTTGAGGGGAAGAAAGCAAATATTTTTCGGTTTCATAAAACCTTGTACTTGCATGTTACCTCATCCCGGTTGTTTCTTTATTAATGGTGGTCACATTTCTGATTTACTGACACTCCTCGGACTAAAATTTATAAAATTTCATTATTTCTTAAGTCGAGGGGGAGTGTCGTCAAGTTTCTTTCCAAATATCCTTCGTTTGGTAACCAAAATGGAAGTTATGGGCATGGGTTGTAAATGGTAAAGGTGGAGGGACTAATTGTGTCAAAAGTTCAAAGTAATTTCAACAAAACATTTCACCTAACCACATTAACTCTTCACATTTAATTTTACACCTACCAAATCCTACGCATAAAATTCATCCGGCTAATCCGTGTATTTGATCATCATTTTGTAAGTGTTTCTATGTTTTTAACAAGATCTTAAACAAAGGTTTTGAATCTTTTTGAAAACCAACGGTTAAATTTTAACCTAAAGATGATTTTGTGTTCTACGCATAAGCGTATGAACACGCAATCAAGTGTGAGTGTTTGTAATTGAAATGGTAGTGTCAAAACGTTTGTATAATCTCTATGATACCTTTTTTTATCGCTAAAACTCACCCAGAAACATGAATTGATTAGTTTTGAATATTAGGGTTTATGCGTAACTTTGGGGTTTTTCAAATGTGAGTGTTTCTGGTTAATAGGATAGTTGTATGATGTTGTTACATGTTGAATTGATCATTTCCAGGCTTAGAACTTACCCAGAAACAACAATTGCTCTAAAAATTGAAAACTAGGGTTTATATTCATAGAATTTGGGGATTTTCGATTCGCTTAGTTTTTTATGTTAAAACTTGGATAAAGCAACTCATATAGCTTCTTAGACTTACTAGAAAAAGTTTGGTGTAATTCCTATGGCTAGAACTTTTACTCGTAGAAATTAAGCTTTAGGGTTTAACACCTACGCATAAACCTGTCTCTACGCATAACTGCTTGAAAGTGTCTTCATGAATAGAACTGATAAGGATTGAATGTAGGTGTTAATATTGGTGTTATGATGAATTATTTCAGGTTTCTACGCATGAATAACTCAGAATCAAGGTTACTTGAACATCTACGCATAAAGATCACCTTACGCGTAGAATGTTATGCGTAAGAGAAATCTTACACGTAACCTTTACGCGTAAGGTTATACAATGGGGAATACGCGTATCATGTGAAGGATATGCGTAAACAATAACTTCTACGCATAAGGTTCACTCTTACGAGTAAGCCTTACGCGTAAGGTTTACGCATAAGGCCCTCTTTTCCTACGTGTAATACTTCTTACGCGTAAGTCAAGAACCTACGCATAAGCTTACGTTTACGCGTATAATCACTCTTGTTTACGCATAAGCTTGCAATATCTACGCCTAAGCCTAGTTTTAACCACAATTATGAATTGTTACGCGTGCAAACTTGTAAATAAATAAATCATAACGCCACGAAACCAAAATGTCACTAATAAGCTTAAATGTTTAATAAGTTGTGAAAAATAAGTGAAAACTTGGACTTTAAAACTCAAAGTTAACCAACTCACGAAACTTATCACGACGTCTTTGGATTATTGGACTAACACGTGACTTTGGACTCGTAACAATCATCGACATATCACATTCAATAAATAGACAATAAAATCAACTGTTGAGTAACATAATGTCTTTCGATATGTTGGTTCTTTTGGCTAAATATCTTTCAGATCACGACATGGACGCTCAAATGCAAAATATGGAAGCACCAAACGTTCTCACTGTTGAAGATATCTTCCCTCATGGTTATCCAATGAAAATCGGAAAGAACAACCTTAGAGTTGATTTTGATAGTCTCACCTGCTCAGAGTCTTCTTGTCTGATTGCTGTGGACATTCTGAAGAATCACCCTTATCGGAACATGCTCACCAACTCTGCTACAATGCCGGAGATCTACATTCACCAATTCTGGCATACAATGCGAAAGATCAAAGGTCAAAATGCTGTAACGGTGACGCTCAACCACAAACAAGTCACCATCACGCCAGCAGACTTAAGGGTTATTCTTCTCATTCCTGTCATCGAGCCAACTGAATACAATGCCACACCAACTGAAGAGGACGTTCTGCAATTCATGATCGGCATTGGTTATGACGAAGCTGAAGGAGTAATCACAAAGCATTCATCCATGGATCTTAAGAATATTCCCCAGCCATGGAGAACCCTCTACATTATCATTACCAAGTCTGTTTCTGGACGTGATAGTGGTTATGAGCATCCCAAGCTCATGGAACTACAGATCTTTTGGGCTTTGGTCAACATGAAACACATTGAAGTTAAAGCTCTGATATGGGACGACATGATGTCTTTCCTCAAAAGGCTTGGCACCAAGATCCCATATATCAGATATACCAAACTGTTGATCCAAAGAGCTCTAGGGTATAATCCTGATATTCCCTTGAGACTCAATGACCCCAACAATCACTCCGCATTGTATGAACCTACACTCACAGTCAGATTTAAGGAATCAACAACAAAGAAACAAGGAGCAGTGTTGCCAGATCACCTTCTTACTGATACGGTCAAACAACTTTATTCATACAAAAGGTATCTGGTAGCAGTTGATGAAGGCAAAGTAGGTTTCCTTGATGAAAAGTCCTTTGGTACACCTACTAGGAAAACCAGGAGAGGCAGTGCAGGAAGTGTTACAAGCACTGAGAGTCAGAGGAAGTTTCCTAAGAGGTCACATACTCTCAAAAGGAAAATTCCATCTAAAGAAGCCATCCCAATTTCCAAGCCTGAACTGCAACAAAAGCTAGTGGATGAAAGCTCTGAGGATACTGAGTCAGACAAAGAGGTCATCTACTCTGAAACTCCAACTAATGACACTCAAACAGTAGCAAAACCTCTCAGTCCAAAAGCTGATAAAGGAAAAGGGAAAACTCCAGTGTTTGAGCATGAAAAGGAAAGCTTGGAAGAAGAACCATTTGATGAAGAAAAAGACTATCAAAAGAAGTTGAAGAACCTCAGACTCAAACATCTTGCCGATGAATTCGTACTAGATCAAACTCGTGGCCCCGGAGGGTCAAGTGGTGGTGCACTATCTACACCAGTTTTCGATGCGGTTAATCAACCCGATAAGGGAACTGGTACCACCACCCACGAACAACAACAAAGGCAGATTGAGGATTCGATCAACTACGAATTTGAGGAACCAGACAAGGAAAAGACTGAGAAAACTCCTGGTGAAGATACTAAGGCTGATGAAACGGCTATGTCTGGAAATGATGAAGATATTGATTATGATAATTTTATTCTAGGAAGTCCCGCACGCTCCTCGAAGGAAACTTCTGAGCCACCTAAGGACCCTGAGCCATCTCACGTCTCCTCATCATCAGACTCGTCTTCTCACTCTTCACCTCCACCATACAAAGACACAACCAGATCCACATCTAAATCAGTTAAGAAACCAACAGACTCTTGGATATCTCAGGCTAAAACAAAGATTGCAAAAGCTGTCAAGCAAGTTAGGAAGAAAGACGTGATCAACAAAAAGCTCAATCAACTTGCTGACAGTATCATTCTTCTTCATGACGAGATAGACAAGATGTCTAGTGAAAGGGAGTATGTCCAGAAGATGATGCAACGTGACGTCCAAGGGAAAATGAACGAAATGATTAGGGGCTATACTCACAAGTTCCTACTCGACACTGTTCCTGGAGTTACAAGGGAGATGTTTACCAGACAGCTCTATCCAAATCTCATGAAATTGGTCAAGCAAACAATGCAATCCACTCCGGTAACAATGACGATCAATCCAATGGAGCCTGCAGTTCTCTCTGATGCAGAGTTGATTTCCAAGCTGGTGCTACAATTGTCTAAACGATCTGCAACTTTCACCTCTGACGAAAGTAAACTATTTGAGGCATTACTGGAATATCAACTCAAGACTTCATGCAAGGAGCAATCTGAAAGGCCTAAGCGTCCAAGAGACGATGATGATAAGGATAAAGATAAAGATAAAGAGCCTAAACGCCCAAAGAAAACTGGTGAATCATCCTCCATGCCACCACCAACCCAAAGGACTCCAACCGCAAGAAGATCTCCACCAAGCTCTGCTGACAAACCTCAGGACTCTGAGTTACCACCCCAGACAGAGAAAACCGGTGATCATTTCGAATACACTGGTGGTAACGATGAGGAAGTCCCTGAGCCCCAACAACAGCCCACCTCTCCCACCTTAGCAAAGAAACCAATATCCTCATCTAGGCCAAAGAAGAAGAAGAAGACGCCTAAGGCTGATGTCGTCTCATGGCTAGACGAAGATGACACCGAGTATGAATGGTTTTCTACACTGGTTGATGCTACTCCCTCCCTACCTGATGATCAAGATATGGTAGAAGGTCGAACATTGGAGCATGCTAAGTTACTTCAAGAGAAGTTTCGGGTGAAGAAGATGACTAAGTAAGAGTTAAAACACATCAAGAATGAAGCTTTTCAATTGCTCAAAGACAGCTCGGAAAGTGCTATCGAAGTTGAATACCATCTTGAAAACATAGCACGAGCCATGTCTAACAACATCGATTGGCTCAACCCTGAAGCTAACATTGACTTCACACGAAAAGACAAGGCTCCATACTACACTGACTGGACCATACCTATACCAACGATTGGCCAACCAGATCAACCTAAGATTCCATTCAGCTACTTCTTCAACAATGACCTGGAATTTCTTCTACACGGTAGCGATGGTTCAAAGAAATACGCTACATCACTTACACTTTTGTTCCCGGCAGCCATATACTCCAACTGCATAGCCATCGAGGAAAAGGCTACTCACATGTTTGCCAACAACGTGGAACAGTATGACATTGATGCAATGTATGGGATTCACCATTGGCCGGAACGCTGAAGAATCTACTACAAAAGCTGCCATGTTCGAAGGTCTATACATGAAGTGTATAGTGATAAAGGGATCATTGCTGTTAAGCATGTAGCTCTCTCGTCTAAATGGGACTACACTTTCCTCACAAAAATCGTGGTCAAAAGACAAGACGAAAGGAACTATGATTTCTGTGAAGCAGAATTTCAGAATTTGTCTCTCAACGACATTGAAGATCTGTATCTTGCCAAGGTACAGGGAAGAATGAGACAATTCTCGACAGAAATCCAACATGAATACATCAAGTCCGTGCTAATTTTCATTAGAAGCATAGTGATCCAAGAACGTGTAGAAGACTTGCAACTTGCCGTTTAATCGTATCAGACACGTGTCAACCTCACCAAACCTCAGCTCGACCTCCCCGACATCAATCATCTTCCTCAATACACTCTCATCAGCAAATTGTTTGGAGTAGTCTATCGTAGTGAACTACATCGCAACTGCTTGATGACGTGTAGAGATCTTCATTAGTTTGGAGATCACACACTGAAGAAAGTCAGGGACGGCTTAGCTTATCGGTTAAAGGCGATACAACAAGGCATTGGGTCACCAAAGCGATGGAATTCTCAGGAGAGATGGGATGTGAAGGGAATTGTCACGCGGATTGATGAAAGGTTGTTCAGAAGGGACCAGTTCAGAACCTTGGAGAGCTTTGTAGGTGGTCGTCCCAGGATTACTTTCACAGGCTATCAACGCCCAGTTCGCATTCCTGGAGATATTGCTGGACTACCCGAATCCCCTGGTACCCCTTAAGCTGTTTCATTTTCAATATTGATTTGGATGTGTGATTATTTAATGACAATGGCTTGTGCACTCATAACAGTGTACAACCCGTTCTTGTAATGAAAGGACCCTGTGGTACCCTTCAGTGCCACAATCCTTATAAAAGAAGCGAAAGCTTCTTACTTTTGAGTAAAACTTATCAAACCTTTCACTTTTAAAAGGTTTTTCTCAAAAGAACAAGTACTTCCCCTTATGATTTTCAAAACCTCAAAAGTGAATATCACTTGTTGAGGGGGAGTATTTGCTTAAAAACTTTGTTCAACAAAATCGTTCTTCGTGGTAATCTTCCCACAAAACTCGAAATGGTCTTATTCAATATCAAAATTTCATCAAAAATAACATTTATATGCCATTTTTGAGGGGGAGAAAAATTATGTGATAAGAAACATGTTGTGATTTGCTATTGATTCTTCGTGTGATAAGACTTCAACCCATGAATTGACGAAATCTGAACAGTCATATATCGAAAAGATTTGTCTTCCAAGACTTATCCGAGTAGATTGTACCTTTCGAGAAACTCCTGATAGACATGAACTTTGACGGGTTTGACAACCTTTCGGGGTTGTCCACATCTTCAAGGTAGTTATTAGAGCTAGTTGTCACCTAAAAGCTGACAATGTAACTCTTTAACTATTCAGCGTAATCATGTCTCGCAAGGAATTGTCTATCTTGAGTCGATCAATTCAAAAAGTGCGCGCTCTTCTCTCACCGTGCAAATTTCTGTCCAAATACTTATGCACGTGTGGATGGGGAGTATTTCTGCAAAAGATCAAACTCTTACAATGGTACAAAATGTTTTTCAATCATAACCATTTTGAGAGATTTTCATGAAAATTGGTTTTATGGAAACATAGGTTAGTCATGGAGTTACAAGGTGACTAAGGTTAGGAATAACCGTCCTATGATCCGCCAGAGCCGGAGGGATCTACCCAAGGACACCATAAATAGTTAGAATCTAGAAGTCCTTAGGTTTGATTATAAAAAGGAGAAAATGAGAATCGGAGAAAGAAGGAGTTGAAGAATTAAAAAGAAAAGCAAAGAAAAGGGTGAAAACAAATAGCCCTCCAGATTATTCAACTTAGGGCAGACACCGGGTTCAATTCATATGCTACTGGCTGTCACTTGATGACACCGGTATTGAAGAACTAAGTCGTCATGGACCCAGTAACGCATGCACTAAACCTTCTTTGCCACTCAAGTTTCTCTCAACAGAAGCTTGTTTCATTCTCACAGGGAACCCTACGTAAACTATCGGCTTTCTCTTAGAGATTGCTGGTATTGAAGAAGGAGACCCTCTCCCTAGTCTCCGCTCAGGAAAACCAAAGCGCACTATTGAGTCTAGAGCCACGAGATTCATCAAAAGATCTCTTAAGTACACTTGACATTTCATCACTTGTCGCTCAACATTAAGGACGCAAGTGATATCTTATCGAGTCCTACACAAATCTTAGCAATCTGTCGAGAACATTTATGAGAGGTTCACAATTGTGATCCTCAGTGATTGAATGGAAACTCCTGCCAGGGTCAACATTAAACAGTCCTGACAGCAGGTCACTTCGGTAACTCCCCGTGGATTACGCTTAGTGTGTCTCAAATGGTCTACAGTCGTGAGGTGATGCTTCGGTGTACCTCAGTGACTCATCTGAACTGTAGGTGTACTTCGGTACATCGCGTTATCTCACTTGTGGGACTCCAGTTCAGGAACAGCCTTTGTGAGAACTAGAGTTGTGTTTTCACACTATGCTGTTAACACTCTCGAAGTTCAAACTTGTAAGCGTTAGATTTTTCTAACCCATGTTTTATGTTTTCTTCTTATAGATGCTTGTGGGTGGAAAAGATCGTGCAGATTCTCCACATGCTCATACCAACAACAACACTAATGGAAGTTCTCTCAAAAGGCAACACAAACTCAGAATGATTCTTCGTCAAAGTCAAAGAATCTACAAAGTTTAAAGACTAAGAGAACTACATCAGTACTGAAATCCAACGTTAAAGAGCGTGTGAGCATGTTGGAGAAAGACGTGGAGACACTGGAGCAACGAAGCAGACCTGATGTAGACAACCACAACATACTATCACTACCATCAAAAAGAACAAAGATCAAAGAACAAAGAAATCAAAAGACGTCAAAGCAGAATACTTCAAAAGATACAAGATCCCTACACTGGGGAGATTGTTCGAATCAAGGCTCTTCTTCTCACAAGAAAGAAGAATGTCAGAAGACGTCAAAGCTACTATTACATCAGCACCTACAACGTTTATATCATCAATCACTAACACTTAGGGGGAGATTGTTGGAATCACTCCTAAACTAGAGTTTAAGTGTTAGTAATTAATATGTAATAGTTAGCTTAATATGGCTTTTATGTTAGTAATCATGCCAAGGCTTATGTAGAAATCCCATGAGCCTTGGCCCAAGCCCATAAAGGAAAGGAAGGGAACTTGCATGTTGCCCTAGTTCTTTCTTATAAATAATGCTTGTAAACCCTCACTTGAGGGTTGGTTGTTCACTTTCATTATTCACCTACGCAAAACATTTCTTTCATTCTTATTCGTGTGTTTGTGTTTGTGTTCAACCGATCACTTTCTTCTCTACTTCTTATATTGATGCTTGTGTTATGAATATGGGAACCTAACAGCCTTTAACCCGGACTTTAGGCAATCTTCACTAATGCCTTTGACACGGATCTTTGGCACCTTTCACTAATGCCTTCAATATGACTCTTCGAAACTTTTCACTAATGTATTTGTCTTGATCCTTTAGACATCTTTCACCTATGTCTTTGACATTACACTTCTAATGAGGAAGAAAGAACTATCAACAAGATACCATTAGTAGTCTTGATGATGACGAAGCTAGGCAACCCACGGACTTGAGCTTGCTCGACTTCAAGAGGTGGTGATCTCGCTTTTAAGAGGAACCTATAGAATCACACAAACACAAAACTACATACAAAGATCACTTGGATCTGTGGTTAGAGAGTTTACAACTCAAAGAGAAAATATATGTGAAAGGGGTGAGTTACAATAAAGAAATGGCTCACTATTTATAGAGGAAAAAGTGCTAATGTTCCACGGATCCCACGGATCCCTTACTTAAGGGATCCGTCCAGTGTAAACTGGGGGAACTGTGGGACGCTCCTCTTTGCCCTGGGTTTTGGGTCATGGGTTATGGGTCATGGGTCTTAGACTTTGAACCATGGGTATCCAAGTAGATACAATGTATCTACTAGATGCAATGCATCTAGTCCATGGGTCATGGGTTAAATCCATGGGTCATGGGTAAAACCCATTATGACTTAAGCATGATATCATGCAATGGGTTATGGGTTATGCTCCATGGGTATGGGTCATGGACTTTGGGTTTTACCCAACCACATTCAATGTATATAGTCAATGGGTCAAATACTTAAACTTCTACCCATTGTATTACCCATTACAATACATACTCATCATGTATATATCTACCCAATATGTAAACACTAGTTGTTGTACATATGTATTACTAAATCATAAAATCACTACTACTTGTTTAGTGTTTTATGTGAAAACGTAAGTGTGTTAGTAAACTATTGGCTAAAACCATTTACGTATTTTATTTGTTTCGTTAAAATGATTTTACGTTTGTTATCGACAAAACATTAAAAGATCGTAAAATATAAATAAACGTTTTTACGACTTATTTGTATTAACAATTTATAACCCATAACCCATAACCTGGTTTGAAACCCAAAATCCGGACTTAAGCTGACCCAGCTGCCGGATCCCTTGGATTGCACTAGCCGAATCCCTCTGGGAAGGGATCCGTGGGAACCATAGAATAGTAGAGAAATTTGCCTATAAATAGTGAGCCATTTCTCTCTTGCAACTCACCCCTTTTACACATACTCTCTCTTAGTATTGTCATATCTCTAACCTTAGATCCAAAGGATCTTTCTATGTAGTTTTGTGTTTGTGTGATTCTCTAGGTTCCTCTTAAAGGCGAGATCACCACCTCTTGAAGTCGAGCAAGCTCAAGTCCATGAGTTACCAAGCTTCTTCATCATAAAGACCACTGAAGTTATCTTGTTGATAGTTCTTTCCTCCCTCCTTAGAAGTATTGTGTCGAAGGCATTAGTGAAAGGTGCCAAAGGGCCAATTCGAAGGCATTAGTGAAAGGTGCCAAAGGGTCAAGTCAAAGTCATTAGTGAAAGGTGCCAAAGGGTCAAGTCGAAGGCATTAGTGAAAGGTGCCAAAGGGCCAAGTCAAATCCATTAGTGAAAGGTGCCAAAGGATTGTGTCGAAGGCATTAGTGAAAGGTGCCAAGGGAGTACATTCCATATGGTGCATCGATGTACAAGATAGATAGTCTGGGTTAAAGGATATTGATATCCTTATGATGTTGCAATAAGGAGT
Organism: Chrysanthemum seticuspe; assembly: GCA_019973895.1. Lineage (NCBI taxonomy): Eukaryota > Viridiplantae > Streptophyta > Magnoliopsida > Asterales > Asteraceae > Chrysanthemum > Chrysanthemum seticuspe. The sequence goes on from BPTQ01000007.1 coordinate 252,727,733, forward strand.
ATGTCTCCTTTGGGGTAGTCGTGTATTGGTGTAGTGTTGGGTAGTAGTTCCTCCTTTGTAATAGAACTCGGTATCTAGCCTTGTACCGGATAAAGTGTAGGCGATGTTGTGATAGGTTTGGTTCTACCTCGTGAAAGAACCCGGTGTCTAGCCTTGTACTGGATAAAGAGTTGGCGATAATGTGAAGGCTTCTCCGCCACATTAAGGAGCTTGTGTTGTGTAGTGCTTACGAACTCTCGAGTGGGGAACTCGGGGAGTGGATTAGGGCAAGGAAGGTGTCCTTGTAGCCGAATCACTATAAATACTCGTGTCGTGGTTTTGTGTTCCTTACTCTTTATCTTTGCATTACTTATTTATATGCTTATCTATCATCATCCAACACACACATTAATAGATTGACATAAGTCGATCTAAATAGTTTAAAACAAAGTTTTAATCGGTAAAACTATTCAACCCCCCCTTCTAGTTTTCCACACTCTTTTTAAAATAAACTAAAAAAATAATTTAAAAAATAGCTTCAAATCATATTTAATTAAAAGAAAAGTTCAACAGAAGCTAGATTTTAAAATGATAATTAAAAATAACCATAAAAGAAATTGTAAAGATCTACAAAAACACTCGACAAAAAATTCAGGCGCGTGCAACAGTTTCCGGTGGTGGCATGGTAATTAAGGCGACGACAACTGAAAAAAGCAAAAAAAAATCTAACAACTCAGATCTACAAACCTTCAATGATACTGCTATGGCGGGGTGTTCAATGGTGGTGGGTATCGGTGGGATAGGGTGTGCGGTGGCGGTGGAGAAATCGGCAGAGGCAGGGTCGGCTGTAAATTTGTTGATGATTGGTAAATGTGGTGCGGATGAGATGTGAGAATGAGATGAGAGTGTTTGGTGTATATGTGAGAAAGAAATATATGAGATAATATAATAGCCATCACAGTGCAGGACAAAAATAAATGTTAGGACAAAATTGCCCTTGTGTGATTTGTACGTGCGGACCTAGATAACGAGCAAACGATCGTCAAAAAACTGGACCAGACATATAATATTTTCAAAATGATGAACTAACAATGTAAGATTTTGCGTTTTGGATGTCATATGAAATTTAGCACTTTTATATGGACCAACGGTGTAATTTACCCAAGATTAAATGAGCAAATACTAATCATTTATCTTTTCATAAAAACAAAGAAATCACTTTCCATTTTTTTTAAATAAAAGTAAAATAAGAATCTTGCAAACGGTAAATAGTTAAGCGACAAAAAATACACTATTGCGATGAGAATTTTTTATCTTTAAGTAGACGGGCACCTCGATATACTTTCAACGAACTTTATTTTTTCGAGTTTTTTTAGTATTAAAATTTGCGCCTGAAAAAATCACATGTGATATTAAAATAACAAAGCAAATGTGATTTTTCTAGTCGTAAATTTCAATACTTACAAATAAAAGTTCATCGAAAGTATATATTAATGTCCCTCTATGGAATTATGATCTAATTCTCATCGCGATGGTTTCAAGTAACAATTAATGGTTGTGAGATATTTACTTTTTAAAAAAATGACGAAAGTTGTTGTTAGGTCACCATGTTTGTAACACAAGCATCAATATAAGAAATAAGGTAAGAAAAATCGGATGAACACAATCTAACACACACGATATAATATGAAAGAAAGATTATGCGTAGGATATGAATGAAAGTGAACAACCAACCTTCAAGTGAAGGTTTACAAGACTATTTATAGGGGAAGGAGCTAGGGCAATACGCTAGTTCCCTTCCTTTCCTTATTGGGCTTGGGCCAAGGCTTATGGGCTTTCTACATAAGCCTTGCCATAATTACTAACATAAAAGCCTAATTAAGCTAACTATTACATATTAATTACTAACACTTGTAATCTAGTTTAGGAGTGATTCCAACAATCTCCCCCTAAGTGTTGGTGATTAATAATTGAAGTGATCTTTAAACGTTGTAGGTGCTGATGTAATAGTAGCTTCGACATCTTCTGACATTCTTCTTTCTTGTGAGAAGAATTGTCTTGATTCCAACAATCTCCCCAGTGTAGGGATCTTGTTTACTTTGAAGTTTTTCAGCTTTGACGTCTTCATTTTCTTTGTTCTTTGATCTTTGTTCTTTGTGGTGGTAGTGATAGTATGTTGTTGTCCGCTACAGGTCAGCTTCGATGCTCCAGCGTCTCCACGTCTTTCTCCAACATGCTCACACGCTCTTTAACGTTGAATTTCAGTACTGATGTAGTTCTCTTAGTCTTTAAACTTTGTAGATTCTTTGAATTTGACGATGAATCATTCTGACTTTGTGTTGCCTTTTGAGAGAACTTCAATTAGTATTGTTGTTGGTATGAGCATGTGAAGAATCTGCACGATCTTTTCCTCCCGCGAGCATCCATAAGAAGAAAACATAAAACATGGGTTATAAATAATCCAGCGCTTACAAGTTTGAATTTCGAGTATGTTAACAGGATAGTGTGAAAACACGTCTCTAATTCTCACAAAGGTTGTTCCTGAACTGGAGTCCCACAAGTGAGATAACACGATGTACCGAAGTACACCTACAGTTCAGGTGAGTCGCTGAGGTAAACCGAAGCATCACCCCACGAGTGTAGACCGTTTGAGACACACTAAGCGTAACCCACAAGGAGTTACCGAAGTGACCTGCTGTCAGGGCTGTTTGATGTTGACCCTGGCAGGAGTTTCCATTCAATCACTAAGGATCACATGTGTGAACCTCTCATAAATGTTCTCGACAGATTGCTAAGATTTGTGTAGGACTCGATAAGATATCACTTGCGTCCTTAATGTTGAGCGACAAGTGATGAAATGTCAAGTGTACTTAAGAGATCTTTTGATGAATCTCGTGGCTCTAGACTCAATAGTGCGTTTTGGTTTTCCTGAGCGGAGACTAGGGAGAGGGTCTCCTTCTTCAATACCAGCAATCTCTAAGAGAAAGCCGATAGTTTACGTAGGGTTCCCTGTGAGAATGAAACAAGCTTCTGTTGAGAGAAACTTGAGTGGCTAAGAAGGTTTAGTGCATGCGTCACTGGGTCCATGACGACTTTGCTCTTCAATACCGGTGTCACCTAGTGATGACCAGTAGCATATGAATTGAACCCGGTGTCTGCCCTAAGTTGAATAATCTGGAGGGCTATTTCTTTTCACCCTTTTCTTTACTTTTCTTTTTAATTCTTCAACTCCTTCTTTCTCCGATTCTCATTTTCTCCTTTTTATAATCATACCTAAGGACTTTTAAATTCTAACTATTGGTGGTGTCCTTGGGTAGATCCCTCCGGCTCTGGCGGATCATAGGACGGTTATTCCTAACTTTAGTCACCTTATAACTCCATGACTAACCTATGTTGCCATAAAACCAATTTCATGAAAAATCTCTCAAAGTGGTTGTGATTAAAAACATTTTGTACCACTGAAAGAGTTTTATATTTTGCAGAAATAGTCCCCCTCCACACGTGCTTAAGTATTTTGACAGAAATCTGCACGGTGACAGAAGAGCGCACACTTTTGAATTGATCAACTCAAGATAGACAATTCCCCGCGAGACACGGTTACGTTGCATAGTTAAAGAGTTACATTGTCAGCTTTTAGGTGACAACAAGCTCTAATAACTACCTTGAAGCTGTGGACAAACCTCGAAAAGTTGTCAAACCCGTCAAGGTTCATGTCTACCAAGAGTTTCTCGAATGGGTACGATCTACTCGGATATGTCTTGGAAGACAAATCTTTTCGATGTAAGACAGTTCAGATTTCGTCAATTCATGGGTTAAAGTCTTATCACACGAGAATTCAATTTGCAATCCACAATATATTTCTTATCACATAATTTTTCTCCCCCTCAAAAATGGCATATAAATGATATTTTTGATGAAATTTGATATTCAATATGACCATTTCGAGTTTTGTGGGAAGATTTCCACGAAGAACAATTTGCGAACAAAGTTTTAATCAAATACTCCCCCTCAACATGTGATATTAACTTTTGAGGTTTTGAAAATCATAAGGGGAAGTACTTGTTCTTTTGAGCAAAACTTTGAAAAGTGAAAGTTTTGATTAGTTTTACTCAAAATTAAGAAGCTTTCGCTCCTTTTATAGGATTGTGGCACTGAAGCGTACCACAGGGTCCTTTCATTACAAGTACGGGTTGTACACTGTTATGTGTGCACAAGACATTGTGAATATATCACACAAACAAAATCACAATCAAGAGAGTTAAGAGAGTACCCAATGATTGCAAACGACCAACAACTTTCTGATGATGTTGGAAAGTCAGAATCGGAAAGTTTAGTCATCCTCCCACATAGCTCTCCAACCGTTGCATCTGATCCCGATGAATCAAACTTTCATCAATCCTAGTTATAAATCAACGAACATCCCTGCGATCCTTTAAATTCCATCTCTTCGTCTGAATTGTACCCAACTCAATGTCCTTCAAATGATATGCCAATCCATCTCGAACCATCTTCAGGGTGGCGTCATAGAACTTTGTGAATTTCATCGAAAGCCATGAAGCAAGTACGATGATTTTCACTTCGATAGACGAACCCAAACTTTAGATTATGAACGATTTTGTACTGAGGTTCTTGATTGATTCTGTTGAAGTGTAGAATTTTGGTAAGATTCGACCCCGAGGTGGAGATCTTCAACACGCTCTTTGATTTGATGCGTATGAAAACAAGGAGTGCAATAATGTACTTGATCTAAATTTTGGTTGAGGTTCAGGTTGGGGCTCAGGTATGTAATGATCCTCACCACCAGTGTATGTAAAGTGATCAATGGTTTTCTCCATTGGTGGTATGGTTTCTGAATCCCTTGGTTGATCAGATGGTGGTGGCTATGTAGCTTGTTGTGTAGTGTTGATAACCTGCTTAACCATTTGTCAAATCATTGGATGGAGTTGCTTTCTTGACAGATTTTGTTGTTGACTTAGTTGTTTCTTTTGTTGATGGAGGTGATGATTGAGATGATGATTTGGGTTTGGTGGAAGTGTCAAAAAGTGGTTCAGAAGACTGTTGAGGTTTGTGTATTGGATTTTCAACTGAGTAGTTGTCTGATTCCTTCTTTAACTTTTCCTCTTCAGCTCTAGCAGCTTCTTCTGCCTCTTTTCGCATCATTTCCTCTTCAGCCGTCAAATTATCATCATCAGTGACTCAATCATCCTTATCATGATCATAATCTCCTATGTCATAAGTTTCCTCATCTTCATCATGCAATTATTTTTGCGGTTGTTTTAGTTGTTGTTGTGGTTGCTTCATTTCAACAGTTGTAGTGACAGTGACACCCTGATCCTTACCGGGTTGATTAACCGGATCGGATGGGTTAAGAGTTGTTTGGAATGGATCTTCCATAAGTGGAGGACTACTGCTTGACCCTCCTGCCCCACCGGGTTGATAAACCGGAAAGGTTGAAGCATGGTATTCCATCCTTTTCTGCTTTAATGTCTTATGAAATTGTATTTCCTCATCCATTGAATCATACTCATCATCAGGATGACTTTATGAGCATGAATTTGAATGGATGTTGCAGAAGGATGTCCACAGCAATTCTGCAAGATGATTCAGAGCATATGAAGTTGTTGAAGACGACGCGGAGATTGTTCTTTCCAATTGTTTTGTCGTATCCAGCTGGGAATGTGTTTGCCATCGAGAGCTTAGCTGGGGCATTGATGTTTGCTTGATTTGCAGCCATTTTGTGATCTGAAAGTCGTTAGACAAAGAGACATACATATGGAAACACAATGTGTTTGTTTTAGTCTGATTTATTATCTAATTACTTATTTGATGGTAACATGTTTATGTTAGTTACAAGTCCTAAGTCACATTTGTCCAATTGTTTGAAGTTGATGTGATAAATTACGTGATCGAGTTAATTTTGAAATTTCAAATTCCAATTTTTCATTTAACACACAACATATTAACTTTTAAGCTAATATGAAACATCAGGTATTTGTGACTTATGCGTAACATTTAACAAGTAACATATGCGTAACATGCCAGAATGTAGTGAACAGTGGGTTATGAGTAACAAGGATCCTTATGCGTAAGAAAGGAGCTTATGCGTAAGAGTAAGCTAAAGCGTAAGACCAAGCTTATGCGTAAGAGATTCTTACATGTAAGGCAAGTTCAAAGGCTTTAGTCTTACGCGTAGGAATAAGCTAGATGCTACGCGTAAAGTTTACTCGTAAGAGTAAAGCTTATGCGTAACAAGCCTTGTTTACGAATATCTTTCCAAGATACGCGTAATCCACTATAGACCTCTTATGCGTAAGAGTTACGCGTAAGATTTCTCTTAGGCGTTACCTTTACGCATAAAAGTAATCCTTAAGCGTAACGGTTTGAGCACCTAAAGATTCTGACATAACGAATAGTTAACCAGTTAAATATAAACATGAAAACTTGATTACAGTTTGTTCCAGACATCTTTTAGATCACAAAACAAGCACAAGAATATGTCAGATACACACAGAAAGACTTAGGCGTAAAATTTCTTAAACCCTAAACCCTTAATCTACGCGTAAGAGATATAGCCACACAAATCAAACAAGAATGTTTCTGGAGTGTACTAGATGTTATATGAGTGCAATGGAACACGATTTAACACATTTCCACCACAAAATCAGAAGATTCATGGGAGATGAACCCTAAAAACCTAAACTTGAATTCTTACAATTTAGATGTTTCTGGGCTAACTTCAAGGTTCAAAACATGCATATAAACTTATTCTAACACTTTCTTGACCACATAAAAACATCACAGAATAGAAAAGCCCTACATGAGCGCAAGAGCCCTAGAATTCAAATAAGTGAAATTGAAGATTCAGGATGGTTTTGGACGATTGAAACAAGTTTAATAGACACTAAGAAAGGTTTTAACATAACTCATTTCAATCCAAACACTTTTAAGCATAAACACCCAATTCGTTCGAGTGAACAATTTTCCAAAATCAGTTTAAAGAGTTTTAACCGTTGGATTTAAAAGATTTTTGAAATCCTTGTTTAGAATCTTGATCAAAACAATTTAGAACTTACAGATTATGAACAGCTTGAACGGAATTTAAAGATTTTATCTAGGCCGTTTGATCTTGGTGTTTTAGGAGTAAATGCACATGAAGTAGTGCATTGAATGTGTTAGGTGAATGATTTTGTTAAAGTTAATTTGCCAAGTTGACACATTCAGTCCCTCAACCTCAAAGAAGGTTCCAACCAAGATCCTTTGACTTCCGTTTAGGTTAGACAAAACACTTGTAAGGCAAGAAACTTAACGATACTCCTCCTCGACTTTTGAAATAATGAATTTTGAAAACATTTGAATCCGATGAGAGTATTTGACAAGAAACGTATCCACCATTTTAGAAGAAACAACGTATATTTAAAAACATGCAAGTACAAGGTTTTATGAAACTGAAAAATATTTACTTTCTCCCCCTCAACACTTGTTCGGGAAAATTGTGAAAAGTTTGATATAACACAGTGTTGACGGAAGATTTGTACTTGCGATGTTTGAAAGAAATTTAGATAGAAGAATATTTTTGGATTTTATAAGTTTTGTATTTTTGTATTTTGTTTTTGAAAAAATATTTACAAAAGAGGTTTTGGTGTTTGACTGGTTTTAAGATTGTTTTAAAATTTCGTCCAGTTCCTCTGGAGTCAAACACCGCATACCAATCCGGTGGACCAACTCAGTAAACCTAGTAGGAGCTAAGGCTTTGGTGAGAAGATCTGCCAATTGGTATTCAGTACCCACAAAATATAATTCAACGGTACCCATTTCCACATGCTCCTTGATGAAATGATATTGAAGATCGATGTGCTTAGACTTTGAATGTTGAACAAAGTTGCACGAGATCGAAATTGCACTTCGATTGTCGCAGTACATTGGGATTATGTCAAATACGTAACCATAGTCTTTGAGTTGTGTTCGCATTCAAATGACTTGAGCACAACACGCCGACATGGCTACATATTCTGCTTCGGTTGAGGACAGCGATGTACAATCCTGCTTCTTCGATTGCCATGACACCAGTTTATCACCAAGAAATTGTAGAGCTCCTGAAATACTTTTCCGAGAATCTAAGCATCCTGCGTGATCAACGTCTGAAAAAGCAATTAGTTCAAAACCAAAATCCTTTGGATACAAGAGTCCCAAATTAATGGTTCCCTTTATGTATCGGAGGATTCTTTTAGCCTCATGGTCTTGACTGATAACGGGAGCAAAGATAAACAGCAAAAACAATGTCGGGTCTACTGGCTGTTAGATACATGAGTGACCCAATGATACTTCGGTATTTGGTAGGGTAAACTAATTTCCCATGCAAATCAGCGTCCAGTTTCTTGGTATGTGCCATAGGTGTGGCATAGGTGTCACAACTTTGCATTCCATGTTTGTTTAAAATTTCAAGAGCATATTTGGACTGATTAAGGAAAATACCACGGGGTGATTGATGAACTTGCAGTCCTAGAAAGAATGTAAGTTCACCCATCATGGACATTTCAAAATGTTTTTTCATAAGTTTTGAAAAAGCGTTTGAGTATTTTAGATGTGTTGACCCAAAAATGATGTCATCCACATAAATTTGAATGATTAAAATGTGTTCCCCGTGATATTGTATGAAAAGTGTTGGGTCGACCGAACCTTTAATGAAATTATTGGCAATGAGAAAGGATGATAACTTATCATACCACGCCCGAGGAGCTTGTTTGAGACCGTAGAGAGCCTTGTTCAGTTTGTAGACGTGATTAGGGAACTCTGGATCAACAAATCCTTCTGGTTGACTAACATAGACCGTTTCTTTCAGTTTTCCATTTAGAAAAGCAGTTTTGACGTCCATCTGAAAGACCGTAATGTTCATGTTAGCCACAAATTCCAGAAAGATCCGAACAGCCTCAAGTCTAGCAACTGGTGCGAATGATTCCTCGTAATCAATCCCTTCTTCTTGTCTATAACCCTTAGCCACCAGACGTGACTTATTTCTGATAACCGTACCTACAGCATCTAGCTTGTTTTTCCAAATCCATTTGAGACCAATAACATAGACCCCAGTTGGTTTTTCAACCAATTCCCATACTTCAAGATGTTTAAACTGATTAAGTTCTTCTTGCATGGATTCAATCCAGTTGTCATATGTCATGGCTTCCTTAATATTTTTGGGTTCAGCTTGGCAGACGGTAAGTGCATAATTGCAATGTTCACCGTCAGTCTGAAGGCGTTGTCTAGTTACGACTGGTTGATTCGGGTTTCCAATAATGTTCACAAGAGGATGGTCTTTCGTCCAACGATGTGTGGAGGGTTGATGTTGATATACATTCTGCAGATTAGGAGGATTCAAATGACTTGTAGATGATTCTGCAACATCAGAAGTGGCAGAAGCATTTGTAAAAGGGTTGAAGAACGCATTTGGATCATAATCTGCAGGTTGGGGTACTTCATTGTTCAGAATATCATCAGCTGGATTAGCATCATTGGAAGCAGTTTGTTTGGTTGTTGTTGTAGAATCAATTGGAGGTGCATCTTCAACAGTTGTTGTTGTTTCAGGTGTATCAGGTATTGGATTATTATCAGGTTGAGCAGCGGAAACATTTGATACATCTGGAGCACATTGATCAATATCATTACTAAATAGAGGAGCAAATAGATGTTCCATTTGTTGACGAGTAAGCTGGAGGCTTGGTTCAGCTGATGATGGGGTTTGGGGGAACTTTAGACGGTTATGTCCGGGTTCCAAGCTGTTTTGCTCAGAAGCCATTGTGAATGTAAACAGAGAAATGATGTAATAAGTATGAAACTGATTAGCTTCCCCCTAATTGACGAAGTTTCTTAATCAGCTTCCCCCCAAATTGTCAACTGTCTTTAGCAGATTTGAAACTTTGATGAAGTCGACATTTCCTCTAACTTTTGAAGTTTTCAGTACGCAACGGAATTTGTAGAAGAGCAGTAAACCACACAATGTAAATCTGACTTATTGCGAAAAATCCGTTCGGGGGTAACATACAAGAAATCAACAAGATCTTCTCATGTATGTAGATGCTTCACACAAAACAAACCACGAAAGACGAAATTAAATGACTTCCCCCTGAATGTTGCGGTCTATCAGAATAATAATGACCTGTGAGTATGCAATTTCTCGATAAAATGACCGAGTGTGAGGCATCATATCATCATATTTAAGTAACTTCACACATGATAACCCTGAGAAAGTGAGACGATAACACCAAAGTGAGACGTTTGAACCACATGTCGTCTCATTTCTTCCCCCTAATTGAAGAAATCCAAGAAGAGATAGGGTTTTCGCAAACGACATCAAGGTAACAATGAACACCTACACTATCTTCCCCCCGATGTTTTCATTGAATCAGAATCATACACCACGTATGTTGATGATGAATTGGAGACAGCGAAACCATGTATAAGGAGACAACGAAACCATGTATGTCCGATTAATCGAGCAAGTGTGAAGTACCATAAATATATTACGAGAGAATCAACTGGTGATAAAACTTCTCTGTTCATAATGTTGATCATCAGCTGTGTCATTGTTGTAGGAAGCATTTTGTTCTTCTTTTTAATACAAATAAGCCGTAAAAACGTTTATTTATATTTTACGATCTTGTAATGTTTTGTCGATAACAAACGTAAAATCATTTTAACGAAACAAATAAAATACGTAAATGGTTTGAACTAATAGTTTCTAACATATTCACATTTTCACATAAAACACTAAAACAAGTATAAGTGATTTTATGATTTAATATTACATATGTACAACAACTCGTGTTTACATATTTGGGTAAAATATATACATAACTAGTATGTAGTATATTGGGTAATATAAATGGGTAGAAACTTAAGTATCACAACCCATTGGGCAAATACATTGAATGTAGTTGGGTACAACCCAAAGCCCATGACCCATGGATCTTGACCCATAACCCATTGCATGGCATCATGCTTATATCACACATGGATAATATCCATAACCCATGGATCAACCCATACCCAAGTGACTAAGTGCATTGCACTTAAAAGATACATTGTATCTAGCTAAAGATCCATGGTTCAACCCATGACCCATAACCAAAATACCCATGGGTAAAAAGGAGCGTCCCACGGATCCCTAGCTTAACGCTAGACGGATCCCTTGTGGAAGGGATCCGTTGGATCCGGGGAACAGTAGAGTTTTTCCTCTATAAATAGTGAGCCATTTCTTCATTGTTCATTACCCCTTTCTAACACACTTTCTCCCTGAGTTTAAAACTCACTAACCTCAGATCCAAGAGATCTATGTTTGTAGTTTTGTTTTTGTGTGATCTTTTAGGTTCCTCTTAAAGGCAAGATCACCACCTTTGAAGTCGAGCAAGCTCAAGTCCATGAGTTGCCATGCTTCCTCATCATCAAGGCTACTGAAGTCTTCTTGTTGATGATTCCTTTATTTCTTCAAAGAAGTATAGTGTTGAAGACATTAGTGAAAGATGTCTCAAGTGTCAAGACGAAGATATTAGTGAAGGGTATCTATCGTCCATATCATAAGCACTTGTGGTAGGTGCTTAGAAGTCAAGACTAGAAGCATTAGTGAAAGGTGCTTAGAAGTCAAGACACAAGACATTAGTAAAAGGTGTCTTGTAGATCTAGTCAAAGGCATTAGTGAAAGGTGCCTTAGATGTACATTCGATATGGTGTGTTTCGATGTACAAGATAGACTAGTATTAGATCCAAGGATATTGATATCCTTGATGATGTTGTAAAGGAGTAGATCTCCTTTGGGATTAGTCGTTGGTGTAGTGTGGTAGTAGTTCCTCCATTGCAATGGAACTAGGTGCTTAGCCTAGTACCTAATAAAGGGTAGGCGACGTTGTGAAGGTGTAGTTCACCTTCGAGTGAAAAAACTAGGTACTTAGCCTAGTACCTTATAAAGGGTAGGCGACGTTGTGTAGGTGTGGTTCACCTTGGAGTGAAAGAACTCGGTGGTTAGCCTAGCACCGGAAAGAGGGTAGGTGACGTTGTGAAGGCTTCTCCGCTATAAGGAGATTGGTGTAGTGTTTACGAACTCTCGAGTAGGTGACTCGGGGAGTGGAGTAGGGCAAGGAAGGTGTCCTTGTAGCCGAACCATTATAAATACTCGCGTTGTGGTTTTGTGTCCTTACTCTTATCTTTTCATTACTTACCTTTATATGCTTGTTTATCAACATCCAACACACACATCCAAATAGATTGACATAAGTCGATCTAAATAGATTAAAAGGAAGTTTTAATTGGCAAAACTATTCAACCCCCCCCCCTTCTAGTTTTCCACACTTCTGTTGTCAGAGATTCGATTGGAGGTGCAGCTACAACAACGGTTGTTGTGGTAGTTTCAGGTGTATTTGAAAGTAGAGTATAGTAAGGTTGTGCAGCGGAAACATTCGATACATCTAAAGCACGACTTTTGACAGAATCTTTAACCAGAGGAGCAAGTATTGTTTCCAATTCTTGAAGATTAAGTACAATGGTGGAGCAGCTGATGGATCATTAAAGTTTAGACGGTGAGAAACGGGTCCTAAGTTGTGTTACTTAGAAGCCATATCTGTTGTACCTGTAAAGAAAAATAGGAGGTGGCAAGATAGAAGAAACATGGATCTCCAAGTGTAACTGGGTTCCAGATGTTAGAAGCATAAAGATGTAGTGTCAATAATCTTCTTGACACCTGAACATGCCATTTTGATGATTTCCTTTCCTACCTCAGGGATGGATGTTGTGGGTTTCACACTTGTTTTGATGCAACTACTTAGTATCTTGCCTGTAGGAATCCACCTAAGACCAACAGTGTTGAAAACTCTACCCGTTGGAATCCATCTAAGGTTAGATCTAAGGGATGTTGAAACTTCTTTTGAGAAGAGTCTGTGTCCTAAATTAATCCACCTATTAGGTTTCTGAAATTTTACTTTTAGATCAACGGGTTTATTTCTAACTGTTTGTTGAGTACTCTTAGGTTTTGGTTTGTTACTACAAGCAGTGTTCAGTAATACACTAGAAGGTGATACACCAGGTCGTGAACCTAAGATTCCATCCTTTTGGAGTAGTGCCCTTTTCCTAGCCTTTTCTAGATCATAGTTCTTGTGCAAGATGCACGGTTTAGACATTGTTTTTGAACTAATCCTAGACTGGCCAGAAGCAGTCACTTGTTGAGGTTTAACAGAAACAGGTATAACAGAGACAGAAGCAACTTTCTTAGGCCAGGAATGTGGAGTGACTGGTTTTGACAAATGATTATTCACAACAACTTGGGAATCAAATCGTGGTTTTGACGATTTTGATCGTTCAGATTTAAAAGCAGTTGGTTGTCTAACTACTTATTGGTTTTAGAGACGATTTCCCCAAGATTGTTGGTTTTGCAAAATTAGTATCCACACTCTTGTCAGTTAATCTTCTCAGTTTGTTTTGTAAAGCAATATGTGCAAGCCCATTTGCTTGAAGTTGAGCCTTTAAATGCTCATTTTCTTTTACTAATGTATCCACACGATTACTTTGTTCATTCAAAGATTTACTATTTGGCTATGAGTTTAAGATTTTGTTTTACATTTTAAGTTCAAGAGAGATGCAATGAGCCTCAAGTTTTAAAAAATCTTTTTGAAACTGAGCAATGGTCTTTTTGAGAAAAATGTTTTCAGATTCAAGAGTTTGATTTGACGTTTCAGTTGAATTGTTTGCAAGTAAGGGCTCAGACATAAGATAGTTGTCTGGACATTGTGCGACACACTTGTCAACCTCTCCTTCATTTCTGAAATCAGGTTGCTCAGTTTGTTGTTTCGCATTTGCAGGCACAATATGATCAACATTAGATTTTACCTCAACCATCTGTTTTGTGTCAGTGTCATAGGTGGGTAAGATATCTTCCTCAACCATTTGTTCTTTGTCAAAGTTGGGCTCTGTGTCATAGATGGGTATGATATCTTCCCCTGATCTGCTGTTGTCATCCTGCTTTTCCAATGCTATAACCTCCTTGTCCGCATTACCGACAGCTGAAGTAAGCACAACATTCCCAACAACCATTTGAGCATTCCTTCTTTGTACATCTACTCTTTCATCTTGCACGACTGATGGATTTCGGGATGAAGTCTGACTCTTGGAATTGATAAATTTTGAGTACATCTCAGACATAACCATCCATCCTTCCTTCATTTCCGCAAATGCATCAGCATCTTCAGAATCATCAGTAGCAAGGTTTGGTGATGAAGGTTTTAAGCAGAAGATGAAAGGTGAGGAGATTTATGAAGTCAGCATACTTGAAAGGCTGATATAGTGATTTTCAAAATTTCCCTCCAAAAATAATTTTGAAAAATTTTCTATCTCAAAATTTGAAATTCACTATAAAATCCAATTTTAAGGTTGTAAGAAAATTTTGACTTTTGACAATTTTGACGCCAAATTTGACCGAAAAAAATTGAATTTAAGCCCAAAAATTTGAATTTTTGACCAAATTTTTCACAGTTAAACCAAAATTTGAATCTCGCGTAAAAATTTAACGTTTAGTCTCCCCTAGAAATTAAATTTTACTCAAATTTTCCCGCCAATTTTTATTTATTTATTTATTTATTATTTTTTTTTTTTAATACTTGTGTTGTTGATGGATCTTTGTAGTCGAATGAAACTAGATGTTTGTTGATGAAGTACACATAGGCATAGAAACCAGCTTAGGCGTAGACAGATGCTTAGGCGTAGACAAGTACCTTACGCGTAGAAAGAAGCTTACGCGTAGAGAGAAGCTTACGCGTAGGCTTGAGATAAAAGCTTAACTTAGGCGTAAACCAAAGGCTTAACAGTAAGAACCTTATGCGTAAGATTTTCTTAGGCGTAAGACAAGCTTATGCGTAGAAAATGCTTATGCGTAAGATGTTTACTCGTAACCTTTTATGCTTAGGCGTAAAACTAGGGTTTTACCCAAAAATCCTTTACACTTATACCAGTGTAAAAGATATCAAAAGTCGAAGTGTTTTCAGGCTTATCCAAGCAAGAAAACACTGAGTAAACCAGCATCACTGAAGATCAAATGAAGAGAAGCTTATGCGTAAGAACTGCTTAGGCGTAGACTTTGAAGCTTACGAGTAAAACTAGGTTCTTACGAGTAGAAAAAACCAACTTTCACCAAAAACTGATTTTATGCCCAAAAGTGTTTAGAAACCTGATTTTTATGATGAAATAGCTTCAATATCACCAAAATAACACAAAAGTATGAAACTTGATGATCCAAAACACGTTTCCACCTTACGCGTAGAAATGACCACACGAAGAAAACCAAGCTCAAAAACAATGAAATACACGTAAAGTTTCAAACTTTTTGCCAAAAACTTAAACTTTATCACCAAATAACCTTGAAATTACAAGAATCTTGAATTTTAAAGTGAAAAAATTAAGTTTTTAAAGCGTATGAAAGATTTAGAACATAAAACCCACGCGTATAGTGAAAAAAACTTCAAAAACAAGTATGTTTCACCCAACTAGATGGCGAATGATACCACTGTTAGGTCACCATGTTTGTAACACAAGCATCAATATAAGAAATAAGGTAAGAAAGATCGGATGAACACAATCAAACACACACGATATAATATGAAAGAAAGATTATGCGTAGGATATGAATGAAAGTGAACAACCAACCTTCAAGTGAAGGTTTACAAGACTATTTATAGGGGAAGGAGCTAGGGCAACACACTAGTTCCCTTCCTTTCCTTATTGGGCTTGGGCCAAGGCTTATGGGCTTTCTAAATAAGCCTTGCCATAATTACTAACATAAAAGCTTAATTAAGCTAACTATTACATATTAATTACTAACACTTGTAATCTAGTTTAAGAGTGATTTCAACAGTTGTTTATTTAGTTTGATATAAAATAAACGACCATGATTTGTTTAATGGATATTTAGAGAACTTGTGTTATATATCGAATTTTTCTCATATATAGATCGGGTATTTGGGTATATAATGATAATTATCAATCTCAGATTGAATATATATGTAACTTTTAAATTATGTTAGACGTATATATAATTTTAAAGCTAAAAGAAAAGGATAGATATATGAAATTCTCTCCTTTTTTAGCAAAAATGAAATTCTCTTTTAAAAGAACAAACTCGATAAAGAAACAAAGGTGATTTTTTTGTTGGCCAATCAAGTATTTTAATTGAAAGAGATTGTAGAAAAATAAAATAAAAAAGGTTAAAAAAAAACATGTGTCATAATGAGACAAAAAACAATAGGAAGTGGCCATGTAGGATATTGCTTGTCCAGTCATGCCAGCTACTCCATCTCATGAAAAACCAACTTTTCTCATAGCCACGATATCGACATATTTGTGCGTCATTAAGCATATACGATCGCGATGTGTGAAAACAAGGTGATTAGTATCTCGTTGAAAAGGATTTGCATATAACTGAACTTGCATTGTTATTTTTATCTATTATCTTATTTCACGTCAAATTTTACAATCTATGACACACGTCTCACAAATACTATATGTCACATGTCGCTAATGAAACTTAAACCCATAACTTTACAATTGATAGATCACTCGCATACTACTAAGTTAAAATCATTTGGTCCTGCTTATTCAACTTTAAGTAGTCCTATAACCATTTAATGATGTATTAATGTATAAATACTAGAAATGTGTTATATGCTATCAACGTGGAGAGTTATAGATATTTTACATGAAACATACGCTAGGTCACGTTATGATACGCAGGTACGCACCAAAGCCAAACTATACATGAATATACGTGGACTTGACGTAGCTTATTCGTTCGTTAATTGGTTTAGGTAAAAAATTAGCTTGAAAACAAGAAACAAGTATGGGTTAAAGATCTCCGTTTCAAGCATAATATTGATTTTCTCAGTGTGTAAGAGTCAAAAATGACAAGGTTAGAATTGTTTCGTTTACCAAAGTGAACATTTGGTGCAACGATAACTATGTCATAGTTGAAGGTAAATGGCTTAACATAACTCATTCATGCTTCATGGTTAACATTTATGGCCACCAAGATTCGGCTGCTAAAGCCACAATGTGGAGTAGTTTGTTATCCTTTGTTCAACATCATGAGGGTCGGTATGTTTTGTTTAGGATTAAAATTAAGTGGGGGACAAATGTGAACGTTTTGGAATGATCTTCTCTAGATCACAAGCCCGGGTCTTCAATGATTTTGTTGCTAATTCAGGGCTGCAGGAAATGACGACGGGTGGAAAGTCTTTTATGTGGATGAATAAGCTCGGAACAAAGATGAGTAAGTTGGATGGTTTTTTATATCGGAAGAGGTTTTGGATGACTATCCTGATCTAAAGGCTATTGTTTTAGACAAATTATGGTCTGACCATAGTCCTATCTTACTTCGTACCCTCAAAACGGATTACGGCCCAATTCCATTTAAAATTTTCCACTCTTGGTTCCAAAGGAAAGATATAGACGTGGTGGTCACTGAAGCAGTGTTGCCACTGATAGTGCTATGAAAGTACTGATAAAAGTACTGCTTGTAACGGGCTTTGACCTATTCAAGTGGCAGTTACAACTGCATTATGACCACATTTAATTGGTCATGTAACCACTAACAGCTATAATGGGGATAATTATGAGGAGATTAATGGGCCGATTAATTCTCATAATTTCATTTGACTAGCTCAGAGTAACCTCCTATAAATAGGAGATCTGATTATGCATGAAGTACACACAGAAAACGATTAACACTTATAAGCGCAAGGGTTATTGATTTGTGCCTAATTCAATAACATACATTTGGTCTTATCCCAAGTAGATATTCGTGTAACCCAGGCATTAGGGTCGAATAGTTTACTTTGGAAAGTGATCACACGATTCCAAGTGATATCCGATAACCACCTAGTGGTATTTGTTTCTGCTGACTTGATACTTGTTTCTGCTGACATTGATTATCTAACCCTGTTCTGGGAGCTACTAAACCAACAATATAAAGTCTGACAAGAAATACTCAACATAAATGAATTAAAAACAAAAAAATTCGGAACATATACCAATAAAAAAAATTGTATTATATGTTAATAAAAAGAGTAAAAGATGAGCTAGCACGGGTAAAAGATGACGGTATGAATAACAACGCCTAGTTGAAATATATAAATTACAGAAATGACATGTTGAAATCCTCGAGTGACATACTGACATATAAAGAGTGTAAGCCCTGGAGCATTTAACCCGCGCGTTGCGGCGGAATGTCTGTAGGCAATTGTAATATATGTAGTTGAAGTGCAACTATTTTGCGGTAACTATATAATTCTCGTACAATTTAAGCATTTAAGGTTGAAGTTATTTTGCGAGTTATCATTCAATTTCAGCAAATTAGGCGGCGTACCTGTGATATTGGAGAAGTTGCATTGCGTAAAGTAACGATAATATTATGATGGTCACATACAATAATCTCATTTCCTTTGTATGGATGCATTTCAATCTTTCACTTTAAAAAAGAATGCGAAAATTGATCCATCAATATACTAACGCATGACATTGATACATATATTGTTAAAAAAAATAGGGCTAATAACCTATTAAAGCATCATACTTGTCACAAATGTCAGTTCGACGTAGCGAACAAAAAAAATAGCTCTTCAAGACATTAAACTTGAAATTTTTGTCTTCAATTGAGTAAAATAAATTTGTGATCACCATTTTACCATTGAATTTATAATAATTGCATCCATTGTCCAAGTATATAAATAACGCAATTAGGGTTACACACATAACACCAATTACTTTACTACACCCTCCTCTCTTCGCTGGTGGTCGCCGTCATCTAACCGGATAGCATGATTCCGGCGTCGCCACCCTTGTGACTCCTTGTTCCTGATTGGCTGAAGAAACGTGTAAGATACAAATCAAGGGTGGAGATGGACTGATGGATTGATGGGATGTTATCAAGGGCTAACAATCAAGCAAAGAAGCAGAAAATCCACTCCTTCTTGAAGCTCCCAAGACCCTGCTTCAGGTATAAATACCCCTTCTTCACAAGCTTATGAGGGCAGTCCTTTTTAGTTAACGTTACTCTGTCAATTTTATTTCTTAGTGTAATTTTAAGCTTTCAAATTAGTTTGTAATCTGTTTTCATCATTGTACTCAAGTTTAATTAGTAATAAAATTGTTATTTCCTTTTAATCCGTGTTCTAATTCACTCTTTAAAAGTTGTTTGTGTCTGATTAATTTTGCCTCATTCTGCTTAATATCAGTTGTTAGTAATCTTACATTAGGTCTAGTGGTTTGATTCATTCATTTGTTGTGCAAATTTTCAAAACAGTCTAGTAAAGGGGTGTTTGGATAAACAAGCTTGGTTGAGATAGAGTCTATTGCAGGCTATAAGAGTAATTGATTTAGTTCATGTTAGATCACAATAGGCTGTTCAAATCATAAAAACCATAGGTCATTCACTTAAAAGTCAAAATCAAGTTCAATTTTCATAACAACATGTTGTAGCCAATTTTTGTTTTTCTATGCACGCTGTGTTAATGGCATTCATATGTTTATCGAATCTATGTTCTATGAGTATGTACCATTATTTACTTTTTGTTTATGCTGCATCAGGTACCATTACAATGTTGCGGATGCAAGACTGGCACAACATATTGAGAGGGGAAATGCTGACGGTTTACTCATTAGTTATGTGGCCTCTTGTTCAAACATGTGGGCTCTTATAATGGATGCTGGAACTGGCTTCACAAGCCAAGTTTATGAGCTGTCTCCTTTCTTCTTACACAAGGTAGACATCACAAAAGTCTTTTCCAACATCATTTATTGCAATAAAATTCAAAACGTTGGACTAATCATTTATTATTAATTTCATATATGTTTTAGGAATGGATAATGGAACAATGGGAGAAGAACTATTACATCAGTTCCATTGCCGGTGCTAACAATGGGAGCTCTCTTGTGGTGATGTCGAAAGGTTAGTAAAACTGATTTTGGGTTTTATATTGAACTACATATATTAATGCTACACGTCTAATTTTCAACATTTTAAAACCTTTTCAGGCAGTCAATATTCTCAGCAGTCTTACAAAGTAAGTGACTCTTTCCCTCTAAGTGGATAAACAAGAAATGGAGAGAAGGGTTCCATGTGACTTCCATGGCTATTGCGGGTACTCGATGGGGCGTCGTCATGTCTCGCAATGCTGGATTTAGTGATCAGGTAAGGCTTCTAAACTTGAACATTCTCACCACCTCCTGTGTTTAAGACCATCTCACATATATACACTTCAGTGCAACGCTATCATCCCACAAATTTACACCAAATTTCATATTCCAAAAAGAAGCTCTTTATTTACCAATATAGTAATGTGTAAGTTTGCTGCATATGCATTGCCATTTAAGATGCTCTTATAGGCTAATAGCTGCCTTCGTTGGTAACAATCATATTTCTTCGCATAACGGATTATCTGTTTGCGACATGTTTGTAGGTGGTGGAACTCGATTGTCTGTATCCAAGTGAGGGCATACATAGAAGGTGGGATAATGGTTACCGTATCACATCAACTACCACCACATGGGATCAGACTGCTCTCATCTTGAGTGTGCCCCGCCGCAAGCCCGGTGATGAAACGCAAGAAACTTTACGTACATCTCAGTTTCCAAGCACACATGTCAAGGTTGGTCATACCTTATAAATCTTCTCTTTTCATATTAATTTGGTGTCAAAAGATGGGCGGGTCATGCTAGTTGGGAAACTGGTGAAAATGGGTTCGGATTGAAACATTTCATTTATTAGTAGGGGTGTAAGATTAAGCTACAAACATTTTTTCTTTATTTTCATAAATATTATACAAATAAATGACGTGTTAATTATGACTACAAAAGCATTCTTCCGTACATAATCATCTAGATGGTTGTATGGAAAACGAATAAGACTTTGGTTGACCTTCAACCCGTTTGACCCATTCATTTAGCTAAGCGTATTTTTTTGATGAAACATAAACCAAATGGACCCATTTCACCTGATGGGTTGATATGTATAGAAAATAAAGAAGACTTTGGTTGACCTTCAAACCGTTTGACCCATTCATTTAGCTAAGCATATATGTTAGATGAAACATAAACCAAATGGACCCATTTCACCTGATGGTTTTTTCTGCTCAACTATTTACTGAAATTTGGAGTTCATTTGTGCAGGTAACAAGCTATAAAAAGGACTTTCACTATGCTTGCCAAAGTTGGAGTTCATCATTACAACGGGAATCATGCCTTAGCATTTTGATGCAGACAATGTTGATCTTGGAACAGCATGTGGAAAATATTTCCGTGTGTCACCATTTGAAGTCTGATTAAGCTATAAATCTGGATATAACATCTTTGGTTGATGGACTTTCACAAGCTATTTTTGAATTACTTTTAGCATTTTTGTAACTCAGTTAAAATTAAGCTCAAAGTAGGGTTGTTTTCTCAAAGGTGCCCTGTGCACCATCAGCAGTCTGTCACAACTTTTTCAAGAGCTTCTAGCAAGCTCAAAATAGGACATCATAAGCTCATACTTGGTAATTCAGCTCTTTGCCAGGTTGGTTAGAGGTTCCAACTTGTGATTTTTCATAAGTGCTTATTTTCAGGTCTGTAGAACAGCTTAAAGTAGGGGTCTCAGGGCTGTTGTGTTGTTTGATTGCAGTGTTTGAAGAAAATGGAGAAAGAGCAGTTGGAGAAGAAAAAGCTGAAGGAGGCCAAGGAGAAAGCCGAGAAAGAGAATAATGCTAAGGTCTCCCTGGATTTAATCCGGGGTTGTTTAATTATACTATTTGTATTTCTTTTTGGTTGGTTTTAAGTGTAATCATACAATGGGGCAGGTTATACTTGGTTGATTCAATATTATGAATTGCTAAGGGTTTTATAGATCTGTGTATTGTAATGATAATAATCACAACTATTGCATTAATTTTGATGCTAAATCTGAAAAAAAAATTAGTACAAAAATTTCGGAAAAAAAGGACGATGGATGCAATTTTTTCTAAACGACAGGGACATTTATGTAATTTAGTCTAGGGACGATGGATGCAATTTTCGCAAACTCACAGGGACCATTTATGTAATTTGGAAGGGTAAAATGGTCATAATACTTAAAGGAAGACAAAAATTCAAGTTTAATGTATAGAAGAGCTATTTTTTTCGTTCGTTGCGTCGAACTGACATTTGTGACAAGTATAATGCTTTAATAGGTTATTAGCCCAAAAAAATATATACTCTTATCCATAGTAGTTCTGTAACAAAAATTAAGTATAAAAGTATACATGCATATAAGAAAACTTACAAATTACTTTACTACACAGAAGGATAGTAAAAGAACCATATACGGAGTAATAGTTGACTGTTGTAACATACAACCATATAGAAAGCCTACATGATGAAGGAACTTAGACTCTTTTGAATCTGGAAACTGAACTTTCTTTAGCTTATGCATCTTCAATCTTTTTATTTTGTGTGTGTAAAAGGATGAAAAGGATATCTCTAGAATTTATGGTACCGATTTGTGTTTTGAGTAGAATTGTTATTAGAGAAACATATCTAATGTAATGGATAATAGATTACAGATGTCCTTCATGCACTTAAGTTTGGTGGGAAAACACATTATGGGAGAAAGGGGAAGCCAACTAAATTGTTTTTGGCGGCTTCGCAACAGTAACTTTTTTTTTTTTTTTTTTTTTTTTTTTAAAAGACAATATATTTTTATAAAATTAAAACTAGCAAGATACTATAAATTACAACAATCTCGATCAACAATGATCCTCACAAACTACAACCACCATAAACACAACCCTCGACAAACGAACCTAACCAAATAACATCGACCTCAAAGGCTTAAACAATTACAGCGACTCCGACATCTCTATCCAAAATGATCTTGCACTGACAATGGAGATATCTAACAATCAAAAGAGGACACCCCGTCTTCAAACTCTAGCACAACACCTAACCACTTAAGGGCATCACTTGATTTGGAAACATGTATATGGGTTAAAAACCCGACCACGAACTTGACACGACCTTCACACTGCCCACTTGAAACCTTACACCAGATACTTTCAACCATGCAAACAAATCGAGTGGTGGTACAGTGATGTGTAAAATTAGTTGACGAAGAAGAAACTCCATAATTGTAAAATCACCACACGTCAAAATCACCCGACCTTTGCTCACCTGAACCCTGACACCTGGAGCCTCCTTGAACTGCTTCAACTAACTTATAACCACATGAAATTTCTAGACACACACAAGATTCACACCACAAACTCTACATAGACCCAATAGAAGCTAAACCAACTAGCTCAACCACCAAACATACACCCAACTACAACCAATCATATCAGGCCCATAAAAAAACCTCGACCCTCCTAACAGTAACTCAAACTATCACGACCACACAATCTGAATCATCTTACGACCTCGTTGTCTTAACCATCACACAACCACCTTATTTGAACCATCTCCACTACCACAATCATAGACCAAAACAATCTCACGACCTCACAATCTAAACCATCTTCATTACCACAAGTCCATAACCATCTCACGACCTCATGATCTAAAACCATCTCACACCTCGCTAACTCAAGACCTTACCATCTCCATAACCTAAACCGTCTCATGACCACACCATTATACGACATCACCATCTCCACGACCTCACTAACACCATGACCTCACCATCATAAGACATCACCATCTCCACGCCCTCACCAACACCACGACCTCACCATCATACGACAACACCATCTCCAAGCCTTCACCAACACCACAACCTCACTATCACATGACCTTACCATCATACGACCTCACCAGTGTGGAAAACTAGAAGGGGGATTTGAATAATTTTCCGATTAAAACTTCGTTTTAAAGTATTTAGATCGACTTATGTCAATCGATTTAGTATGTGTGTTGGATATTGATAGATAAGCATATAAGTAAGTAATGCAAAGATAAAGATTAAAGGAACACAAAACCACAACACGAGTATTTATAGTGGTTCGGCTACAAGGACACCTTCCTTGCCCTACTCCACTCCCCGAGTACCCCACTCGAGAGTTCGTAAGCACTACACAACACAAGATCCTTAATGTGTCGGAGAAGCCTTCACAACGTCGCCTACTCTTTATCTGGTACAAGGCTAGACACTGAGTTCTTCCACGAGGTAGAACCAAACCTATCAAAACGTCGCCTACACTTTATCTGGTACAAGGCTAAATACCGAGTTCCATTACAAAGGAGGAACTACTACCCAACACTACACCACAACACAACTACCTCAAAGGAGACACTGTTAGGATTTAATAAATCCAGTTATTAAAGTGTCGGTCACCTCAAGCATATGTAATCGTTAGAAAGCTCGCAGTCATAGTCATTTAATGTTAGGTAGTATTTAGTTAAGTAATACCGTGGAGGACGGACGGGTCTTTACCCACTGTATGCCTGATCCACAGCCCGTAGGTGGCGTTTATGTAAGATACTATAAATACCCTCTACCTCCCAAGGTAGAGGGTTATAATACTTTCACTTTCTCTCACTAAGTTCCCAAACCTCTAACTATTTCTCTCTCTAAAAACCTCAAAGTCTACGCCCCTTTTGATCATGATTTGATGTGTTTGTGAAATCCAATATGTTACAAATGGTATCAAGAGCCATGGTTTGATCATCTCTCTTACATATTCTTGGATTACTAGTGGTTTTTTTATGATTTTTGGGTTTGAAAAAGTTTAGTGGTATTTGCATCATTTGGACCATTTCTAGTGTTAAAGTTTGGATTTTGATTGTATTTTTGTTTTTAGGATCATCATAAGTGTTTAGGTTTTGATTTGGAAGGCTTGAATCATTGTGGTTGGACTGTTTTTGGATTTAAAAGAGGCGTTTTGGTTTGTTTAAAGCTAGCGACTTGTGTCACGGTAAAGTATTCTGTTGAGCGATTTGTCCCTGTGTTTGGAAGCGATTTGTGTCAGTTTTAAATCACTTATTTAAGCGATTTGTCCGGGTAGTGGCTTTACTTGTGCGATTTATTCGGAGTAGCGATTTGTCACTTCTTAGCGATTTGCTTATTTAAGCGAGTTGTGACTTTAAGCGATTTGTGTTGCTTAAGCGATTTGTCATATCTTCAGCCACTTGCTTATTGAAGCGAGTTGTAAGTTTAAGCGATTTGTCTTGGTTAAGCGATTTGTCTTGGTTAAGCGACTTGTCTTGGTTTAAGCGACTTGTATGATTAAGCGACTTGCTTATTGAAGCGAGTTGATTGCTTAAGCGATTTGTTAGTTGATGCGACTTGTCACTTTTGAGCGATTTGTTGTCTGTGCGATTTGTCGTGTTGAGCGATTTGTCTCTTGTGACTTAGTGCTTTTCTTCTTGATTACATTCTACGGCTTTCTCTTGATTTAGTAAAATCCCGTGAAAGAATCTATTTCCCGGTTTAATTCAAGAGTTTTAAAATCCCGTGAAATCTGTAATCATGTCTACCAACGTGCCTACAATCATCTCTTCTGTTGTTGAGGATGTTCAAGCAGCTGGATCAGATACTCGTCCACCTATGCTTGACAGAACTGACTATGACTCATGGGCTCAACGAATTAGGTTGTATTGTTTGGGAAAGGAAAATGGGGTCAACATTCTCAAGTCAATTGATGAAGGACCTTATCAGATTGAGACTACAAGAGACACACTTGAAACTGCTACGGATGGTACTGTGATCTTAGGTTTGGACAGACCAAAGACGTATGATGAGCTCAGTGATAAGGAGAAAAAGAGATACGATGCTGATATCAGGGCTTCAAACATTATACTTCAGGGTCTTCCAAAAGATATCTACAAGCTTATCAATCACAACACTGAAGCCAAGGTGGTTTGGGATAATGTCAAGATGCTTCTCTCGGGTTCTGAATTAACCAAGGAAGACAGAGAATCACAACTGTATGATGAATTTGAGCACTTTAAGATGAAACCTGAAGAAAGTGTCTATGAATATTACGTGAGATTCCACAAGCTTGTGAATGACATGAGGAATATCAAAATGACCATGCTAAATATTCAGCTGAACTTAAAGTTTGTGAACAACATGAATCCCGAATGGCACAAATTTGTCACCTCTGTGAACCTAACCAAAGGATTAAAGAACACCAACTATGAGCAACTATATGCCTTC
Organism: Chrysanthemum seticuspe; assembly: GCA_019973895.1. NCBI lineage: Eukaryota > Viridiplantae > Streptophyta > Magnoliopsida > Asterales > Asteraceae > Chrysanthemum > Chrysanthemum seticuspe. The sequence goes on from BPTQ01000007.1 coordinate 252,753,891, forward strand.
CTGCTTCAGAATGAGAGACATGCTATGTTTGAACGAATGATTCTTGATCAGTTCAAATCTAAACAGGGAGAAACAAGTTCGTCAAATGATTCAACAGCCTTTTACACCAATGTTGGAATTACCACCAAAGCTTCTCAAGTCATACCCACGGGTAATGGTAATTACAAGCTCATTCCTGATCCAGCATATAAGCCTCCAGACTCAAACACACTCATGGAAAACTTCATCAATCAACTGTCTCTCATGGTTAGTCAAAATATGAATTCCACTCCACACACCAACAATAACCTCAGAACTGCATCCAATCCACACAATCAAGCTACGGTCAGAGATGGAAAGGTTATGTTGCAACCAGTTCAAGGAAGACAGTATGAACAGGGAAGAGGTGGAGCAGGTTGAGGGTATGTGGCTAATCAGAATCGTGGAAGGAATGCCAATCAAAGACAAGTAAAGCCAATCAAGTGCTACAACTGTGGTGGGGATGGACACATTGCAAGGAACTGCACATCTCCAAAACGCCCTCAAAATGCAGAGTACTTCAGGGACAAGATGCTGCTGGTGCAAGCTCAGGATAGTGGAGCGGTTTTGGATGAAGAAGAGTTGTTGTTTCTTGCTGAGGGAAATGCCAAAACCTATGATGCTAATGTTGATGAACAGCCAGTGCAGGGCATGGGTCAGAATCATCCAAATGCATTTCAGGTAGCTGATTGTGATGCATATGACTCAGATGTTGATGATGAACCAACTGCCCAGACCATCTTCATGGCTAGCATTTCACCAATGGTCTCTCCTAAGGCTACTTCACCATAACAGGCCAGTTCCTCCAAGGCATCAATCATCTCTGAGGTATTAAAATTATACGATGAGGTTGATGAGCAAAAGATACAATACAAAGTACAGCCAACTGAAATCTGTGAGTCAGATATTGAAAATATGGGCAATAGTAAAGTTGTCCCATATGACCAATATGCGAAGCATGATGAAAGTGAAACGGTACCAAGTAATGTATCTTCTGCAGTCAATGATGAACATGCTTTCGATGAATACACTGAACGTGCCCCTGATGATTCCATAGTTTCTGAACTTAATGCCTATAAGGAACAAGTTGCCATTTATGAACAACGTGCTAAGTTTCAGTTAACTACCCGTGAGCAGGAAATGGATAACCAAATGTGTACAATCATTAGAAAAAGTAATTTTAGAGAAGAAGTGTTAAAACAAGAGTTAAATTCCTTACAAGAAAAGCTTTCTAAAACTGTTAAGCAAAAGCAAGAACTTCAAGATAATGTTAAAGTGCTTAAACAAGAATTTAATGCTAATGAATCAAAACTTTTGAATGATTTTTCCAATCTAAAAACGTTGAAAAACAAGCTTGAAAATAAGCTGTACGTACAAGGGAATACCATTCAGACTGCTCACATGATCACTAAGCATAGAGTTCTCAGCGATAAGCATAGCATTCCTCTTGTTAATGAACCAAATCCTGAGGTTGGTAAGAAAGCTAGAGCTGCTCAAAAAGTAATCTATGATGGCAATGAGATTCTTAAACCCAGACAGAAACCTAGTTGTACTGAGTGCACTGTGGAAGATATTCAATTAGAAGATGCCTCTAGGGAGAAAATGGATAAGAAGCTAGATGATCCTATGTGTAAAAAACAGAATATAACGGTCAAACCCCATGATACACAAAAGAAAATTGGATTTCCCTGAACAAGTTTAAGCCTCAAACCTTATTAACGCCTGAACAAATTTTTTGGAAGAAAGATATGGATAAGCAAAAGGCAAGTGAACTTGTTGAAACAAACCCTCCCCTTAGGAAAGTGCCTGCAGCTACTGTGTATCCTCCTAATACACCAATGCATTTAGTTCCTAGAACTATTTCCACTAATAGCAAGACCTTAATCAGCATGTATGTTGTTTATCAACTATTTGTTGACTTTGAGAAGACGTGTAAGAAAATGATCACACCCACTGGGATAACTGAAGGGGAAAGGGGTTTTGAGCAAACTAAAGAATGCTATTTAACTGAGGTCATGCCTTTCTTTAAACAATTAAAAGGTCAATTTGAAAGCCTTCAAAAAGGGATAAACTCGGATATTAAAGAAATGGAAAAGGAATTTGATGCAATGATTGTTGAGGTCAATGATTATGAAAAGGAACTCAAATATAATGAAATTGAAAGGAAGAATCTGCATATCTTAAATAAGAACTTAGTATTGAGTTGTGTGGCTCAAGATGTGTTTTATACTGTTACTAAGCATTCTATTACTGCTTCTCAATTTCATGAATTATCTGTTGCTTTGAAAGTTTCCCATGATCGTGTCATTGAGCTTGAAACAACAAATTCAAAACTGCATGATAAAAATGAACAAGATGATCAGGATAACTTGGTCAAACATTTCTCTAAATTGGAAGTTGAACATTTTAATTTACAACTAAAATATCAACATCTTAAAGAAAATGTTAAAACCTCAAATATCAAGACATCCTCCGATGCTCCTGAATTTGATGCAATTTTTGAAATAAACAAACGTGATGAACAAATTCAAGCTCATTGTAACACGATCATAAAATTGAGAGCCCAAATCTCACAATTGAAGGGAGAAAGAAATGATGTTACTGGTTCCCGAATGCCTCCACCTTTAGATTCTCAGAATTTCCAACTTCAAAACATTAGTGATAACTTGAAAAAGGAAAATGATTGTTTTAAAGCTGAAATTTCAAAGGTTAATGATCACAACAATGAGTTATGTAATTCATTCAAAGTTAATCATGATAAACACATTAAAAAGATAACTTCTTTACTCAACGATATTGAGAATCTGAAGCGTGAGGTGAAAGGAAAATTGCCGATCCCTATTTGCAAATATTATGTTCCTAAGGTTTCTGCTTGTGATAAGTATGCTATCGATATGTTATATATTCCCCCACCCATTAGGAATAATGAACGTGCACAAAATGCATATCTCTCATATCTTAAGGATAGTTTGAAAGGTCTCCGTGAGATTGTTGAAGATGAAAGAATTGAAAAACCTTTGGATAGTACTATTGCCTATGCCTGCATGGATGCCAAACGATCTCAGGAACTCTTAGAGTACGTAATTGTCACAAGTCCGAAATCAAGTAATAGATGAGATAGAATAGTTGCACCCAGCTCTATGCCTAAGAATGTAACTCTTAATGTGCCTTCAAGTAGCTCAGATCCCAGCACTTCTAAACCTGAAAAGCAAAAAGTAGCAATTCCAACTAATGTTCCCATTCCCTCTACAGGAGTAAAAAGTGAAACCAAAGCAAGCAGGTCAAAGCCTCAAGGCAACAAAAAGGATGATAGGACCTTGCAAGCTAGGAATATTCAGTAGAAGATCACCTTAGGATGAATGAAACTATGTTGAATAAAACGAAGCTCTAAGCGTGCTGTAATTAATGCAAATTCTGCTACTTTTGCCAAAACATGTAATGATGATGGCTTGGTTTCTGTTACTAATCATGCATGTGGTGTGAATGATTTTATTAATGGTGTTAAATACCCAGTAAAAATTGTTAATGCCAAAAATCAAACTAAGAAGGCTAGAAAGCAAAGGCGGAAGAAGGTTAGAAAACATTGGAAACCCACAGGAAGAAAATTTAGTAATATAGGTTATCAATGGATACCTACTGGCCGCAAATTTGATCTTAATGAGTTGTGCCCTAAATTTTCTAAGTCAATGGCCATTAGGAAATGGATGCCCACTGGTAGAACTATACCTTTAAGAAGTGAATATGCTTTGAATAGATCTACTGTTTCTATTAGCCCGACATCTACCACTAATGATTTTATTGACTCTGTTTCTGATGTGGCTATTCCAATTTCTTTGTCTAACTAAGTGGAACCCATTTGTGCATGGGGTTCCCAATTATCCAGTTATCCATTCTTGTCTGTGTTCAACTGCAGATCGTTCAAATCGTTCTGTGGTACCTTGACTCAGGCTGTTCCAAGCACATGACTGGAGATCGCTCGCGGCTCATGAACTTCGTGAGTAAATTCATCGGGACTGTTAGATTCGGGAACGACCATTTTGGTGCAATTATGGGTTATGGAGACTATGTCGTTGGTGATAGTGTAATCTCCAGGGTATATTATGTTGAAGGTCTTGGTCATAACTTGTTTTCTGTTGGTCAATTATGTGATTCCGATCTAGAAGTGGCTTTTAGAAAACATACTTGTTTCGTTAGAGAACTTGATGGTGTGGAACTGTTAAGAGGAACTCGTGGTTCAAATCTATACACCATCTCTATCGAAGATATGATGAAGTCTTCTCCAATCTGCTTGTTGTCAAAGGCTTCGAAAACAAAGTCATGGTTATGGCATCGTCGTCTCAATCACTTGAACTTCGGCACCATTAATAACCTTTCCAGAAAGGATCTTGTAAGAGGCTTACCCAGATTAAAGTATGAAAAAGATCATCTTTGTTCAGCATGCCAATTGGGAAAAAGCAAGAAATATGCCCACAAACCCAAACCCACAAACTCAGTAATGGAAGTTCTTCATACCCTTCATATGGATTTGTGCGGAACAATGAGAGTGCAAACTATTAATGGCAAGAAATATATTCTAGTCATTGTTGATGACTACTCTCGATTTACTTGGGTAAAGTTTTTGAGGACAAAGGATGAAACTCCAAATGTCATCATCAAACTTATCAAATAGCTTCAGGTTCGACTCAACAATACTGTTAGAATTGTTCGAACGAACAATGGCACAGAGTTTGTTAACAAAGACTTAAGTCAATTTTATGAAAGTGATGGAATCAGTCATCAAAGAAGTGTTCCTCGAACTCCTCAACAGAACAGTGTAGTTGAAAGACGAAATCGAACTCTTGTGGAAGCAGCAAGAACAATGCTAATTTATTCAAAGGTTCCAATGTTTCTTTGGGCTGAAGCCATTGCCACTGCTTGCTACACCCAAAATCGTTCCCTTATACACACCTCTCATGGAAAAACTCCATATGAACTTGTCCATAAACGAAAACCTGATCTCTCCTACCATCGTGTGTTTAGTGCTTTGTGCTATCCAACAAATAACGGTCAAGATTTAGGTAAATTAAGAGCTAAAGCGGACATTGGAGTTTTTGTTGGTTATGCATCAAACAAGAAGGGTTACCGAATCTACAACAAAGGAACTCGAGATATCATGGAAACTATTCACGTCACGTTTGATGAGCTGTCCGGGCAAATGGCTCCAGGACAATCAAGTTCTGGACCCGCATCACAACCTTCATCAAGTAGTCCCATTAGCTCTACTCTTGTACACAATCCCTCACCAGCAACTCCATATGTATCACCTTCAGAAGATGATTTGAAGAAATTATTTGATCCAATGTTTGATGAACACTATGAGCCAATTGCTAGTGATATGTCAAATCCATCAACAGAGGCTGCTCATATCCCTGTCAACGAAGTTAACCCTTCAGTATCTATGTCATTGAGTCAAGAAGCTCCTGCTGCAGATCACTCACTCTCATCATCAGACCCTCAATCATCGAGTGTACATCATGGAAATGTTTTTGGCACCTATGATGGAGATAAGCCCTTTGCTACTCCCGAAGATGCTCCCTTTAAGAACATATTTGCTCCTGAACCAGCATCAGAACCGTCTTCATCAGGAGAAAAAAAATCTGCTACCTTAGTTCCTCAACAACAACCACACGAACACTTTAGAAAATGAACACATGACCATCCATTGGACAACATCATTGGAAACCCCTCTCGTCCAGTATCCACACGTAAACAACTTGCAACTGATGCCTTATGGTGCTTCTTCAACTCTGTATTGTCCAAGGTCAAACCAAAAGACGTTAAAACTGCAATGAATGAAGACAGATGGTTCAATGCCATGCAAGAAGAAATTCATGAGTTCGATCGACTAGATGTATGGGAATTAGTACCTGTTCCTGACTGTTCTATGATCATTGCTCTAAAGTGGATCTTCAAAGTAAAACTTGATGAGCATGGTGATGTATTAAAGAACAAGGCTCGATTGGTTGCAAAAGGATACCGTCAAGAGGAGGGTATTGACTTTGAAGAATCATTTTCTCCAGTTGCACGTATCTAGGCAATCAGAATCTTCTTGGCAAATGCTGCAAGTAAGAACATGGTAGTCTATCAGATGGATGTAAAGACGGCTTTTCTTAATGGAGATCTTAAAGAAGTCGTGTATGTCAGCCAACCTGAAGGTTTTGTGAATCCAGAGCATCATACTCATGTCTATCGCTTGAAGAAGGCCCTTTACGGTTTGAAGCAAGCTCCAAGGGCATGGTATGATACACTGTCAAAGTTTCTTCTATCTACTAGATTCAGCAAAGGAGCAGTTGATCCAACATTGTTCACCAGAATGTCAGACAAACATTTAATTCACGTTCAAATTTATGTTGATGATATTATATTTGCCTCGACTGACCCCAATGAATGTGACCGTTTTTCTAAGGAGATGGGATCCAAATTTCAAATGTCAATGATGGGAAAAATGTCATTTTTCTTGGGATTACAAATTTCACAAAGTCCCGGAGGCATTTTTATCAATCAATCTAAATATGCTAATGAAATTTTAAAGAAATTTGGATTTGATACTTGTGACACTGTTGACACTCCCATGGTAGAACGTACCAAACTGGATGAGGACCACTCAAGGATCATGGTAGATCAAACGAAATATCGTAGTATGATTGGATCCCTGATGTACCTTACTACCAGTAGACCTGATATTATGTTCGTTGTATGCATGTGTGCTAGATACCAGGCTAAGCCTACCAAAAAGCACCTTGAAGCGGTTAAACGGGTCTTTCGGTATCTCCAAGGAACCATCAATATGGGACTTTGGTACCCGAAGGACACCGGTATGTCACTAACAGCCTATGCAGATGCTGACCATGCAGGATGTCAAGATACACGTCGAAGCACGTCTGGAGGTGCTCAGTTTTTGGGTGATAAGCTAGTGAGCTAGTCTTCAAAGAAACAAATGAGTACCTCAATATCCTCTACAGAGGCTGAATACATAGCCATGTCATCTTGTTGTGCTCAAATCCTATTGATGAGATCCCAATTATCTGACTATGGCTTTGAATTCAACAAAATCTCTCTGTATTGTGATAACAAGAGTGCCATTGCTCTCTCATGCAACAACGTTCAACATTCAAGAGCAAAGCATATTGACATTCAACATCACTTCATACGGGAACAAGTTGAAAAAGGTGTGGTTGAGCTATACTTCGTGAGAACTGAATACCAGTTAGCAGACATCTTCACCAAAGCTCTTCCTAGAGAACGTTTTGAGTTTATCCTTCCACGACTTGGTCTAAAGAGTCTACAACCGGAAACACTCAAACGTCTTTAAGAGGAAGACGAGGAGTAAAGGTCTTTCTTCATCTATCTCTTGTACATATGTTTTTCAAAAACAAAATACAAAAATATAAAACCAACAAAAAGAAAATAGAAAAATATAAAATCTTAAAAATCCATAAAAATTAGAAAATCTTGAAAAATTCCAAAAATATTTTTGTTTTGTCTTTCTTTGGTTCGATTTCATCTACGGACTTTGTGTTGACATTCAAAGAATGTCACGGGTTTTTAGATGTTCTTTGAATGTACATATTTTTCTTAAAAAAAAAAAAAAAAAAAAAGTTGGAGAGAAAGAAAAAGGCTTATAGTCATTTCAGTCTATATCTCGTTTTTTAAAGAAAGAACAGAGTCATGCTTTATCTTATTTTTCAAATCTCATGCTCTGATTCTAAAAACTAATATTTGTTATCTTATTGAAAACTAATAAAAATAACTCGGTCTCAATTTTTTGAAAATCATCTGGACTTGACATTTGTCAAAATCTCTATCTCTCAATCAACAAATTATGTCATTGATTGAGGGGGAGAATGATTTCATTTGAATCAAAAGGTTATTTGTCATACAATTGGTTCAGACCATGGTTTATGTCATGTTTTCAAAAGATATTCAAGCATGTTTAATCTTTGGAGTGTAAAGTCTCATATTTGATCCTTATCGGTTAAATGTTTTCATAAGCAAGCCACAATTCTCCTCAAAAGCTTTCAAAATAAATTTAAATCTACAGAGATCACAAATCTCAAATGATTTGAAAATTGTGATCGGGGGAGAATTTGTGATTTAAACGGATAATTCGATAAATGAGTTGTGCCCGTGTTTAGCAAGCTCTCTTCCCTAGGCTTAGCGGTTCTAGAACCATCAATGATTGGTGAACCGGCAGATTCATGTGCCAAACGATTTCAAATTTTCCATCCACATGTTAAGGAGGAGCATCTATTTCAAACCAAAAAGGATTGAAACGTGATTGATTTGTTTCAATGTGCAGGTTTTCCCTAATATGTGCAGAACACTTTCAAATCGCTATGCACATATTGAGGGGGAGCAAGTTTTTTTGAAAACCACATCCTTTCCAAAAATACCCTTAACAAAGTATGAAAAATACTAATTTTGATAAGGAAAGTGATGTTGATATCTTTTAGAAAATGGTAATCAAAGAAGTGAATCCTTCCTCTTGCCTCCGTGTGCCAAAACCGTTTTAAATATATATAATGCACATGTTGAGGGGGAGCTTTTTTCTAAAAATATCAAAAACAATTCAGGTACAAAATATTTTGATCATGTATCACAGGTACTTGGATTGATTTTCAAAAGGTTTTCAATTGGTTCCAATGGAAGAAGAACAATACCAAAAGACTGACCAAATTTACTTTATGTACGGAGTTATAAGGATGGTTAAGTTAGGTATTCGTTCCCACGATCCGCCAGAACCGGAGGGATCTACCCAGGGGCAATCCACTAGTTAGTGTAGAAGTCCTTAGGTATGATGAAAAAAGGAGAAAAGTGAGATATGGGAAGAGTGCGGACTGAGATAGAGCTAGAACTGGAATAAACCCAACTAGGTTCTAGTAATGAAGTCTCGGTAAGCACTGAAGGGGTTGAAGAATGAAAAAGAAATGAAATGAGAATAGGGTGAAAATAAATAGCCCTCCATTTTTTTAACCTTAGGGCAGAAAACGGGTTCAATACATATGCTATTAGTGGTTACTAAGGTAACGCCGGTATTGAAGACAAGACGTCATGGACCCAGTGACGCACTGCACTACAACTTCCCAAGCCACTCAAGTTCCTCTTAAAAGGACTTGTTTCATTCTCACGAGGAACCTACATAATCTATCGACTTTCTCTTAGAGATTGTTGATATTGAAGAAGGAGACCCTCTCCCTAGTCTCCGGCATAGGAACCAAATGTGCACAATTGAGTCTAGAGCCACGAGATCATCAAATAAATCTCATTAGGACACTGTCAATGAAGACTCTCTGTTTCACACAATGTGAAAAGAGAAGATATATTTTAAGAGTCCTACGCATTATCCTTGTGGTATTGCCAGAACATCCGAGTGATATGTAAAAGTATTCACGATGAAGATGGAAATCCTTCTAGAGCCAACATCAAACAAGCTCTTGGTGGGTGACATGTGAGATCTTTTCTAAAGATCAAGCTTGTGACAATTGGATAGAAACGATGGGGAGATTCATAATTATGAATCAATCCTGGTTCAGGTTATGGATTGACGGATACCTTTGGAAAACCAGTCGTTGTGCTTAAAACTATTTTCTCTAGCACATCGACTGTGTATTAAAATTTCAAAATTAAAAGGTGTTTATGATTGATAATTGATTTTTCTCAAAACCTTCGTTGTATTGCAAAAACACTTTATTGAGTAGTACTCGATTGTTTTTCAAATCTTTTTCCATCAATTAGTGAATCTCGAATTCGCTGGTTCACTCACTCTGAGTTGTCTTCTTTGAGACGTTCCGGTTTGAGAACGGCTAGAGCAGCTGCGAAACCCTGTCAAGGAGATTCTTTGGAATTATACCTGATCACAGGCAGTACTTGTACTGATCAACGAGGAACCGTGGGCCGTGTACCTCAATTAAACGAAAGTGATCAAAGGCACTTTCGTGCTCGTTATTGCTAACTCTTTTATGCAGGTACACCCCGACGATTGCAGCTGATCAGAATTGAGGAGTCAATCCATAGCCGCATGCTCACACAATCACGTTCACAATTAAAGAAATCATGATAAGTTCATATCTTCATCAACAGGCTCTGATATTTTTAAACCATGCTTCTGCTACGCTACTGGAAATATTCTGAATCAACAAAAGCTTCTGCTACTCTGATGAGAAGATATCATGATCCAAAATGTGAGCATGTCGGTCCTAAAGTCACAACTTCACATAAAGGAAACACAACAAAGGATGAGTCAGAGATATATTGTGGCTGATGATCTCAAAGCTGGCACAAAACTCATTATCACGTGGATCAGTTAAAGACCTCCACTTAGATTAACCAAACATGCAAAATGAAGAATCAAAGACTACGGGCTACAGAGCAGGGAACATTAACAAGAATCCAAGAACAATCTTAATGTAATATCTGTTTTGTATTCAATGTAATTTGAGGTGACCTCCCTTATGGGGAGATTGTTAGGATTTAATAAATCCAGTTATTAAAGTGTCGGTCACCTCAAGCATATGTAATCGCTAGAAAGCTCGCAATCGTAGTCATTTAATGTTAGGTAGTATTTAGTTAAGTAATACCGTGGAGGACGGACGGGTCTTTATCCACTGTATGCCTGATCCACAGCCCGTAGGTGGCGTTTATGTAAGATACTATAAATACCCTCTACCTCCCAAAGTAGAGGGTTGGAGCTCATAATAATACTTTCACTTTCTCTCACTAAGTTCCCAAACCTCTAACTATTTCTCTCTCTAAAAACCTCAAAGTCTACGCCCCTTTTGATCATGGTTTGATGTATTTGTGAAATCCAATATGTTACAGATACACTCCTTGTACAACACTAGAAGGATATCAACATCCTTTAACCCAACTATCTAACTTTTACATCGATGAACCATGTCGAATGTACACCTTTGGCACCTTTCACTAATGACTTCAACACGACACTTCGACACCGTTCACTAATGCCTTCAACACAACACTTCTAGAAAAGGATGAAAGAACTATCTGTTAGGTTCCCATTTATGTAACACAAGCATCGATATGATGAAATAAAGAAGAGAAAGGATCGGTTGAACTCTTAACCAAAACACACAAATGATTAAGAAAGATTATGCTTAGAGTGAAATAGAAAAGTGAACAACCAACCTTCTAAGGAAGGTTTACAAGGCTATTTATAGGAGAGGGAGCTAGGGCAACACTCCTAGTCCCTTCTTTTCCTTAATAGGCTTGGGCCAAGGCTTATGGGCCTTCTACATAAGCCTTAGCATAATAACAAACATAAAGGCCTAATTAAGCTAACTATTACATATTAATTACTAACACTTGTAATCTAGTTTAGGAGTGATTCCAACACTATCAACAAGATACACTTCAGTGGTCTTGATGATGACGAAGCTTAGCAACTCATGACTTGAGCTTGCACGTCTTCAAGAGGTGGTGATCTCGCCTTTAAGAGGAATCTAGAGAATAACACAAACATAAAACTACATAGAATGATCCTTTGGATCAGTGGTTAGAGATTTAGAATATTGGGAGAAAGTGTATCTAAGAGTGGTGATGAGCAAGAGAGAAACGACTCACTATTTATAGACAAATTATGTCTGTTGTCCCACGGTTCCCTCCCCAGAGGTATCCGGCTAGTGCAAAACCAGAATCTGGCTACTAGGTCAGGTTTTGTTTTTTTTTTTTTTTGTTTTTTTTTTTTTTTTTTTTTGAACGGCAGGCTACTGGGTCAGTTTAGTCTGGATTTCGGGTTGCAGACCGGGTTATGGGTTATGGACCATGGGTTATGGATAATGGATAATGGATACCCAACAAGATGCAATGTACCTAGTCATTGTGTTATGAATCTTGGGTCATGTACTTTTGTGGTTAGACTTGATTTTACTCAAAAATGAGCCTACAAGTTCGTCTCAACATTAGTATTCTATTTCTTTACACAAATTTATATGAAATCTCATTTTTGGAATAAAAATAGATACAAGTTTTTATTTATTTATTTTTCTGATCGAAAAAATAGATACGGGTTTTAGGTGAAATAAAATACAGTCCTCATACAGTCATACACACTCATATACAACTCATTACTTTTTAATGCAAATTATCAATTACCTACTAATCTTCATGCGGACCCCCTACCAACAAGCCACAATCGAGGTCCACCAAATTAAAGATTTTTCACTACTACTTTCCATACCACATTTCGAATATTAAACACTTTGCATCATCATTTCTTTTCTTTTTCTTCCACACAACTCTCTCTCACTTTCTCTTAACTGTTTTCTCTCTCTCATTCTTTGTTCCAATGGCTTCAACTGAAGTAGAACAACAACCACCAAAACACAACAAGGTAATTAAACTACTAACACATCTCATCTTCATAATCATATTATTGTCTTCACTTCATGTTGTAACTTTTTTCTTTTATTTGTTGTTTTTTATATCTAGACATGTGTTTTGAGGGTCTCCATACACTGCGAAGGTTGCAAACGTAAAGTCAAAAAACTTCTTCAATCTGTTACAGGTAAATGTATATCATTATTCATACTCTTTTTATTGTTTGTGTCAAGGCCAAAGTTGTATCTATTTGTTTTTGTGTTTTATACAACAAATAACTCACTTATATTATTGTCACAGTGAAAATTTGAACTTGTTACTTTTTTATGGACTATGGTACACCCATTAAATGGCTATTTGTTTAAGATTGTTTTCGCCTTGGAAGCTTGTTTGATTCGACTTATATTTCACAAGCTTAGCTGTTTAGCTTATCTATAAGCTTATAAGCTTATTATGACTTCAAAATTAGGAAATAGCATGAAAATAATCAAATAAGCTGATAACTTCAAAAACTTAAACATACTTTTGTGGTATAATTAATGTGCTAGTAAATAAAAGTATTTTGTGGTTTGTACCATTATGTTTGCTTCTAAATGAATTTTATTTTATGTTTTAGGAGTTGATGATATTGAAATTGAAAGACAACGACAGAGAGTTGTAGTAACTGGGGATGTGTCAGCAGACACTTTATTACGAAAGCTAGTGAAAGCAGGGAAGCATGCTCAGTTATGGCCGGAAAACCCACCGGAGACCCATCACCGGAAAATTGAAAAACCACCAAGTACTAGCCAAGTGACTGTCACTGAAGAATCTGTTGTCTCCGGGAAAGAAATCAAGTCAGTAGGGGAGAATAAACCGGAAACCCATGTCGAAAAGCTGCCGGAAAATGGAAATACCCCTGCTTCCGGCGCCGGAGCTCCGGCGAGTAGTGGGGGCGAGAAAGTTGATGGAGGTGGGAAAAAAGTGGTGGAGGTGAAAGAGGAGGAGAAGAAGCCGGAGACCGGAACGGCTGAAGGGCAAGCTTCGCCGCTTGTGGCAGAAGATAAGGTGGAGAAAATTGCGGAGAATGGTGGCGGTGGGGGCAGTAGTGGTGTTGGTGAAGGAAAAAAAAAAAAGAAAAAGAAACCGGTAAATAGTAGTGATAATGGTAACGGAAATGGTAATACTCGAGGTGGCCCACATGCAACTATTGTGAGATCCAATGAGAGCCCTCCACATCATCACAGATACGAATACCCGCCACGTCAGTACTATGTGCCTCCACCGGCTCCCGTGTACACGATGAGCTACAACACGGCGCATCCTCCAGCAAATAGCTATACCACGTCGTATTATGCACCACAACCACCACAATCATACGCCTATTCACATCCAGAAACACCAACACCACATGTGGCGCCGGGTTATGAGTCGTACACGTATCAACCACAACAACAGACGGATTCATTTGAGATGTTTAGTGATGAAAATCCAAACGGGTGTTTGGTTATGTAATTAGTGTGTGTATGGATCTTATACTACTTGTATGAGTCTATCAATTTTTGCAATTTTAATTATGTTTTAAATAGTATTACTCAATCGTATATATATAGCGACAAAAGAGAGAGAGGGAGCTTTCGGTTAGTTTATTTGATCAGATGAATCGGTTGAAAATGCAACTTAATTAGATTTTGTTCTTTTTTGCTTTTGTTTTTGTTGATTCTCCAAATCAATATATTGCTCAAAGACACACAAACAATGTGCAAAATCAGTTGGTACACCGTACACATGAAAAATCTGAAACGATATACAAGTGTACAACGGCAATGGGATAAGTTTTTTGGTTTGACTTGTACGTTGCAATTCTTTTTACATGACATTTGCATGTTGTTAGAATATCTTTATTGATATTTATATAGAATTTTATGATATATATCTTTTATAGAAAAAAGTTATTTTGCTTATTTTTATTTTGGTGTTTACTAATGAACTAATCTTTATCATTCATTTAGTTTGATTTAATAATGAGGATTAAACCTATTCTCCCAACTATATGAAGTTTTTTTTTTTTTTTTTTTTTTCGATTATGTTTTCACATAGTTCCTCTGTGTTACCCAACATGTTCTCATCATTTCCCTCCAAAAATAGTTATTATAATCGACTATTATCGTTCCGGTCATCATCGTCGTTTCTATCACCATCACCATCACCATTCCGATCACCATCACCGTTCCGATCATCATGTCATCATCACCTCCCGATCATTATCATCCTTTTCTATGGCTTCTTTTGATTTGAATGAATCGTTTGTTTCAAAAGCAGATTTGATCGATATTGTTGCGGTTGATAATGTTGTTGAATCGGTTGATAATTATGTAGATCTTTTTTTTATCAAGTTGCACACCAAGTGTTTGATGAAATGTGTGAATGAAAAATGTTTGATAATCTTGTTAACTGCTTTTGTAATTTTGCTTATTAATTAAGTTGTTAGTTAAATTTTTGTTTTTTACTTCATTGGAATGTCGTTTTTATGTCTGATTGCTATTTTGAATCTGCTATGTATCATATGTGTAGTATGACCATTGATATTCGAAGTTGATGATATTATAATCAATGTACTATATATGTACATCTGTGTCACTTGTCGTATTGTATAATATCACTTGTGATATTTTATAAACATAGTTAATGTCTAATATTACTTGTGATATTTCAAAAACAAGTAAGCAGGCTTTTTAACCTTTAATATCATCTGTGAATCATAACTTTGTATATTTTTATATATATTATCATCTACGTGTTTTCTAATATTTTTATACTTTTTAGGTACAAGATGGGTTTTGTACCTTTTACCGCAATAGACAAGCACAATAAATATTTTTGCTGATGGTTAGGGGTTGCTTAAGAATGAAAACTTTTCTCAAATCTTTTGTGTTCTTTCTGGAATTTGTAACATGTCATCGATGTTTATGAAATATCACAAGTGATATTAGACATGTCATATAAATTAATGAAACACTTGTTTGGTTTTGAGAATAACTCAAGTTTTATTTTCGTAGTTTGCTTCCTCTTTATTCATTTCGGTATTTGTAAGTGAAAATGTTTATCACTTATGATATAACATCGTAGCAAAGTTGAAAAATATTTAAATGGTCCGTCTTAGTCACTTTAGATTGATATCTCATGTGATATAGTAATAGAAGTTGAATTAGTCACTTTAGAGTAATATTTCAGGTGATATAGCTAGACATGAATGATGTATACTTTTGCTCATTTTATAGCTTTATCACCTGTGATATTACTCATATGTAAAATACCAAAATTAGTGTTACATTTGATTGCTTTATCACATGTGATATTACTCATTTGTGCTATTACACTGTAAAGGCAAAGAAAAGTGTTTAACTTCAGGCGATGGGAAGCCGCAGACTGAGCCAGCAATGACGAGTGATGTTTATCATTTCTTTCATATACACTTAGTAAAATACTAAATTCTTATCACATTTGGTAAGAATGTAATATTTCATCTTCTTTTTTGAGTATCACAACTGATAACACATATATGTAGAGAACCAAAACCATAATCATTAACATTTTATATGAAATTGA
Organism: Chrysanthemum seticuspe; assembly: GCA_019973895.1. Lineage (NCBI taxonomy): Eukaryota > Viridiplantae > Streptophyta > Magnoliopsida > Asterales > Asteraceae > Chrysanthemum > Chrysanthemum seticuspe. The sequence goes on from BPTQ01000007.1 coordinate 252,769,872, forward strand.
TTATCTCTTGTGATAATTTGCTTAGTTGGGTATCCTAGTTGATAACACATTTATGCAGAGAACATAAATTAATGTCATTAGCATTTTATATCACCAACCAAAGATTTTTGTACTACTTGTTAAAACATAAATTTAAACATAAAAATAGTAATGATAAAAACCTTACATCCACGTATTGTAACGCTGGAAGATGTGGTTGATAACTAGTTGAAAAACTAAGGATGTTTATTTTTTAATGCCAAAAGATTAGTTATTTTAAGTTTTACATAAATATTTATGCTTTGTTCACGACATCGTGTTAAGTGTTCAAACATACATATTAATGTTTTATCACATGTGATAAATCAAGCAGATTTGAATATAAAAAAACAATTTTATTTATCACACATAAATCAAGCAGATTTGACTATATGTGATATATGGTTGAAATGCTAATGCGTATTTTTTAATGCAAAAAATGATGAGTCATTTGGAGTTCTACAAAAATATTTATACTTGTTTTACGAAATCATGTTGAGTTTTATAACTTACATAGTAGTGTTATATCACAAGTGATACTGCACCGAGAAAAAAAAAGAAACGAAAAAAAAAAAGTTGTCGAAAGTATATGAAAGCCCCTCTATTGAAAGATAATTATATGCTCGTGACGATGGTATAATCTTTTTAGTTAACGGTTTACGGTTTTTGAGATATGTAATATTTGAAAATGAGAGATGATAATGGGTTTTAATTAAAAAATGGGGGTGGTCTAGATTTACACTTTAGGTCCTTCCATTTTTTTCTCTTAAATTTTGTTCATTTGATATAATAATTTGTGTAGCCCAGATTTGTCCCTTAATATGTAAGAATTTTTGAGTATGCAAAATAAAGTGACTCATCTCTTATACAATAGAGATTTTCAGAAAGTTGAAAAAGAATTTTGGAGCGGCTGAAATGACAAATGAAGTCATCTTATCAGCTAACTAGTTTTAGAACTCTTCCACACACAAAGGGTTTGAATAAATAATATAACAAGTAATAATATTTCGTTAACTTTGTTTCAAGTTAAATATTTTGACAATACATAAATCTATAATTTTGTAATGTTTAAGATATTTTTATAAAATTATTTTAAAACATTAGTACTTATATAGTTATAATATCTGTTAATGCACTAGTTTTTTCATTTGTTTTTCATTATATGATAATATCGATTAATATTTTGTATGAATTTTCGTTTCGCGAAAGATCTGATTTTGTTTAACTGTCATGATATTTTAGATGATACTGTTAAAATCAAACTTCTGATATCATGCTTTATAAAATATCTGTGTTTAATAGCAAATAATGACCTTTGAAAAATATGTATCCTTGTTATATGTACAATATCGCATTTTTATTTTTATTTCATAGTCCCTAAGAGATCGTGCCTTTATTTTAATCCTGTTAATAAGAAATTAACTCGTGTTTAATATTTTAACCCATGCCCGGGAAAAAACTTACAAAGAGGAATCATGAGTCGTTATTGAAAGCGGATACTTAAAAATACTTTTCCGGATATTCTTACTTAATCTCATAATGATGAATAACATGAGTCGTTCGTATATATATAATCTTGTGCATTCATTTACATATCACAGTAACTCGTGCTTTAATATTTATTTATTATTCCGTGCAAATACATTAATAATGTATACTCATAAGAATATTTATAAATAACAACAACATATATGTCGTATTTTCTTTTATATCTTAGGTCATTAGTGTAGTCATGGGTTTTAGCTTATTACTAGGTAATTAAGAATTTAAAACTTTTATTTTGAAAAGCGCAAGATGGAATATATTTGACGAGTTAAGAAAATACTGCTTCTTAGAAAATTGAAAACAAGAGGATTTGATCTCGCGTCGACCTAGATCATACAAGTATTGAACTTAATGCCTGGTTTGTATGATGATCTAAAAATAGAAAAGCATTTGCTTGTAAAGTGCATTGTTGCTAAAACTGCATGTTGTAGGTTCTCAAATGATGGAATTTGTAGAATTGTGATTGATTGATTAAAATTCCCAAAACCGGGATATACAAATACAAGAGAAACCCTAGGAGATCATGGGCTTTAGCCCGATCATAAAGTAACAGTGTAACACCCCCAAAATATCGCAGCGGAAGATTGTGTCATTGGGGTGCTACTTCATAATACAAAGTACAAGTTATAGAAAACGACCTCTAAATGAGACGTTTTGAAAAGTTACCATTCGATTAATGAAATCAGAGTTACAAACAATGAGGTCCCAAAGTATAATATATAAATGTTTACAAAATGTTTCGAATGGTAAATACGAATGTATAAAGTCTTCAAAACATGTCGTGCGACTCTATGCTTCAAACTCTAGCTATCACCTTAAGACCTGAGATAAACATGCTAAAAAGTGTCAACACAATGGTTGGTGAGTTCATAGAGTTTGTTTAACGTGTAAAGCCTTGAAAGAATGTTGTCACAGCAAAGGCATTGTAAATCCATTCAGTTCCAAGTTTCGTCCATACAAAACTTGCAACCTGTGTGTTCACAACCCACTGCCAAAATATAGTTTGCACAATACACCGGATTATATTCACCCAAGGTCATGAATCGGGTACCATGGGCGGGGGCATCTTCCCAAATAGTACTATATTAATCCCATGGTCATGAATCGGGTACCATGGGCGGGGGCATATACCCGACTTATAGTACTATCAATATCTCTCCGACAGCATAGAGTATTGCGTACGTTTGTAAATACAATTCATGTATTTAAGCGAGTTAAGTATTTCCAAGCATGTAAAACGAAATCAAGTATAACGTAATCAAGTATAATGCAACCAAGTATAATGCGATCAAGTATAATGCAATCACGTATAATGAAATCAAGTATAATGTTTTGAGTATTTGTAAAAGTAAAAGAAATAGTTGAGCATGTATCTCCCCCAAAGAGTTTGTAAAACAAGTATTAAAAGAATAGGGGCTATGACTCACGGAAATCCTTAAAAGTTTAGAGTACTTGTGAAAGTAAATAAAAATATTTGAGCATGTATCTCCCCCAAAAGTAATTCAAAAGGTATAAAAGTAGGGGCTATGAAACTCATGGTAATCAGTAAAATTTTAGAGTACTTATAAAAGTAAATGAAACATAGTTGAGCATGTATCTCCCCCAAAGAGTTTGTAAAACAATTAAGTAATAGAAAGTGGGGCTATGAAACTCACGGTAATCAGTAAAATTTTAGAGTACTTATAAAAGTAAATGAAACATAGTTGAGCATGTATCTCCCCCAAAGAGTTTGTAAAACAATTAAGTAATAGAAAGTGGGGCTATGAAACTCACCTTAAAAATGATATCACAACGTATAACGGAGTTTATGGATAAGCCTGGAAGTCTCTACGTATAACCTAGAATATGATGTCAACTCTTAGGTTCGGAATAATGCCTAAGAAAACATGAACGAGCCTATATAAACTCTTAATATATCATATAATCAAGTAATCAAAAATACATGTTTTACGTATTGAGCACTACAACACTAAGGAACTTCATGTGAGGGGTTCATTTGGGTAAACGGATCGACGAGTTGTTGGATTTACGATTTATAGTGTCCTAGCTCCTCGAACGTTTACTGCATGACCTCTGAATTATGATGGCCCGAACGGTAGTACGAGATATACAAACTAAAACGATTTCTACAAACAAACATACAAATACTACGTCATATGTAACACCCCTAAAATACCGCAGCGGAAGATTGTGTCATTGGGGTGCTACTTCATAATACAAAGTACAAGTTATAGAAAACGACCTCTAAATGAGACGTTTTGAAAAGTTACCATTCGATTAATATAGTACTATTTGGGAAGATGCCCCCGCCCATGGTACCCGATTCATGACCTTGGGTGAATATAATCCGGTGTATTGTGCAAACTATATTTTGGCAGTGGGTTGTGAACACACAGGTTGCAAGTTTTGTATGGACGAAACTTGGAATTGAGTGGATTTACAATGCCTTTGCAGTGAAAACATTCTTTCAAGGCTTTACACGTTAAACAAACTCTATGAACTCACCAACCATTGTGTTGACACTTTTTAGCATGTTTATCTCAGGTCTTAAGGTGATAGCTAGAGTTTGAAGCATAGAGTCGCACGACATGTTTTGAAGACTTTATACATTCGTATTTACCATTCGAAACATTTTGTAAACATTTATATATTATACTTTGGGACCTCATTTTTGTAACTCTGATTTCATTAATCGAATGGTAACTTTTCAAAACGTCTCATTTAGAGGTCGTTTTCTATAACTTGTACTTTGTATTATGAAGTAGCACCCCAATGACACAATCTTCCGCTGCGATATTTTAGGGGTGTTACAGATTGGTATCAGAGCATTGGTTATAGAGAACTAGGTTACATCTAGAGCCTAGACTATAACTACTATACATGTTGAGACATTCCTCCCTATCGCCTTGCACACTTTAGACTTTTTCGTAATTTTAGCACCTAAGAGAGATTTCTATGAATTGACTGAAACACCAAACATCATATCAGTCGATTAGTCCAAGCATTGCATAGTTACTCCTCAATTATACATAGCCTGATCACCTATGTCTAATTTAGGAAGAATAATGCAATGAAGGGAGTAGTAGTCTCATATGTGTAAGCAATTCCGTAATCGAGCCAAATTTTCAAAAGATTTTCTTCAAACCACTTGTTTCCAGTTTGATCCGAGTGACAGTTCTTGTTTGATGAGTCGCAAAGATCAAGCTAGAAACAAGTTGTTACTTAAACCGATTTAGCCTAATCGTATGATAGTTCTTGTTTGATGAGTTGTGGGATTAAGTAAAAATCGGTTACCTAAAAGTCTTTTGAGGGTTTTGCTCGAGAATTGGAAAGTTTGCCTCATCAAACCTAGCCATAAGAGAGTATGTCTTTAGAACGGGAAATAGTCGCGATAGTCACAAGAACGTACCTAAGTAGATAAGAAACCCATATACATGAGCTTTGACGTAATCCCTTAGACTATGCACACTGTAAGTAGTGAACATCAACAGAACTTCGGGACGAAGTTCCTTTTAAGGGGTAGAGACTGTAACAATTCGCATTTTCAGGTCACTATTCATTTTTACTATTCACTGTTACTATTCACTTTTCACTATTCATCCCGTAAAATTTTTATTTCACATTCTCGTAGGATAAATTATTTTAGTAATGACCTGAGAGTGCGACAATCGTTAGATCATTTTCGCAAAAGTTTTTAAGAAAACATCGTCTTAAAAGCTTCATTTTGGTCGGATCGCCATTTTAACATCCTGCGCATAACGAAAACCGTCTCTGACAATTTTCCCCGCATCAGATAAATTTTTAGATCACTCATGATTAATTTGAGAATTTTTAAGATTTATTTTTATGTTACCAAATAAGCCCAGCGCAGTACGAAACTAAACTTACGTTTTAAACGATTCTACTTACATCCAGACTTAAAGATTCCTGCACTGTATTTCCTAAGATAATTAGAAAATTTTATATTTTTTGAAAATTCAAACATATTTCCCTCCTCCTTTGACCATAAAGAAATTAACCTTGTACGTTCTACCTTTTTCTTAAATCGCGTAATTTTTAAACTTCACGAATAACTGTTAAGTTATCCCGCGTACGACGAAAACCAAAGTTTGACATCTCATATCACTTTTAGACTAATTTTAGTCTACTCTAAATAAATCCACGGTCGTTTCCCTGAAATCTCGTTCTTTTCTGATAAACTGCGAATTACGCGTTTTTGACCCGTATTTCCAGCTTTAAGCAGCGTTTTTGCACCCAATAAAACTTATCAACCATTTTATATTTTTAGATGGAGTATAATGATGAGTTTCATCATTCCTATAAGTTTCATATTTTTACGATACCCGGTTTTACGTTTCATGAATTAAATACTTACCGTTAACGATTTTCGGAACCGAACAACACTCCGTAAAAACAAGATAATATCAAGAAAATTCCAATCTTATCACCACCACCTCATATGAAACGTGTAAGACACATGTAGGGATGATATTTGATCATTCCTTAGATCATTACAAGTATACAACTTAACCATGGTTAGTTTTTAACCCGATATGTAGTTAACTCCAAATCCTAGCCTATAAATACTAACTTAAAAACATAGAAAAAAATGCACCACCCCTGCTATCACCTTAAGACCTTAAAAATGAATAGTGACCCGAAAATGTGAATTGTTACAAACAGGCCTACATATACAAATACATAATACTGTACAAATACATAATACTAACACACCCCCACAGTTGGAGCGGGAGGACACCGAACACTAAAACTGGAGCGAAATTCCTCAAATAAAGTTGAAGGGAATCCCTTAATGAAGATATCCGCAAACTGATAGCGAGAAGGGACATGAAGAACTCTGACTTGACCTGCAGCCACGAAATCCAGAACAAAATGAATGTCAATTTCGATATGCTTGGTTCGTTGTTGCTGAACCCGATTAGAGGACATGTAGATTGCACTAACATTATCACAGTATATAAGCGTAGCCGAAGACACCGGAGTATGTAGCTCTCGAAGGAGATTCTGCAACCAACAAGTCTCTGCAAGGGCATTGGCAACCCCACGATATTCTGCATCAGCACTGGAACGAGAAAGTGTCGGTTGGCGCTTAGAGGACCATGAGAGTAAGTTGTTGCCAAGAAATACACAATAGCTAGAAGTTGACCTCCGAGTAGTTGGGCAACCAACTCAATCAGCATCAGAATATGCAACCAATGAGATAGTAGAAGAAGAATACAACTGTAACCAGTAATCCAAAGTACCTTGAATATACCGCAAAATCCGTTTGAGAGCAGAGAAATGAGGCTCTCGCGGATCATGCATATGAAGACACACCTGCTGGACAGCATAAGAAATATCAGGGCGAGTAAATGTGAGATACTAAAGTGACCCTGCAAGACTCCGATATAATGTGGGATCGGGTACCAAAGTCCCATCATCCCCTAGTTTAGACTCAGTGTCAACAGAAGTCCGACTAGAATTATAATCAACAATGTGAGCGCGCTCAAGAATCTCTGTAGCATACTTGCATTGAGACAAAAACATTCTTGAAGAGTCACGTGTAACAGATATACCCAAAAAATAATTTAGTGATCCCAAATCTGTCATAGAGAACTCCTTATGCAAAGACGCAATAATACGCTGTAGTAATCCATCAGAAGAAGCAGTCAGTACAATATCATCAACATATAATGAAAGATAAACAGTGTCAGTCCCCTGACGATAGATAAACAAGGAGGAGTCACAGCGACTATGTGTAAATCCAATCCCAAGAACATGGGTAGCAAAGCGCTCAAACCAAGCCCGAGGAGCTTGTTTCAACCCATACAGTGATCTTCGTAACAAACAGACATAATCCGGATGCTCATTATCTCAAAAACCAGGAGGCTGGTGCATGCAAACAGTCTCTGATACCATGTAGAATATTGTGATTGATTGATTAGAATTCCCAAAACCGGGATATACAAATACAAGAGAAACCCTAGAAAATCATGGGCTTTAGCCCGATCATAAAATAACAGGCCTACATATACAAATACATGATACTGTACAAATACATAATACTAACAGGAATATCCAACAACATCCAAGTCCACTATCTCATTGATGTCTTTAACCTTGTTAACCATTCAAAATTTTCTACACTCACTTTTTCTCTACGAACTTATAGTGCAATCTACGTTACTGATCTTTTAGTGTTTCCAAAACGAGGTTATACACTTATACTCAAGACTTAAAGGCATCAAGGAACTAAATATTAACATCTCCTCAGTCCTCACGTTTACTTAAGTTTCGAATACATGTAGGAAAGCTTCGTTAGTTGGCTTGAATCATATACCAACTCTGGTAAAGCTATTTCTTGTATTATGTCACTTTTCCCTAGCATTTTGTAGAGATTTTTTAATAACATTATTAACATAAATTAAGATTAAATGGTTGGTGTTGTCTGTAATGATTTCAAGTGGTGGAAAGTAGTGGTCACGAGTCACGACTCACAAACCCAATCAACCCCATGTGTAAAGTTTTATCAGTTGTTAAAGCTCACACATTTGTCTAGTGACACTTCCAAAAAGATAATGTAATTGATAACGTCCCTTTAATTATACTTTGATAACTGATTAATGTTCTTTTTTAGGAAAATTGCATATATATTCGTGTAAAAGCTAAAAATTACATGTATATCCAGTTTAAACTCTTAATTGCATATATATTCTTTCAAATGCTTAAAAATTGCATATATATCCAATCTAAACTTAGAATTACATATATATTCTTTGTAAACCTTAAATATGTCATATAATATATCCAAATAACTATTTAATTTAAATTTACAACTCTAAAATACATGACAATTATAATTATAAAAAAAAATTTCAAATATATTTTTTCTTTATTTATAAACTTGTTGGCAATAGTATATACACTTTCATTGCAAACATATTTTATATGTGATGTATAATATATAACAACCATGATATATATTATAGTTTATTTCATATATTCGTATTAGATATGAGATAAGGTGATTTTTTTCGTGAGGTTAAACATTTTCTTGATATATTATTTTTGGTCGTTCATTTGAACCCGAGACATCGTACTCTTAAAACAAATGTGTTTATTGCAATTTTAAAATTATAACTATCATAATTTAGAGTTTAAAGTTATATTAAATAATTATTTTTATGTATATGATTTATTAGAGGTTTAGAAGGATATATATGCAATTACGAAGGTTTAGAAATGATATAATATATACAATTATTAAGTTAAGTTGGATATATTTGCAATTTTTAAGCTTTTGAAAGGATATATATACAATATAAGTTTAAGTTAGATATATACGCAATTTTGAGCTTTTACAGGGATATATATATATATATATATATATATATATATATATATATATATATATATATATATATATATATATATATATATATATATATATATATATATATACTAGTGGCAAAACCCGTCCGATGGACGGGTATGACTTGTGGTTTTTATTTTTAGGATTTAGTATAACAAATATATACTAAAAAGTAATTAAAAGTTAAATGAAACGGTTAAAATCTATAACTGATGTTACCATAATCTATAATATGGCTATAAGCAGGTAAATATTTTGATTTTTGGTTTTTATTTTTGGGATTTAATTGAACATATATATACTAAAAAGTAATTAAAAGTTAAATGAAATGGGTGGAATACCTTGTACTTGTCGAGGTTCTTCAAGTAGATAGTAAATGCTCTATGTCTACCCCTAAAGTGACATTAATATCGTGCAAGTTCACACATCATGGTCCTGTAAATGTAAACTGGCTTAAATAGCTCCAAGTGGAAGGCCACTTGAGAAAGGAGTCTCTGGAGGTGGTGTGGGAAGTGATACTGATAGATGTAGCAGATGTGGATTCTTTATTGATGCCTGCAATAACTACCATTCCAAGTTACGTACTATATTTCCCATATTCTTTCATTTTTAAGAGAAACTTTGATTGGCTAACTTGAATTTGGTAATGGACATCATCAAATTCAACCCAGTGGCAATCTAACTTGACCCCTTCTTCAATACTATGAAACCAAGAAAGCCGATATCAGTAGCTACTACTAATAATAGGTCGTATCTCAAGAAACATTTGATTACAAAACATCCTGCTAAAGGCATTATCGTTTTCGGGCTATCACCCTAGCTTTCCCTGTCTCTGCCTTTCTTTCCTAGTCCTGAGTTTTTCTCAAGGAGATACGGGTAGCTTGTATCTTGGCTTTCAAACTAAAAAGAGAATAAGAAATAAATATGTTATGAAACTAATACATACTTTCTTTCTTAAGAATAGATTTAATAAATACATGAGATGTATCTCCTTCAGAGTTATCAGATATATAACCATATCGAATTTTCCTGAAACAGAAGGCATATTACTCCCGCCGTTATTAAACCAACATTGATGCTATGAGCTTCAAATAAATCGGGATCTATAAATAGCTTGCTATTGTATATGGTCCTTAAATTTTTACCATTATACTAACCCACTCTAGAAGATTTAATAGCCAAAACCGGAAATATCCCAGAATCACACATGAAGTGTTTGGCCATCCGTGTTGCAAAATTTTCCCCATAAAGTTATATCAACACTTCTTCTAGACATATCCTTGACACGAAGGTTTCTTTCTTTACAATGTATGAAGGAAATATCCTAAAAAAACACCAATGATATCTAAACATAATTGTTATCCAAACCTTCAAATTCAGCAATTTGACAAAAATAGAATTTCTGCTTACCGGCGTACTTTAGAACTACAATGGTAGAAATAAAATATATATTCACATGTTGGTAGTTTAAAGGGAGTGTAGGAGTATAATGTGACAACTGAAATATTTTTATCGAATCTTGTTATATCCTTCATGTGTTGCCAATGTCACTTGCTGAACCAGCTTTTCTAGTGCACTTTGCGCATCACCCGAGGAAGCAGAAGGTGAAGAGGATGATATTTTTCTTTTCTTGTCTCCAGATTGAAATATCTCTCCATATGCTTCCCATGGATGATCATTCTTCAATTCAGATGACAATAACTATTATTTTACATAAAACAAATTCATGTTTTAATCAAGCAATGACCAAAACACCAACTAAATTTTAGTATGAGTCAAATAAAAAGATACGGACCGGCATTACTTAGCTTAATAGTATGATCTTAATTATACTTAGCTTAATTATTGGCAATTATACTATACGGTTTTGTATTTTGTATTAAGAATCGCATATAATTGATTATTTGCTTTATTAAACAGTTTGAATGTATAATTATATTTATAATAAATATAAGCGTTTTTTTCCCATTGGACGATATATATAGCTCCTTCATTCATTATATATTTTTTCTCATAACCCTAATATTCCGTTCCACAAGTTTTTATAACCCTAATATGTTCAAGTACACACAATTAATTAATAATGTCATAATATGTTCGTTTTTACGTTTATGCAGATTCTACTAATGGCCTTGCATTGACTTATCTTGCTTTTTCATGTTTTTTATGGAGGTTAGCATATATCATTGTGTTAGAGTTGTTTAACGCGTATGTATTATATGTATAATAATTCAGAAACATGGAGAAGTCTAGTCAAAGGGTAAAGTACATAGAACGGGAAAAGTCTCATGAGCGGTCTCATGTCAGGCCAAGGGATCGGGAACACAGAGACATCAGGAAAAGGTATGTTTTCCTTACAATTGTACATAGTCACAAAATAAAGCTATTAAGCTGTCTGCAAGAACAAAGTATACATTGTAAAGTCAAATGCAAAATAAATGTGTTAGAACGGAATGTTATACGAATTATGTAAGCACCACAACTCTTTCTTATCTCTTGTAGCATACCACACCATCAAAATTCCGTGGAGATGGCATTTATGTTGGTTTGTCGTAACTCAAATCGACATCAGGACAGACACCTCGCATAGAAGCTAAAGCTCTTGCAAGTTCTACGACATACTTAACCTGAAAATGATTAAAAAATTAATAATTATAAAAAACCATCTTCAAACGCAACACTTTAAACTACTTTTTATCTAAAAAGAAATTATTCTATTTTGATAATAGTACAATGTTATGGGTATAAAGATTTAGGTGGTACAATGCATCAAGATCATACTTTATATGCTTTTCAAAATGTGTATAACCTGTTTTCATTTTAAACTACTTCCTAAAAAATAACTTATCATAATGGCAAGTTAGGGATATGCTATAACCTCAATAGACTCGGCACATATGTGGGTTCCAAGTCTAGTGCAAGTTCATAAGCATTTTGAGCTTCTTTCTCGAGACCCTTCGCTTCATAGAGTAAACCTACAACAATCCAAAGTATAATGAGCTATAATTTCAAGATGAAGATTGTTTGTCTAATCATGTTAAAACATCTACTTTTCCTAATTTGTCCGTGCCTTCAACTTTTTATTTTTATATTAAGGTTGACTGACCAACTTCCATTATTTACTCGATTAGGCCCTTTAGTTTTTGTTTTACTGTCGTGGCGTGATCCTAAATGAGCCAAGAAAAGCTAAAGGAAGCAAACCGTGCAAAATAAATTGAAGGTTTATTCTGCCAAAAAAGTTACAAGTTTAGTGGTTTTACCATTATTAACCGACTGTAACACCAAATTGTCTCATTTGCAGCTAAATTGGGTAAAATTATCCTATAAATATTAGAGCTCGGACAGAATACCAAATAGGAAGGGAAAAAAGGTAAACATACCGGTAATACGCAATCGAGGAGCATAGTATAGTAATTAATAGTTTAAACTTCAAAAGACAAGCCTCAGCATCATGCCATTATGATAATTTCATTTAAACAATAGTTAGATCATGCCATGTTTCCATCTCCAAATTTTTAACATGTTTTCCACCAATCTATCATAACCCAAAAAAAAAAAAAAAAACTTTTTTATTCAAAGTAAAACTTTCGCTAAAAAAAGTCACACCCATAATTCAACTTTTTACCTCATGACTTTTTTTTTTTTTTTGAGATCGAAAACTTTTACTCTGAACATGAAGAACCGCAAGAATCTGTGTATACGTTTGAACAACATTCTTTATTTGACCCGAAAGTGAAATAGCTAATAAATAATAAGCAACACCGATCATTTTTTCACATTTATTTTCCAAAGCAGAGATGGCATGTTTTCCGGTACTTACACCTTCTTCAAACATACTTAAACTTAAACCAAAATTTTTTAAAGCCAGTAGTAAAGCTGGCTCGGGCCCACAATGTTGGTTTTCATGTTTATATACATATCTTAATAGATTTAAAGTGGATAGATCGTCTCCTTATGCATGCTAACACAGGACTAAAAGGAAGTACCTTTCTTTGTTGTCTATAATTCCCGCAGGTAATTCTTTTAGTTGTATAGATAGTGCCACCTTGGTACATCCTTCCATTGATTTCGAATGCGATCTTTTAAACTTAGCGATGTTAGCTCCAAGTTTGAACCTCCAACTCCTAATCCATTAATATGACAGAGAGAATTACCACCGGCAAGAACATACACCTTCATAATAATACCTCATCACCTAACATAATCCTTCAGTATTTGTTAGAACCTGTGGGGTATCATTATAAACTTTAGAAGATTCATATTATGTGACTTTTCGTAGGAAGACTTGCAGGTGGAATAGCTAATAACGTGCCATTTTTTATTGAATGCATTAAAAACGAAAAGAAATAAATGGTTATCGAATATGAGAGAAAAAAAGTTTCAAAGTGGTACGCAAGAACAAAGTATCAAAGCGTAGCATGTCCAATGGGCGAGCAAGTTGGAAGAGAGATACTTAACCGTTTGAAAACCAAATTAAATATTTTTAAGAGTAATAAAACAAACAATAAAGTTCTCATAACCAACGCCAACATTAGGGTTTAAAGGGTACGTCAAGAATATAATATTTTGTCGTTTATGGAGTTAGTGTTTATAATTAGGTTAATGTTTACATCAACCCTTATTTACAAATTTAAAAATAATATGAAAAAATATATATACTAAGGCTCGAAAAGCTCGATAACCGCTCGAGCAGAGCTATCAAAAGCTCGAGCTCGACTCATTATATGTTTTGAGCCAGTTTATTGGGCTTGAGCTCGATAAAAGCTCGGCTCGATCGAGTCGAGCTTGAACTTGAGCTCGACTTGCTTGATAAAAGCTTGGCTCGTTTACACCCTTAGCCACGAAGACTCACTTGCCATATCTTTACTACTTATAAAACATTTAGACACTTCCCTCATATTTAATTTTTAAGACTTCCTAAAATAGATTTTAAGCAAATAAAAGTCAAAAAAACATAATTTACAAGTATGTAAAGCACAAATCAAACTACAAAAACACTATTTCTTACATACAATTAATACATAATTTAAAACACTCCTTTACCAATATATACAACTATTTAAGCACAATGTACAAATACAATATTTTTAAGCAAATACAAGTAAAAATTTATAATTTACAAGTATTTGAAACACAAATTAAAACTAAAAAAACATTATTCAATACATAAAATTAATACACAATTTATTTCGCTCCTTCATCGAAATATACAACTATTTAAACACAATGTACAATCTAATTAAGCTTCCAAAACATAAATATTTAATCCAGCACCCAAAACAAAATAACATTTTTTCCGGAAAATTTAGTCACAGGGTACCCGCTGCCGCATTGCGTGGGTACCCACCTTGTAATTCATAATGATTCATTAGGCTGGTCCCAGTCGTGACCTGGGACGACCTGAGTTATCCAGCGCCACGTCAGCTTTCTCTCTCCAGTGACCTGACATGACCCGGATGCCCCAGTCGACGACCCAAGCTTTTTTTTTAAATATCAAAAGATAATATATATTTTTTATTCGTGTGTTTAAAAATATCGGTCGAGATTTCGACCGATTCTTTCGACAACCGATCTTCGACCGACTCTCCACAAAGGCAACAACCGATTTAAACATCGGTCATATGCAAGACCAACCGATATTTATTTGGACGATTGCGTCCAGCCTTAGAGTAAGTTAAGCATATTCGTGTTTTTCATTTTTTTATTTGACTCAGGAAACAACAAATCTCCCTAATTTTTTATCTTTAATAAATTGTCGGTTAATAAGAAATTTTGAGCAAATTTAAGATATTACTCATACTTTAAACTGTTGCCGTTTTGAGCAAAAAAGGCTATCAGGATTAAATTGTAAAAGATGCAGACCGCGCTTCAATCAGGAAATGATGACTATTGCAGTTTAAAATGCACTGAAGTTGCTGATCAAGACGTGTCAATAACATGGAACACTGTGAATCAGGAAATTTATCATTGTGTTAAACCCCAATCCAGATTCTAGAAAGATAAATACAAATAAAACATCTTCAAAATCCTTAGCATTGTCAAGGGATTCTAGAAGCAATGAAGTAAATGGATGAAAATAATGCTTTGAGTAACTCATTAACCTGTCATCGGATTATAGTAGTCATAGCCTCCACAAGAGTGTTCATCGCTTCTCGGTTGCAAGCCACTGATCTTGTTGGGAACGAACCAATCATCTAAAAATGATAATACAAAGATGAGATATCTTACGGTGTTTGATGCCAGTACAAGATAACGTTTCAGACCATTACATATTCTATAAACGATAACAATTAATGCTACAAAACCAAAACTTGAGAGTATACAAATGCATACCCAAATTTAGCAGCAATATCAACCTATTTGAGTGTCTACGGGTCAATTTGGGTTACTTCATTGATGACAGGTCACACACCAGATGTTAAGGGGGAAACTGTCATTTCCAACTATTGGATTCAGCTCAGGATAGTACCGTAAAATTAGGCACTTGCCTAAATGTAATTACACTACAAAAAAATGTCAACAAACATTGAAATATGCCAAGCACCTACAGTATAGTTGATAAGCATATTCCCTAAATTCTATTAGCATTACATATTAGAGTTACACGTGCTGGTATCAAAACAAAGAAAAGAATAGGCCAAAACAAATCATCACCTGGTAATCATTACCACCACCAAAAATGGAGATAACAATCACTCAGGATAGTCGAGGACTGGACGAGTGAGTTCCTGTTTTAGAAGTTTGAACCTCATAACATTATCTCCATTGCTGATCTATGTCTTCGTATTAGTGACCAAATGAAAGTTGTATATTGATCATTGTGAATTAGAGAATGGCGATATTGAAGCTGTTGTTGGAGATTTACCCAACTTAAAAGAAATTGATCTATCAGGAACTAAGTTTTCACAACTAAACTTACAACGCTTACAACTTCCTCGACTCAAATGGCTCAAGGTGCCATACTGCGATTGCCTTGAAGAACTGTTAGGGCTGCTATCAAGTATAGATGTTCTTAGAGCAAATTCATGTTGCTCACCTAAAAATATTAGACATGTAAACTTCATGCGCACAAAATATGAAGAAGTTAAAAGTTTCCCAGAATGTTCTTAACGTTGGTCGACCAAAGAACTTAAGAACAACTTCGTTCTTGATCACGATGAAGCACCTGTGGCACAGCTGCACCAAAAAGAAAGAAAAATCAATTAAATTATAAAGCAAACTGAGTAGATACCTTAACGATTCAAATGACTTACCTTAACCTTCATCATTATTTCCTCCACTCTCTGAGACATCACAGTTATCTCCTAAATTTCGTTTGATTTAGGGAACTTGCATATCCAAACACCCCTTAAAGCTGCATATTCGCAAATCAGATGCGGCTTTTCATCGCTCCACTATTTCCGGGGAACAATATCTGAAGTAATACCTATTTTCAGTAAATTGTCCTTACACAGTGAAAATCATAGTTTTGGAAATTTTTAAGCATTAAAGCAACTGCACAATAAAATAATTAAAATTTAACATACCAAAAACCAACGCACTCTGCCCCTATTCGAAAAGTAATACCTCAGGCATATCTCTTTTATAAAATTGATAACCGTTAATGTTGATCCGCCCACGCACTCTTCCCCAAAGATGATGTCTGTGTAGGCTACGTTATTGGGGTTCGCCATGTAGCTCACTTAGTGCCAGACTACAGGAGTTGGCATAAAAATGGTTACGTTTCTCATGCGCAGACACTCTCCTATATGGGTCGTTAAGTCACAGTAAGCACAAGCTCAAAATTACCTTCCTCATATTGTCAGTGGGAAGGGGTTGTGCGAACCAATTAACTACCAACATATTGCGTAATCCGTATAAACTTCGCGAGGCAACCTCCAAAGTATTGATTATGTAAGGGATCACTAATAAATTTAAGAATTGGTCAACTATACTCAAGAATCATATTATATGTTTTGGATATCAGCTTTCAACTACATCAATAATCTGGTCATACTTGGGATAAACAATTTGTTCAAATAACTGAAAAGCTAAATTAATAATAGAAAGTTATATAAGTTGACTTTGAAATAGAAAATAGACTAACCAAGTGATCTCACAGTTGCATGAACAGTGTAACCATGAGCCACAATTTCTTAACAATCCAAGAAGCTGTGAACTCAGAAGCTCCTGTAACACAAACCACTTTCCTTCACTGATCATTTATTGAGTATCTTCTCACACATGGTCGGGCACTCTCCTCAGGGCATATACCCCAGTTTGTGGCCAGCCCTCACGTATATCTCTTTCTGAAAGTTGATAATCATTAATGTTGATCCGCCCACGTACTATGCCCCTAAGTTGCTGTCTTTGTAGGCTATGTCGTGCGGTTCACCATGTATCTCACTTAGTAAAGTATCCTGTCCAATAGGCATTTATGTTGCTTGCATATCTAGTAAACAGGTTTGATGTTCAATCATTAACTACATGGAAGTATGATTGCCTATTGAAAGGTTTCCAAAATTATACTTACGGAAAATAGTCTTCTTCCTTGAGAGGCCATGAGTCGGTCTCAGCATATTTAGCATTAATGTATATAGATGGCGTTCAATAGAGAGAATTGACACGGCCATCCTGTATTATGCGTACGTAGTCAAATCTCAGCATATTTAGCATCAGTTATAGATGGCGTTGAATAGAGAGCATTGACATGACCATCATGTATTATGCGTACGTAGTCAAATCTCAAACCACATAATTATGCAAAACGATGCTGATGAATAATGCTAAAGAAAGTATAAGGCAAACATATATGACATTCAGAAAAGATTGAGGTTGATAGAATAACTAACTTTATTGACATAATGAATTAACTCGTCCATATTACGAAACCATGACTCCACATACCAATATTTGAATTCTGCCCACATAGTCCACATTACATGATTCGAGCGAGTAATGTTTGCCTGTAAGTGTAAGATAAAGTATAAATTCCAAACTTAATTTTGCTCAAAATCAATTCAATATGAATGTAGTTCACTTTTGAGACGGCTGTAGCCAGCCACTCGTGTGGTAGCTTCTTCTTCCGCTTCATGGGCTTTTTTACTTAATTCAGAATATTCTTCTAAAGAAAGTGTAACTCCAGTTTCTGGATCATTTTTAGTGGCTTCACTCCTATTAAGTGCAGCAATGGCTGCAAGAGCTAGCTTTTCTGAAGCTTCTGCAGCTTCTATTTCCTTTTGCGTAGCAAGTAGTCTGCTCGACATTATACTTGCTTCTGCTTTTGCTTGCTCTAATGTTTCTTTCGCTTTCTTTAGCTCTTCACGGGCTTTTCAGCCAGTGATTTTTCTTGATCCGCTTCTTCGGCTGCTTTTTGTAGTTGTTTTGGAAGCTCTATCATTTTTTCCCGGCCTCGTTTTCTTTTGTTTGAATGAGAGCAATTTCTGATCTTGTCCTATTTAGCTTAGCTTCAAGAGAAGCAATCGCCACTGCAGCCATCCATTCTCTCTGCTTAATTGTGGCAAGTTTTGCCTTCTCTCTCTCAAGCTCGGTGTTTAGTGAGCTGGCAGCCATTTTCAATAATCTGATTTCCTCGTTTGCTTTTACAATGTTTTATTTCACCTCTTCAACATTTTTCTTTGCTGATTGTACATCATTATTCTCAGTATTATTACTATTGTTTTGAATCTTGATTTAACTTTGATTCCATGTAAACAGCTAATTCATTTTTTAAGTCTTGAAGTATAGCTGAAGCAGTATGTATGTAGACAGCTAGTCATAACAATTTGAGCATAAAACGGGAATAACAAACTCTCAAATTCTTTATCAAAAGGACCCCAAATACTTACCTCGAGAGCATCATTCTTGTTCAAGTGGATACGCTTGACAGCAAGATAACCAATCCTCCAACATCCCGGTATCACGCTCTTTCATAACTAAAATTAAAAAGTCACATAAAGTGACCAAACAATAATTTCACAGTGACATCTGAGTGTGTGTGCCAATGGTTTAACAAAACATGAACCACATTGCACATTTAACCAATGGTTCAACATTGTCAGCATATTTGTCCCAATTTTGCAAAGATACATAAGCTCTTAAGCCTGGTATATAAGCTAACAATGTTGGAAATACCGATTCCATTTGCTTATCAGCTTAACCATAAGGTGTTTGGCTCTGTACAAAGACTCAAGAATGTTTATTAGTTATACCCAAACACCCCTGAATAAACAATCATGAAACTGAATTAGATTAAAAAAAACAATTTCTATCACAAAGTTTAAAGAAAGAACACATACCCATTAAAGCTACACTCCAATTTGATTTTTACCTCAGTAAATTTATACCTTCACAATCAAAGCCCAAACAATATTTCGAAAATGAGAGGAAATAATATAAATTTTCAGATATTATAGATACACATATGGTTACAAAAATTATATTATATAGGTTATAATTTATCTATTGATAAGCATCTTGACATTGTCCAATCGCGCTGTTGTGAACAGAATTGGCTTATTCTTGTCTTTCAACACACACCTATGTAACACTCAAATGTTACTTTCAATTTTAGATGAATAGATAAAGAGTGGCAATAATTTCGCGTGCAGGCCGATGACGGTTAGTTGCTACACGTGAATATGACCGCCTCTTTGAACATGTAGCTGCTGCAAAAAGAACAAACCGGAGAAAAGCGTGCAAATTTTGTGGATGCAAGCTGAATATTTACTCTTGTGCCTAAACGTGCAGACAAAAATCAAGACGATCCTTGGCTTCTTTAGGCTCATCTAACAAACGAGCTAATCTTGAGCTCAAATTTTACACACGAGCCGATCTTGAGCTCGGCTCTTTTACATCCCTGGTCATGTTTTATCTCAAATGTGTCCCCCAAAAACTATTATTAATGCATATAACCTCTCAACATTTGTTTTATTCACAGATTTGGGTTCTGATAACAGTTATTTAGACGTGTCGCCCCAAAACTATGTTTAATGCATACAACCTCCTAATTTTGTTTGTAATCCTAACTAACACATTTATTATTCATAGAAAAACAAAAAGAAACAAATAAGCATAGAAAAAAAATGGTTTAATTAGCGCCTGTCGGTTTGAACACAATTCCATTTTGACCTGTTAGACAAGAAAAACCAGAAAAAAGTAAGCATACCTGGCTATGTCTTCCAGAAACACTCCTCTTGATCGGAAGCATGTCACTGAAAGTATCCTCATTGCCATGGTTTACTTCAAATTCATGCCACTTTTTCCAAAAATTACCATCAAACCGAGGGTCTGCCAGCCTAGATGCATACACGTATATTTGACGCGCACGATCGATTTCTCCTATACTTTTTTCAAGCTCAGCATACTTGATGCACATCTTCATAGCATCTCTCTCTGGGAGTCCTTAAGAAGAAATTGCCTGCTCATAGATCTCCCAAGTTTTTGGAACACCATATATTTCGGCCGCACGGGCAATGTATATTTCATACATGCTCAACTGTTCGTTGGCTGGGACCGCCTTTGTTGCTTGATCATAAACTGCCATGGCTCGTTTAGCTAGACCAAAATCCTCTTCTAACTTGGCATACTGAAGATATAATGGCTTTACAACTTCAGCAGGAGCCTGTTCAACAATCATTGAATCAAACCAATAAGTTACAATCAAATTAGATGAAAAATTATGAGCGGAGAGTGAATAATACTATCCACATAATAAGCATAAATGCAATGCACAATTGACCAGTAATGTACCATTTCAACAGCATGCTCAAATAGCTCTCTAGACCTCTCAAGTTTTGACTTCCCGTATCTTTTGACAAACTTAGAGAGATAAGTAACCCAAATGTCTTTCACATGTGGATATTTGAAGATCTTCACCCCTCTTTCATAGACCTTGAAAGCATCCACGAAATACTTATGATCCTGGAGCACATGTAAGTTAAATTTTAGTTTCGGAAGCGTTGAGTAGTAGAAAAATAACATGAATAAAAATAAGGTTGCGAAATTGAAAATTGTGGATATAATGAAGAAAATACAAGTGACTTTACATGCCTCAAGGAGCAATGCATAGTTTATACTAATTTGTGGTGTGGCAATCCGAAGATCCAAGATCCGCTCAGAGACAGCACAGGTTGATTCCAAAGTGCCTAAACTTTCCTCTAAATCCACATAAAATGTCCAAAGTCTTAGAGACTTGTGCAACTTTATTTGTACTGGTTCATTGCCATCAGCAGCCACTTCAGTAGAAAATTGCAAGATAAAACGGTGTAAGTTGTAACTCTAGAGTCCAAGCTATTAGATAAATTTTTGGATCTTGGCTTGTGCTTTCTCTTTCTCATATGGGTCGTCTAGATCACCAATATTGTCATGATATTCCTATACAATTATTCAAATTCAAGAATTAAAAGAAACTTACTTTGATCAACTGTATCAAAATCAAGAACGAATTTGAACCTCGGTTGATGCATCCCACCAATTGCATGAATCTGAAATTGAAATACAAACAAAACTAATGTGCATAAAAAACATTAGGGTGATTGAATCAATAATCTCCACGCTATATATTACCTAAATCATTGACAACATACCATCATAAGAAAATTGTATAAAACCCAACATATTATTCTGAGAATCAAACAACAACAAAAAAAAAACAGCTTGTGCTTTGATTTACTTACTTGAATATTTGATTTGATAGACAACATAAGCTCCATGCACAACTACTAAACAACAACCTTTGGTGAATCCTCGTGTATTGTTTTGAATATAGCTCCATTCATGAGCATCAGAAACCTGTTGAAAGAAAAAAAAAACACGATCAGTATAAGAAAAACAAAGATCACAGCCTGTTAGGTTTTTTCTGAGACTAAAAAAAGAAGAATGCTGGAGTGTTATGTTTATCGTGTAGGTGTTCTGGTTGTACGATCGTGTATTGTTTTTTATGGGCTTAAGGGTTTTTTTTTTGTCAAATTCAAGTTGCAGGGTTTATAGATTAGAAGTTGCATAATATTTTCAAAAAAATGTGGTGGTTCAGTGGTTAACATACCACATAATTTCAGCATGGTCTTGAGTTCGAATCTATAGAGAAGTTTTTTTATAAAAAAAATATTCAATCGAATTTAATAAAAAAATATGCTTACGTGGACAAAATGAGATGACATGGAAATATGACGTGGCATTATGGGATGCCAAGTGGCATTATGACGTGGCATGCCTCCTCTTATATATAATGTATAGATATATATATGCAATTCCCCCTTTTCTTTTTAACGGAAAATTTATTAATTAAACTATATAACAAGGAACTAAAATATAACGAAATTACATAATAGCTAAGAAAAGGCTTTGAAGCCAACCAATCTAACTAATGTTTCTCTTAGTTCTAGAATTACACCAAACAAAAGCTTGACTAATAATATTACCAAAAAGCACCACCTTCGAAGGACTGTTAAAGGAAAAGATCAATTAATTACGAAAAATCCAAACGTGCTACCAAGTAATCAAAAAAGTAGCTTCCAAGTATTCCTTTACCACTTTCCTTATCTTCAGGGAGTCCATCCAAAGTAACCAGTCTTGATACGACGAGAAGAATGTAACCAGTAACCCCCACCAAGGGAATATCTTCCTCGTTATATCCCGAACCACATGGTAAGAGAAAACAAATCTTTCGAGGATTCAACATTAGAGTTGTGTATCAGATAGCTAATAAACGACAATTCCAAACCTCTCAAAGATATATTAAGTTTAGTTGGACGTTTTGTCACAATTCTTAATTTTCGGTCATTTTGCAAACTTTAAAAAAATTTACTATTCATCTCGGGAATTTACTATTCATCGGTTACTATTCATCATTTTTTAGGTCGATTTGATATTTTGAGAGGTTATTTCAAAATTTTACTATTCACAAAACACTATTCATTCCCATAGAAAAATTTATATTCATGATTTTTATTCATCATTTTTCGTAAACTAGGTTTACGAGTATCAAATTCGCGTAACCGTGAGGGTTAAGCTGCGTATTCATGGAACATCATTGAGAACACTTCATATAGACTAGATTTAGTCTACATATCATCAGTAACATCATTTTCATATTAGTTCATGCATGGGTTTGCATATTTCATTAACGTATATTTTTCTATTAAATAAACGCTATCGCACGATCATTTATTTTGAATAATTGATCCGGCACTTCCAAAATTTATTTTGATATATTTTTATACTCATTTTAAGACTATAAAAATTATATTATTAGTTTACCCGATGTTTTGAATTTATTTTGGTATATAAATTGTTATATATATATATATATATATATATATATATATATATATATATATATATATATATATATATATATATATATATATATATATATATATATTTACGACGAGTTTCGTAAATTCTAATCAACAATTATTTATTCACTCAATACTTGCGAGAAATGTATTTTTATAATTTTTATGAATTCGATATATTTTATTTTGTTCCGTTAAAATCGATTTCTAGCTAACGCTACACTTAATAATTAATTTTATGTACCAAATACACCTTATACTTGACTTTAAATACAATTAACTAATAAAAATACACAAGTTCATTCCCCAAAACCCCCCCTTTTGCCGACCTCCCCCCATGAGTCACCCATTTTCTAAAAATCTTTGACTTTAATATATGTACACATGCACATTATATTTAGATATTTGTATAATACAACTATTATATTCATTACAACACATATTTACACATACAAAAAAATGTGAAAAAAATGAAAGAAACTCTCCTTCTTCTTTGATGATGGTCGACCAAGCAAGATCAAGAAGAGAAATCCATCAAAATTTCAAGCTCAAGTATTTTTCTAGTTCATTTAGTAATCTATTTCAAGGTTTTGAAATAAAAGCCTAAAGATTAATTAAGTTTCTAGTTCCAAAAACTCTCCAATCACTCAAGTAAGTTCTAAATAATTTTTACTACTCTTTCATAATCATACTTGATCTATTTTATCATTCTAGTACAAAAATATGCAAGTATTATATGTATTCATACCACTTTTTACTTGTTTTTCTACTTATAATGAGTTCTAATCATCCTATAATTATTCCTATGAACCCTATCATTGTTGGTAAAGTTTAGGAACCCATGACACCCTAGGAAGGTGTATGGTAGGTTTAGAATAGTTTTGGTGTTGATTGGAATGGTTTAGAACAAGTATTACACTAGAGAAATCATTTTCGACAACATATATTTAAGGGCTGTTCATTTTTCTAAAATCTGGAAATTTCGACAGGTCATGGGTTATTTTGGTTTATATTTTCAGAAAATAAACTTTAAAACGAAACCGTGGTCGCTTGAACGGGTTAAAACGGATTTATAACGAAGACGTTACGCTATTTTCAAGTTTAACGACGAAAACTAATTTTCTGAAATTATACTTGCTGTCAAGGGTTAATGAGTTTAAACATTATCTAAATGAGTCGATTTATCAAAAATATATTAGTATATATTAACACGAAACTAAGGACATATAAATCGTAGAAAACCAAGCTTTAACGACTAAGTTATACGCATTTTAAATATGGCTATCGTAACTATTTTATACAAGTAATAACACTTATATATTTTCTACTAGACCAAAATGGTTATCGCAAGTGACCATGTTTTGAGCCATTTTTCATATCGATAGAATATTTTTGGGAAAACGATGTCTTTAAGTAAAAGTGAGTTCACCTAGCCTATTTTCCAAAATGTTCAACCGTTCGTCAAACGAAGTTATAACGAATAATATACGATCACTCAAACTTTTCCGAAAATTACTCATAAACTATATTTTCTTGATTTATCACTTAACGACTATCATAGGATGTTGTTTCAATGTAAATACTTGTAAAGTATTTTATAACTTGACAAGACGCTATAAACTTATTTTTCGACGATAAACTTTATTTTCAAATGCACAAGTGGTATGGATATCATATGAGTTTGCATGCACGACATTGTTTCATGACTTACATTAGAACATATCATTCATATTAGGTTGGAGATAGAGATTGCACCTCATTTCAGTGTATCCACTTTTGTCATCATAATCATTGCATCAGGTGAGTTCGTAGCCCCACTTTTACTCGTTTAATCATTTTACAAACTCTTTGGGGGAGATACATGCTCAACTATTTTAATTTCGATCACGATTATTTGCAAACTATATGTTGAATCTAAACTTATACTATATTGTTTGAACTATCATGAACTTGTTAGTCTTTTGTTTCACTCTTTATGCTCGTAAGTAGATTATGCCCGAACTAAATTGATTACTATGTTATGAACACTATTATTTGAACCACTTTCCTTAATTTTGAACCCTTCAACATATATATTTGAACTCTTTTAAATTGATTTGGACCTTTTAACATATACTTGAACACTTTGACTATTTTGAACCTTTTGATATGATTTGAGCTCTTTGACTGTTTCGAACTTTTGAACTCGACTTAAACTCTTGAACTTAATTATGAGCTTATGACTTGTTTGAACCTAATGGACCGTACGTCCTTGACATAAAGTCTCCCTTGTTCGGAGCAGCCTAAAGTCTCCCTTGTTCGGAGCAACCTAAAGCCTCCCAGGTCCGGATCAGAACATCTCACTATGTTACGGAGCGTTCTCAACCTAAAGTCTCGCCTTATTGGTGGAGCGTGCAAAGTCTCCCATGTTTGGAGCGTTCTTAATTGTATATAATAGTTGTATGATGTACTGTTCGTACATTCACATTGTTAGTCTCCTATCAGTAGGTAGTATGGATAGCGTTATTAGAGGTCGGCCAACCTCTCGTTCACTATGTTACGGGACGCATATTATTTATTCTAGGGGCTTTTCCTGGCATACATTATTATATACGTGGTGCTATACTATGAGCTATTATGACAACGTGTACTTGACTACTAGACATACTACTTTTGGCAGTGGGTTGTGAACACATAGGTTGCAAGTTTTGTATGGGCGGAACTTGGAACTGAGTGGATTTACAATGCCTTTGCTTTGTGGACTATTCTCAATGACTAAAAACTTAGACTCTCTCTTAAGAGTTTTCATATTATATGAAACGTGCATGAACGTTCTTTAAAGGCTTTACAATTCAACCAAACTCTATGAACTCACTCAACCTTTGTGTTGACACTTTTAGCATGTTTTATCTCAGGTATCTAAGGCATTCACTTCATGGCATGCATGTGGACTTATCATAGAGTCGCGGTGACGACGCGTTTCACATACATTTTATGCACTTAACTATCGTTTGATTGTAACAAACTCATTTTTGGTACATTGGAAATCTTTTGGGACCTATGTTTTGTAAACTCTGATTATTTTACTTAATCAAATGATATTTTCAAAACGACACTTTAGGTCGTTCGATATAACTGTAACTTTGATGCTATGACAATCATCCCCCAGGTATTCCATTCCGCTGCAAAACAGGTAATTTCGGGGTGTGACAAGTTTGTTCAAAGCTAACCTCCAAGCAAAAACGTTAACTTTAGTCGGCACCAATCAAAGCCACCAAGTAGGAATCCCTCTACGAACACACAGTCGATCCTTTATATATCTTCTCGTCGATGCAACAGAGAAACATCCCATAACAACAAAAACCCATATCCAACAAAGAAACTTCGTCGTCGAAACTTCTTGTCGATTATACATATATATAATTTTGGTCGCCGACGATGAAGTTTCGCAAAAAAGGAACAAAACAACGCCATTTAGTTAAAAAAAAAGTAAAAAATATCCATCTGAACTATGCGAAGAATAACGATAATTACCTTGTAATTTTAGGTATTTACAACTTTTTTATATAACAAATTTTATTTATCAAATATCTAGCAACTATTTGAGGATTTTTTTTTTATTTAAAAAAAAAGAAAAAAAAAACGTTGGAAAGGTCTTCAAATTGTGAACAAAATGAGCCAAATATTGCAATGCTTTTGAATTACATACGGATTTATAAAAAATGTTAAAATTTATTATATGTATTTTGCAAAAATAAATTTAATAAACAAAATTAAATCACACCCTTAAATTATGTAATAAGTTACAAAACTACTTTAAACTTTTACTTTTCACAATTTTTTTTATATAACAAACGTTATTTATCAATTGTCTAATAAACATTCAGCAATTTTCTTATAAACAATACCAACAAAAATACTTCAAATTCCGAATAAAATCAGTTCAATATTGCAATGTTTTTTAAATAAGTACGACTTTATAAAAAAAAAATTAAAATTTTAAATCAATTTCTTCTTGTTCTGGTGATAGGTCAAAATTTAGTAATTTTGTTATAAAAATATACCAATAAAAAGGCTCTCAATTTTAAATAAAATGAGCACCAATATTGCAATGTTTTTAATGTAGTTTTTATAGCATCGCAACATAATATGTTTTTTGCAAAAAAGTGAAGTAATTAAACAAAGTTAAGTGATTATATCATAAAAAGTTTTATCAAACAATACACCGTCGCAACATGTGGGCATATTTACTCGTTGTTTTACAATTATGGAAACTAATCACGGTTACAAAATCTATGGTATGATTGGCGTGCCTTCAGTACTAACGGAGTAAAGCCTCCGTTAACAAACAAATAGCAGGTGTGCTAATTAACGTAAAGTTTGATAAGCCATAGTAAAAAAAAACACCAATACACAAAGCATGACCACAGTCCAAATCTTCGATCCATTTAAGACAAGAGGAGAATATCGCGTGTACCCCAATTACTTAATGTGCCTTCATATATTCTCAATAATAACGATAATTGTACATGGGTGTGTCCCCTCTCAAGCATGAAGAAAAACGCAACCTATATACGGAGCCTTCTATTGGCTGATAGGAACCTGCTCCCTCATAACCAATCCGGTTCAATTGTTCAAACACATGGCAAGGTCATCACTTGTGCTCGACTAACGTAGCGTGTTTCTAAAAAAAAATTTAGGTCACCAAATACCAATCTACTCCCCTCGTAGGTTTTGATCATTAGGTGCAATCTATTGCACGGTGACTATTTTAACACAAGTAATAAACGAGCAATGATAGGGAGGACTAAAACATAAGCCTAAATTCATGCCTAATCCATTCATCATTTGACACATCACATTGACATTTTCTCACTCCTAATTTCAACTATTGATTTTGACACATGTATTGATCTTGTAGTTAGGCATGTTTTTAGGCCTACATTTTAGGCATGAGTATCATTTCTCTAAACGATATATATGTAGATATTTCAAAGAATTCATGTATAAGAAGTTGTAGTTATTGTGATTTATAGAGGGAAAATTATACCAGAACTAAGCAAATGTTATCACTACGAGGCTTTATTCAACCCGTGCGATGCACCGACTGTGTCTAATATTTCATAGCTAAATGGTTGGTGCTTTGCAATCCTTTTCATTTTCACAGTTGTATCGAGCTCAAGGTATATCACTGTACTTCTTTAGTTTGTCCTACCTTTTTATCTATGGTTTCAACTTCCAACCCATCATTATTAGATTATGTGTACAAATCACGATATGCACATCATTAGCGATAGCCTGAAATTGTTACATGTGCCAATACCAATTGAAAACACATTATTATGAAGTGTTATAATATGTGATATAAATACTTTGCAACACATGTATTCCACCCAATCAAACATGTGGTGGCACCAACATACTTTCCAGGTTCTTTGTTGATTTATAAAATATATATACAAAAAAATAAAACTGGCTCATAAAGTGTATGCAGCTCAACTTGATCTGACCCGTACTAAAAATGTCCAACCTGCCCATCTTGCCACATGTTATTTTGATACTTGAGTTTTCACCATAGGGTATGAGAATGAAACTTCTTATTCCTGTTGTACATCATGATATTGACACGATTGTTCTGTTTGCATATAAAATAATGTAGTAGTTACATTTGACATTCGTTTTCTGTTTTTCTCATATAATTGGATAATAGGAGAACCTTTTAGCAAAACATGTTTCCATGACATGTTCTTGTTATCCAACTACAGTTGTGTGGCTAATCATAGTACTTTCAATCTCCTCAGGTAGTAGCACTTCGTGGATCTTATCATGGAGATACATTGGATGCTATGGATGCACAGGCCTCATCGTCATACACTGGGTTTCTCCAACAACCATGGTAGGTTTACGTTTTATTATTTGTGCATGTTAATAGTTTATCATATCAGACGCTCTTGTGTACATTTTCCCCAGTGCATGGGTCGAAATGGCCTCCGTTTTTTAATTTTCCGTATGAATAATTGTGTATAGTACTGTGGCAAGAAGTTACTATACTTGATACTTGGTAATATGAAGGCTGAAAGAGATGTTTTCAACAATCTCCATATTAGATTATTATTAAAAAAATTCAGGTACACTGGAAGAGGCTTTTTTCTGGATCCACCGCTGGTTTCTATGTGTGACGGAGTCTGGGAATAGTTGTTCCTAGAGAGATGCATGATGAAGATGCTAGTGAGAGATAGTATTTTCTTTTTTTTCTGAGTTTCGGTTGTGGTAGCTGAGGAGAGGTATGATGATTGGTGAATTGAATCGAAGTGTGTGTTATTTATACTTACAAATAATGGCTTTTAAGTTTGAGATGCTAATGGTTTGTCTTCTTGAAACTCCAAAAACACTTCAACTTCATCTTCTTGAAACTCCAACAACACTTCAACTTCACATTAAATTAATTCATTCAATCTTTAAGTTATGCATTGAATTCTCTATATTGATAAATCGATGTAATTGATAGAGGTTTTGTGTAGCTTTAGCTATGTTATACCATACTTAATTTTGTGCACAATGCCTCTTGCACATTAAATTAAGCACTTCAATCTTTAGATAGTATAGATTTTAAATAGGTTATTGTAAAAATTCCAGTTACGAAAACTACTTAGCTATCCATGTAGTTGCGTTCTTACAAGTTTGCTTAACATTTTTCAAACGATTGAGCACTTCCTAATTATCATCTCTCAGGCTTTTATTTTGGATCGATTTTGAGCTATAACTAAATGTTGGGATTTTAGAACCAGTTAACCATTAACCTCTACGAGTACGCAGCGGATATTGGATCTAGTTAACGCAATTATGTTAAGCACGTAATTAATAAACAAATAATTAATACAATATTAATTAATTAAAAGGAATATAGAAAAGCTAACATTGCTTGGCAATTGATCTTTAGTAACGGACAATAAAACCAATACGAAACTCAGCATCTAAAATAGATATCTCTACGGTTGCTCACACAAACACGTCAAACAAATATGTAACGATGCTAGTCGATTGCTTCACGTTAAACAACGGAACACGGTGTTCTTGTTATTGGATCTTGGCATCACATGATCGAATCCCCTAGGGATATCATACTGATTGTCGAACACAACAAGGAAAAATATGCATGCATTTAATATTTGCATGCATGTAACTTTGCATGCATACTATGGTCATCATGCATAGTATCATGCATATAATTCATTCTATGGTTTTACTGTTGCCAAATAGTTGTAAGGAAAAAGAATATACGGACTTTTGGTTTTCTTTTGTATATCGTATCTCACCACAAAGATATGTGGTATATATAGGAGATAAACTTGTCCACCAAGTTTGTCCATCAACTTCACAACTTTCACAAACCGACACTCTCCTCCCCTCCTAGAACCTTCCCATAACTTGCCACATTGGAAGGAGGTCCGGGAGTTTCATTTTCCGACATCCAAATCCCTCCCTTTATTATTATTTTTTAACGTATATTAAAATTAGTTAAAGCGTCTAACGATTTAAACTAATAACCGTTGAATTATTTCGTGAAACATATTATACATTTAATAAATATAATAACATATATATATTAAATACATAATAAACGTACTCTAATGTTTAATGTGTGTGCCCCCAATAGGCTCACACACTTTTAGTGTTTACGCGTGTTTTAAACTCCCACAATCCAACACTAAACGGCTTTATGCTCACCCATCCAACCATATAAGTGAGTATGAAAATGTCCATTGTCATGGACTTATGGGCACCAAACCAATATACTGAAATGTGCACGGCAGTATAAGGGATATTAAAAAATAATCAAACTAGGATCTCAAACCAAAAGCCCCCAAACAGTTTACCAAGGTTCAATAGTGTTGAAATAGTTAACTCAACCTGGAATAATAAGTGTAGGGACTAATGTTGCCATTTCTAATTTTTCAGTTATAGCTTAGGAATAGTTTTTAGCTCAAGTTAACAAGAAGTTGGAACTCTGAGGACTGATGTTGACTCAAGCTGGAAGTTCTATTTCAAGGCTATATAAGCTCACATTAGGATTAGGGTTTTATTATCTTCTCCACATTATTCACACACAGATATAAGTCTCTGATTATCAACCAAGTTAGATTGTGTTCTGATCATTGTGTTTTGATCATTCTTGTTATATTTCATTATGAGTTGAGTGTTTGTATTGATACTATTGGCAAGTTAGTCAATAGATCTGCACCTGAGTAGCAGTGGCAGATTTGTGAGTGTTCTTGATTATTGGTTTGTGTACTGATTGAGATCAGTGTCTCTCTGATCTTGTGTTTGGTTTGGTTGATAATAAAAGTGACTTGAATTGAGATTCAAGTTGTGTTTACAGTTTTGTTATAAAATTTTACATGGTATCAGAGCAAGGCTCTTCATCTTGCTCGTTAAAATCGATTTCGGGAAAATTAGGGTTTCAAAAATTTGGGGGTTTTTCAAATTAGTTTGATTAAACCTGATTAACTGTGGTTAATTAGTGTCTTTTGGCTCTAATTGATCAATTTTAAAAGATTTTACAAAACGCCTAATTTTTTAGAAAATTAGGGTTTGGGTATTTTTGGGGGTTTGATCTCTAGCTTCGATTGGTGGTTGGTTCTTGGTGTTCTTGATCCTTTCTGGTGAATCTTGGTGGTTCTGGGTTGATTGAGATCGTGTGGGTTGTGATTCTTGTCTCAAGAATCATAATCAGTGTTCTTGTTCCGCTGCTTTCTGGATTTGCGTGCACTGTAACACCTCTCGCACTCTTTATCTTTCTTTATTCTTATTTCTTGTTTAGATTGACGGGGAGTAGGAGTTGAGATTGTTGGAGGTGATTGTGATTGTTGTTGGAGTGTGGATTGTCTGTTTTAGTTGTGGTTGCTTGATCTTGAGTGATCTGCCCTTGACCTACCACCTTGAGTGGCAAGGAAGCCTGGGAACTACCTTCTTGTCCTTTCTTGTGTATTTGCTTGTTTTTCAGTATGTCTGTTCATGGTTATACTGATGATGAATATGAGGCTGATGAGCCTGTTATTCTGATTAGCAAATTGGATCTTAGTAATCCATTGCATTTGCATCCTAATGACTCTGCCACCTTAACTGTTGTGTCTCTCAAATTAAAAGGGACTGCAAATTATAATGTGTGGTCTTGTGCTATGTTGCTAGCATTAGAAGGAAATAATAAAATTGGTTTTATAGATGGGTCTTGTAGAAGATCTAATGCTGATGAGGTTCTAGGTAGACAATGGGATAGGGTTAATGCTGTTGTTTTGGGGAAAATTTTTTCAAAAAAAGCTTCTGATGTGTGGAATGAATTGCAAGAAATGTTTGATAGAGTTGATGGTTCTGTTACATTTAACTTGCACCATAAGATCAACTCTTTGTCTCAAAATGGTAGTACTATTGCTGAATATTTTAATAAGTTGTCTACTCTGTGGAAACAGTTTGATGCCTTGGTTAAGTTGCCTAGATGTACCTATCATGCTGCTGATGATTTTAAAAAACATAATCAATTGATGAAATTAATGCAGTTCTTAATGGGATTAGATGAGTCTTATATGCAAATTAGAAGTAACATTCTGTCTAGAGACCCTCTCCCTGATGTTAAAGGGGCTTTTGCTGTCATTTCTAGTGAGGAATCTCACAGGTCTGTGGTCACTGGTTCAGATGGTGGGACTTCTCAAAAGTCTCATTCATTTGTGTTCAACTCCAGTGTACCAAATAGAGGGAACACACAGAGGTCTTCTACCTCTGGAAGTTCTTTCAGACCTAACAATGGCCCTAGAAATAATGATACTAGAAGGACTGCTGGTGGTCCTGTTTTAGTTTGTGAACATTGTGGCTTCAATGGTCACATTGTGGATAGGTGCTTTAAGATCATTGGGTACCCTGCTGATTTTGGGAAAAATAGAAAGAATAGTAACAATCAGGGTGCTCAAAATTTTAATAAGAGATTTGTTAACAATAATAATTTTGTTGGTTCTAGTTCTATCTCTGCCTTTTCTGATGAACAGATATCTAAACTCATTTCTTTGATTAAGGAGAACTCTGTTACTAATAATGGAAATGGAAAGACTGTGCATGCCAATATGGCAGGTATTGTCTTCAATAAAAGTAAATTTTTTAATCAAAACTTTAAAAGGTTCTTTTGTCATAATAGTAAAATGAGGGTTGCATTGGTTGCAGCAGGTATTATTGTAGATTCTGGTGCAAATCAACATCTTACATATACTGATAAATATTTAGTGAATGTCATTGATATTTCTAAGCTTGGTATTAAGGTGTCTCATCCCAATGGGACTGAAGCCTTAATTACTAAGGTTGGAAACATGGTTCTCACTAAACATTTAACATTATATGATGTGTTGGTTGTTCCTGAATACTGTGTCAGTTTAATGTCTGTTCATAAGGTGGCTAGAGATAGTAAGTTTATTGTTGCTTTTGATGAGACCAAATGTTATGTTTTACCTCAGGATTTGAGGGGAATGAATGTTCTGGGGATTGGTAGACGGATGGATGGTTTGTATTACTTTGATGGAGATCAAGGTATTGGCCTAAGGGTTAAAAATTTTAAGTCTGCCTGTGATTTGACCAAGAAAACTTGGCATTGCAGACTTGGTCATCCCTCTGACCAAGTCTTAGCAGTGTTGAAGGGTGAAATCAATTTTCAAAATAAAGATGAAATTGAGCCTTGTGACATTTGTCAACAGGCTAAACAAACCAGAGAGGCCCTTTCCTCTAAGTGACCATAAAACTTTGGCTTTAGGTGACTTAGTTCATCTAGATCTTTGGGGTCCTTATAAAATAAAAAGTAAAGAAGGTCACAGATTCTTTTTAACCATTGTTGATGATTTCACCAGGGCAGTTTGGGTTTACTTACTTAAGAGTAGGCAAGAGGTGTTTGATTATATTCAAATCTTTTATAATCTAATTAAAACACAGTTTGAAAAGTGTGTTAAAATATTTAGAAGTGATAATGGTACTGAATTTGTTAATACTCAATTTAATGGATTTTGTGAGAAAAATGGCATTATTCATCAAACATCTTGTACTTACACACCTCAACAGAATGGGGTTGTTGAGAGGAAACATAGGCATCTCTTAAATGTTGTCAGATCCCTTATGTTTCAGGGGGGATTGCCTTTATATTTGTGGTCTGAATGCATTCTAACTGCTACTTACTTGATTAACAGATTGCCATCTTCAGTGCTGAATGGATTGTCTCCCTTTAATCTTGTTTTTAATAGAAAACCTAAACTAAATCATTTAAGAACTTTTGGTTGTCTTTGCTTTGCTACCATTCTTACCAATAATGATAAGTTTAGTAGTAGGGCTGAAAAATGTGTTTTAGTTGGGTATTCCAATTTTCAAAAGGTTATAAACTTTATAGTCTTGAAAGGAAACAATTTATATTCTCTAGAGATGTAAGATTTTTTGAAAATGTTTTTCCTTTCAAGATTAAAAACTCTTTTGTTGCTCCTGACCCTCTCAGCCAGAGTTTGAATCATGTTGTTGGATATTCGATTTCATAAACACATAACAAACAATAATATGGTCGAATTATTTAGAGGTTTTAGAGAGAGAAAGTGGGAGCCTTTCTAGAGAGAGAAAGTGAAAGAAAACATAGAAGGTTAGATTAGGATGAATGAAAGGTCCAACCCTCTACCTTGGGAGGTAGAGGGTATTTATAGTTACAAACATAACGACCTCCTATCGGCCTGTGGATCAGGTATACAGTGGGTAAAGACCCGTCCTTCCTCCACGGTGTTGTTCTAAACTAAATAGCTAACTAAATAACTAGTAAATAACGAAATGTCGACGAGCTAAATTATGCTAGATTATATATGGGGTGACCGACACTTCACTATGGAATTTCTAATTCCTAACAATCTCCCCCTAAGGGAGGTCACCCCATGTTTTACATTTTGAATCCTAGCATTCTGTTTAATCTTCAGTCTTGAGCTCGTAGACTTAAATTCTTCAACTTCCGCATCATTTATGCTTTAGCAGTGATACTTCAAAGTCCGAGTGCTTAGTACTTTCAGTGGAGGCCTTTAACTGATCCACATCTTTGATGATCTTCGAGCTTTCTTTGAGATCATCAGCCACAGTAAATCTCTCTGGATCATCCATAGTAGTGTTGCCTTCATGTGAAGTTGTAACTTTCAGACCGACATGCTCACACTTTTGAATCATGACATCTTTCCATCAGAGTAGCGGAAGCCTTACTGGTTCATGATATTTGCAGCAGCGTAGCAGAAGCATAGTATAAAAATATCAGAACCAGGTTATGTAGATATGCACCAGTCATGATTTCTTCAATTAAGTGAGGTTGCTGTGAACATGCGGCTTTGGATTGACTCCTCAATTCTGATCAGCTGCAATCGTCGGAATGTACCTGCAAACAACAGTTAGCAATAAAACACACGAAAGTGTCTTTGATCACTTTCGCTGAATTGAGGTACACGGCCCACGGTTCCCCGTTGATCAGTATAAATACTGCCTGTGATCAGGTAGGATTCCTAAGAATCTCCTTGACAGGGTTTCGCAGCTGTTCTAGCTGTTCTCAAACCGGAACGTCTCAAAGAAGACAACACGGAGTGAGTGAACCAGCAAATTGAGATTCACTGATTGATGAAAAATGATTTGAAAAGCAATCGTGTATTGCTTGAAGAAAGAGTTTTGCAATACAACGAAGGTTTTATGAGAAAGATCAGTTTTCAATCAAAATACTTTTTGTATTAGAGAATGAGTACACATTCGACGTGCTAGCGAAAAGAAGAGATTCGCACATCGAACGGTTTTTCTAAGAGTATTTTTCAATCAGAGATACTTTTTGAATTTTGAAAACATAAGTACACATTCGACGTGCTAGAGAAAAGAGGATTTGCACATCGAACGGTTTTTTTCAAAAGTATTCGTCAATTCCATTCCTGGACCAAGGTTGATTCACGAGTGAATCGCCCCATCGTTTCTATCCAGTTGTCACAAGTTTGATCTTTTGAAAAGATCTCACATGTCACCCACCAAGAGCTTGTTTGATGTTGGCTCTAGAAGGATTTCCATCTTCATCGTAAATATTTTTACATATCACTCGGATGTTCTGGCAATACCACAAGGATAATGCGTAGGACTCTTAATATATATACTTACTTTCCACATTGTGTGAAACAGCAAGTCTTCAATAATTGTGTCCTAATGAGATATTGTGGATGATCTCTTGGCTCTAGACTCAGTTGTGCATATTTGGTTCCTGTGTCGGAGACTAGGGAGAGGGTCTCCTTCTTCAATATCAACAATCTCTAAGAGAAAGTCGATAGATTATGTCGGTTCCCCGTGAGAATGAAACAAGCCCTTTTAAGAGGAACTTGAGTGGCTTGGGAAGTTGTAGTGCAGTGCATCACTGGGTCCATGATGTCTTGTCTTCAATACCAGTGTTACCTTAGTAACCACCAGTAGCATATGAATTGAACCCGGTTTCTGCCCTAAGGTTGAATTGATGGAGGGCTATTTCTTTTCACCCTTTTATCATTCATTTCTTTTTCATTCTTCAACCCCTTCAGTGCTTACCGAGACTTCATTACTAGAACCTTGTTGGGTTTATTCCAGTACTAGCTCTGTCTCAGTCCGCACTCTTCCCATTTCTCATTTTTCTCCTTTTTTTCATCATACCTAAGGACTCTACACTATCTAGTGGATTGTCCCTGGGTAGATCCCTTCGGTACTGGCGGATCGTGGGAACAAATACCTAACCTAACCATCCTTATAACACCATGCATAAAGTAAGTTGGTCGGTCTTTTGGTACAGTTCATTCTTCCTTAAAACCAATTGAAAAATCATTTGGAAAAACAATCAAGGTACTTGTGATACGAGATCAAAGCATTATGTACCTTAATAGTTTTGATCATTTTAGAAATGCTCCCCCTCAACATGTGCATATGATATAAAATTGTTTGGCACATGGAGGCAAGAGTTCTTTGAAATAATTTCTTTGAAATAATTTCTTGATCACAATTTCGTACGAAAAAGCCATTTGATTTTCTTGGTAAAATTCTCCCCCTCAATATGTGCATAGGATTTTTGAAATCATTTTTATCACATAGAGGCAAGAGTTCTTTTGAAGCACATCCACAATCACAAAATCCATTAAGAAAACCATTTGAAAACACAATCAAGGTACTTTATAATCTCTTTTAAAAAACTTTTGTACCTCGATGGTTTTGCTCCCCCTCAATATGTGCTTCGAGATTCGAAAGCGTTTAGCACATATGAGAGAGCAGCTTGCACAACTGAATCAAAACGATCAACTTTTATCAAATTTCATTATTAAATCACAAATTCTCCCCCGATCAAAAATATCAAATCCTTTGAGATTTTGGATCCCAAGTGATTTAATTAGGTTTAGAAAACATGGGAGAAAATGTGGCCTTGTTTAAATACTCATCTGGTTTTTTGGATAAATCCTCCTCCTCATCATGTGCATTGAGTATGAAGTCGTTTGGCACATGGAGGCAGGAGTGCCTTTAAAGGACTAAAATCAATTCCATTTAAACAGATAAGAGATTTAACTCACGATCTCTACCCCGATCAGAAATATCAAACCATTTGAGATTTATGATCCCAACTGATTTAAATCATTTAGAAAAAATTTGGGGAAAGACGTGGCAAGATTCAATTTTGAAAGATGACAGATAAGGACCATTTTAAGACATTAAAGATTGTTAGTGTCAGGTATGATAGTTTTTAAGAGATCTTTTAAGTAAAACAAAACAATTTCACAATCAAACAAGAACAGAAAAAATTTCATTTTGAAAGACCTTGATTCTAAAGAAAAAATCATACCATGACATAACATTAAATCTTTAGATCACCACATTTTAACGTACAAAGCGGAACTTTTGTGAAGAAATATCATTTGAAAATATTTTATTTTAAATCACTCTCCCCATCAATCCATGACAGAAGTCAATAATTGAGTGACTTAGGTTTTGATAAAAAGAAGTCCGGTGATTTTCAAAATTAAGTTCAATTTATTTTCAAAACAATATTTTTCCATTTTCAAAACAATTTAATCAAATTATTCAAAATTGTTTAAAAATGGTGTCCTGCACAAAGATACGTTAGGTGGTTGAGAAGCTTCTGTTGTTGTTGCTGTAGGGTTTGGAAGAAAAACCGTCTGCAGAAGCAGTGAGACTTCTTCTTACGTTGCATTTAGAATGCCAACTGAGGTCCAATTAAGCTCCGTTTCTTCAATCACTTAGAAGAAAACCATCTGCTGATGCAGTGAGACCTCTTACGTTGCATATATGCCAACTCTCCATAGAAGTCCAGTTAAGCTCCGTTTCTTCATATGTCAACCCAAGATATAGTTACCCTTTCCTTTCGGCATCCAATCATCATCAATAGTGGGATCCGGATCGGGAACATTCTTATACTGATATACCTGCATACGTTAGTGAACATACATACAGATATATGGTGGTCGACATCACCCAAACAGTAATCGACTAATAAAAGTCAATCCAACATATCAATCAATTCATACATGGCATGGGGTTTATGTGTTAATCAAACTCTAATCATCTAAACCTAACAATCATATCCTAAATTCCTAGTCCTTCGACACAGGCAATTATCATTTTTAATTAAGCACGTAGGATAATTAAGAAAGCTCGTTAGATGATATAGATTTGAAAACATTCTCCCCCTCAATCAATGACTCATTTTATAAGAAGTTTTAAAAGCGCTGAAGTCATTGATTGAGTTTTCAATTTTTTATAGAAACTCTGAATCAGATTGTTTTTAAAGCAACTCATTTACCACCATTTTTTGAAAAACAACAAATATTTTCCTGAAGAATTTTAGACGGAAAAACATTTGTGTAGGAACAGCAGTCCTTCGACATACTTTCCTCATTTGTTTTTTAGGATAAGTGCACGAAATATTTAGAAAATAGGTTTAGCGCAACACTTTCCTTTCTTTAAAAGAACGGGTTGCTATCTGAAATAATAGCAAGCCATTTTGTTGAAGCCCGGGTTACAGTCTGAAGTAACTGTAAGCCATATTTTGAGACATGTTTAAAAAGAAATATTTACACCTCCTGCTCGAACTTCATCTAAAGTCCCGTGCCATTATTGAATGACATTTCTAAGACCGTAGATGTTATCGATACCAGAAGACATGTCTTGAGAAAACATATATATATATATATATATATATATATATATATATATATATATATTTTTTTTTTTTTTAAATTTTCTGATTTTTATGGATTTTTGAAGATTTTATATTTTTCTATTTTCTTTTTGTAGGTTTTATAATTTTGTATTTTGTTTTTCGAATAAATATATACAAGAGATAAATTAGTTTAAGAGAATGATGAAATGAGTACCGAGATAAAGGTATCGTTCAGCACGTTGTAGAAGAAAGGAATCAACATCTCTTAAACTTTCGCCACCAAAGCATCCGAGGCTTCTAAGAAAATCTTCTGATCATGAGCCTTCTCAATTTGAATCTTTGGTAGCTTCCCCCCAAACCGACAAACATCGAATAAAGACCATTTCCCTAAGAAGTAAAGTTGAATACAAAGCGGTCTCATTGATTGAAGCTCAGCACCCTGAAGAACACGAGAACACCGAAGTAACAAGTTGAAACATTGATCGTCTCAGTGGTTATCAAATCCGGATTAACTGATTACGACCGATCACATGAACCTGTTGTGCATCCCCGATGTACACCTTACTCTTCGAGATTGACCAGTTGTCTAGTTAGGGGAACAATATATCAACATCTTCATTTTACCAAGTGCATTCCAGTTATATAACATATAACCAATCAGCACATAATGTACACATGTACCCAACAAGAGTAGAGACGATGACATCCACGTAACATGTTGAGTCACTAATCATCTCTGTGGATGTCAACTCTGAAATAACTGAATTAGCTCGATTAAGTGAACATGTTGTGCATATAACCGGAAGCACTTTATCATAAACCGTATATAAGATGTCGATAGGCAGTATCATCTCACGTTCCAAATATTCTTCTCACATTTCTTCCAACTGAACACTGAAGTAACAAAAACCAAAGGTCTCCAGAGACCACTTCCCCTAAATAGTTGGAATAATATATATCCTTCCCCCAAATAGTTTTGATACCTCAGAATCAGCAAAACATAATATATCCATAAACTTGAAATCTTGTGAGAAGAACTCAATTAGCCCAAGTGAATCCTGTGAGAATCAACTGCTACATAAACTCTCTCTGACTATCTTTATCAACCCATATGTAGACAATTTGAAGTGACCACTGTTGAAGAAAAACCCGATATACCAAACTTGAAACTGAAGTCGAATTCCCCGCATTTGTGTCTTAAGCTTGCACTTAAAGATGAAAGAACGGTGTCGAGAATCTATGCTTCAAGCAAATCTCTAAGTACTCACTACTCAAACAAAGTATGAGACATTAACACCTCTTGCGATTATCCACACCGTCATATGCGTGTGACACTGAGTAAAACAAAGTAACTCCTAATAGTGATAGTTAACCAGGTCTTCAATCATCCACCTCGACTGCTGGTAACTAGATAACCCAAGTCTTCAACTCAAATACTTAAGCCCGAGCAAGTTATCAAATAAGAACACGCCTTTGTGAACGTCAACTTCAACCTCAAATAAGTTATAAATGAGTAACTTCGAAGTAATCAACTTGTGTCAAATGTCCAACACGTGAATAAACATACAATAAGATGTACATTGACCCACTGACTGAACCGGAGCAAATGATTCCTCAACATCAATGCATTCTTCCTTACGGTATACATGTAGAAACTGATCTGAAAGATTTACCAATAATGTTTTTAAGCGGATGAGGAAGTCATTTTCCTTAATGTTCATGTGGTTGATTTACAGAGTGCACATTTGGAGAAGAAAAATGAAACAATGATCCGTGAAGATTTGGCAAAGGAATACCAAAGAGCGGATCACTATTCATGAGTGCAACTGCAATGATAGTCATTTAACAACGCCTTGTGAAGTAACTAGAGATAAGGTTTCTTGAGAATTCCAAGAAGTACTTCTTAGATGGTGAACCAGTTGAGTCAATAGAAACCAGAGCATGAGCTTCAGAAGCTGGATGATCAACATTCGTTAGAGGTTGGAAGTACTCATCAAACATATCTTTGAAAAACAATGAATCCCAAACAATGAATCCCAATTATCCTTAGTAATTGAAGCATTAGGCGTTGGAGGAGTGTCATCAAAAATCAAGCAATGAATCATTGCTAAAGAATCTGAGCAAGTCTAATTGGGGATAAAATTTTGGCTTTTCAATCTCCCCCAATTAGTGCTCTCCCCTAAACTGACGAAGATTTTCAAGTGTTCTTCTCAGCCCGGATTAAGAAGAAGTCATTAGATCATCAAATGCAATTCGTCTTTAGTCTTCTAATCATGTAGCTTTCAAATGTAGATTAGACTGTAGACTCGACCTTCTTCAAGATTATCCGAATGGGGAAATAGACAGTTAACATCTTCTTCACACCAAAGGCATTCCCGTTAACTTGTAAATAGCCTATCCCCTTAATTAAAATCCCTCCCAATCAAACAAGAACAGAAAGATGTTCATAAAAGAAATCAGCCCAGCAACTAGAAGCACTTTGTCATTTAATCATATCAGCCCGTGTGAAGATGTCAACCAACGGCTCTTAGAAGAAACTACATGTGAAGATGATCCGATAAGAAGAATCTCGGTTCTTACATGGGTTAGGAGCCGTTTGACCATATATTCTCAAATATCAGTCAACCATGCAAAAAATTCACACTTCTTCTCCCCCTCAAGAATTGCATACAGAGATGCCATTCTTGATTAACCAAGTGATTATCATCCAAATGTATTATATTCACACTTCTCCCCCCCAAAATTAGCACATGATGTCGCCATCTTCATTATATTGAGCAAGAGGAATAAGAGTAATTATCAGTAGTCCGGTTCACTTGATGACTGAAGCGCATGGAAAAAGCATGAAGCATGTTGATGAAGAATGTCGATGAGAATGGTCATAAACATGAAGATTTCTCTTCTTAAGAAGATAAAGCGCACTGAAGCGTACACCTTTCTTTTCTTTGAGGAACGGGGCCTGAAGTGTTATCTGCAGACGCCATAATGATGAAGTACGAGGCCTGAACTGATTTGAACAGACGTCATAGCCGATTGAATATCAATGTTGAGTAACTAGAACCCGTGAATTATGAGATATCAATCCTTTTGTTATCCATACTTTAAGCCAGTCCATGTATTGAAGGATCGAAGTATCTGCAACTGAGTAAGGACTACCTGCACTAATATTACAAACTTGGTTGCATATATTATGGTTAGTGACATCAGTATCCAAACCCTTTGGGGTTTCACGGTCAACATTGAGAATGCTATTGGTAAACATCTTTCCTGTAGGTATCCACCTAAGTCTGGCATCCTTAAAAATTCTACCAGATTGTATCCACTTATGGTAAGGTATAGGATTGTTAGGCATCTTATGCATAGTGAGAGACTTATCCTTATTCCTAGTTTCCAAAGATTTAGCAGTTGGTAACCATCTAGGTGAGGCTTTTGGTTTCATTTGCTTCATTTGCACTGTGGATGACTTAGTGTGAATCCTAGACTTAACAGGTTGTACCATTGCATGAGCATTTACATTCTTCAGGGATTTTGTGAAACATTTATCATGATTAGCATTAAAGATACATTTCAGACACTTTGAGCAAACAGCTTGTTTGGATTCAGAAATTGATCTAGATTTCTTAGAGTGATCTGCTATGGGAGTAGCTTTAATCGAAACGCAACTACTCTTAGATGTACGCCAATCCCTAGTCTTTAGATTAGTGTTCCTAGGTAATGGTTTAGAACTACTAGCAGTGCCTTGAAATTTTGAAGAATTCATCATCCTAGGTCTTACACCTAAAATTCCATCTTTACGATTATGTGCCTTCTTTCTAGCCATTTCAAGATAAGAGTTCTTATACAAGTCATTCATATCAATTTTCCTAGGCAAGTGAGGTGAAGTGACTGGTTTTGTCAAAACTTGTTTCGCATCAACTTGGGAGGCAAACCGCGTTTTTGAAAATTTTGGTCGTTCAGATCTAAACGCATTCGGTTGTCTAATAACAGGTTTCCCCAAGTTTGATGGTTTTGAAAACTTAGTGTTCACACTATTCCCTGTTGTTTTTCTGAGCTCATTTTTTAAAGCAACAATAGCGAAACTCTTTTCCTGAAGTTGAGCTTTGAGATCATCAATTTTTTCTATCAAAGAGTTTGTTTCCATTGACTTAGTTCTAGCTTCTTTGACAGAGTCACTTAGTTCTATGTGATTCTTTCTCAAAGACTCATTTTCCTTTAGTAATTTGGCCACACAAACAGCTAATTCATCATTTCTCATTTGAATATCATCAATAGCATTAACATCAGAATTACTTGTAACCAAATTACTTTTCACATGCATACCAGAAATATGTTTCTTCAAATTGTTGATGGTTGATTCTTTGTCTTGAAGCTGAGCTTTCAAAGTGTTCATTTCAAAAAGTTCACGGAATTCAGGAAGTTCCAGATTTTTACATGGTTTGTTAATTTGTAAACTTTCTTCTTTACTTTGTATCGCAATTTCAAGTGAAATGCAATGTTTTTCAAGATTTGAGAATTTGTTTGAAAGTTCATCAAAAGCCTTTTTATCAACCTTATTGTTTGTTTTGAAACACTTAATCTCAGACTCAGCCTCAGTAACAGAATATTCATGAAAGTCATGTTCAGCATCATGATCAGTTTGTTTAAGTACTTTAGCAGATGCACTATGTTGAACAGTAAAGGGTACCTCATTACATGACACCTGCTCAATTTCTGGTCTGATATCTGCATCCACATCATGTATAACAAGAGTCACTAGACCGCTGGATGTGTCAAGCATATCAATCTCTGAGCCTCTGTATTCAGTGCCAACTGATCCATCATCTGGTGTTTTACCCGACTCATCATTATTTGTTGTCTCAGACATTCTGCATTCAGCAACACCCGATTCTTCAACAGGTACATTACCCAACTTATCACAACAATCTCTCAACTGCACCAGACACTCATCCACTTTTTCATCTGTCTGAGTAACTTCCTCAATATACTTCTCCACATTATCCATGAGATGGATAAGTGTCTCTGTGAACACACTAATTTCCATTCCAGTGTGTTTCTTGAAAGACACTTCAGTCATGTCTTGATCATAATCTGATGTGAATTCCCTACTTATGAATGACTGAAATTGTTTGTGGATCACTTGAAGTGCAGCACTGGAACTACCCTTTTGAACCTTTTCTTTATTAAGTT
This sequence comes from Chrysanthemum seticuspe, assembly GCA_019973895.1. Classification (NCBI taxonomy): domain Eukaryota; kingdom Viridiplantae; phylum Streptophyta; class Magnoliopsida; order Asterales; family Asteraceae; genus Chrysanthemum; species Chrysanthemum seticuspe. Next base: position 252,814,453 of record BPTQ01000007.1, read on the forward strand.
GTTGTTCTAATTGTTCTAAGTTCAATAGTAACGTTCCTGTTAATGTGGATAAGTCTTGACGGAAAATGGCAACGCATGTTCGTTCCATTCTTATCGGTGTGAGTAACATGAGGTGTGAGTGAAGTAGATGATAAGGTTCAATGCTACTTTCCTTTTGCATGGCATTCTGTAGTCCAATCAGGTGCAATTCTTTTTCATTGGACTCAGAGCATGAAGAACTCAAGTCATCATTGATTGATTCCATCATCTGTATTCGATCAGAATAGCTAGTATTCTCATGGTTGTCTACAGCATCATACAGTTTGAGTACTTCTGAAATCACTGGGTCAGTAGAGTAGGACATGATGTGGTAGAATGCACGGGATTTTACAAGTCTATGATTCAAACCGAGAAATAAAATCTTTCGCGGGATTTTACTAAAATCAAGACCAAACCGTTAAGTAATGACCAATGGAATGTGTAAAGATGACTGATGGATCGATACAATGAAGGAAGGTTGTGTGATAGGGCTTTAGATTGTTCGTAGGAAAAGCTGAAATGTTGATTGGTTGAGATTTGGATTGGTTGATGTACGTTTTTACGGAGAATTTTTGGGTCTAAAAACTTAAAACCTCAATAACTTCCTTTCGGAGGGGATTTGGGCCTCGAAAAATTCGTTTCACGACATCGTGGTGAAACCTCACAATATTCAGCCTGTTCCGGTCGTTTTGACAGGTATTTCGCTGAAAACGGAGTTACGGATCAAAAGTTATGGCCGTTTGAAGTTTTGACGTAAAAAGTCAACTTTGGTCAAACCTCTTCTTCGTAAAAATCAACCAAGTCGCTATAACACTTGAACCAAGTCGCTAAGCACCAAGTCGCTAAACAGCTAAGTCGCTAAAGAGCAACTCGCTAAGAACCAAGTCGCTAGGAAAATTTTGACAGCAAGTCGCTAAGCTCCAAGTCGCTAAGTTGTCAAGTCGCTAAAGAGCAACTCGCTAAGCACCAAATCGCTAACACCAAGTCGCTACCCAAGTCGCTACCCAAGTCGCTACCCGTAGTGGAGAATCCACTAAGTGTACTTTTTGTCGGCTTGTCTCTAAAGGCAAGTCGCTAGGGTCAACTCGCCACCAAACAACACCACAACTCGCTAATTATTTCTGAAGCAAATCGCTAGCAAGAAAGTTATACCGTGAGCCAAGTCGCTAACTTGAAAAACTTCCAAAACACACTTTTCAATCCAAAAACAACCCAACCACGATGATTCAAGCCTTTCAAATCACAACATAAACACTTATGATGATCCTAAACCCAAAAGTACAATCAAAATCCAAACTTTAACACTAGAAATCAACCAAATGATGCAAAAACCACAAAACTTTCTCAAACTCAAAAACCACCTAAAAACCACTAGAAATCCAAAGATATGTAAGAGATGATCTAACCATGGCTCTTGATACCAATTGTTGGATATTCGATTTCATAAACACATAACAAACAATAATATGGTCGAATTATTTAGAGGTTTTAGAGAGAGAAAGTGGGAGCCTTTCTAGAGAGAGAAAGTGAAAGAAAACATAGAAGGTTAGATTAGGATGAATGAAAGGTCCAACCCTCTACCTTGGGAGGTAGAGGGTATTTATAGTTACAAACATAACGACCTCCTATCGGCCTGTGGATCAGGTATACAGTGGGTAAAGACCCGTCCTTCCTCCACGGTGTTGTTCTAAACTAAATAGCTAACTAAATAACTAGTAAATAACGAAATGTCGACGAGCTAAATTATGCTAGATTATATATGGGGTGACCGACACTTCACTATGGAATTTCTAATTCCTAACACATGTTAACTTCTTTGATGAAGTAGCTTGTGACAACTCTGACACACCCAATGATGATAATACTCATGATGATCATCATGAGAGGGAGGGCAGCCCCTCTTTGCATCTTGGCAGCCCAACTATTGACCATGAACAGGGTGATTTGGGGCACTCTGATGGTTCCAATGAGGTTACCAGTACAAGTGAGATGGCTGCAACTCCTCTTGGTGTGAGCAGTTCTGAGGGTGAAAACAGTCCCTTACCTGAACAAGCAGAAGAGTTGGTTTTGGAAAGTAATAGTCAGCCTTCCTTAAGAAGGTCTGATAGAACTTCTGTCTTTCCAAATAAATATAATGATTTTGTGGTTGAGTCTAAGGTTAAGTATGGACTTGAAAAATTTGTTAATTACTCAAAACTAAGTTCTGAAAACTTTTGTTTTGTAGTTGAGCTAAATAAAGCTGTTGAACCAAAACCTTTTAAAGAAGCTTCCAAACAACAGCACTAGAGAGATGCAATGGATAAAGAAATGCATGCACTTTATAGTAATGATACTTTTGAGATATGTGAGTTACATGTTGGTAGAAAGGCCATAGGTAATAGATGGGTGTATAAGATTAAGTATAAGTCCACAGGAGAGATTGAGAGGTATAAGGGTAGATTAGTTGTCAAAGGTTATAGTCAGAAGGAAGGTGTTGACTTTAATGAAACCTTCTCTCCTGTGGTCAAAATTGTTACTATTAGATGTGTTGTTAATCTTGCTGTTAAGATGTGTTGGCCTATTTTCCAGCTTGATGTTAATAATGCATTTCTTTATGGTGATCTTAATGAAACTGTGTATATGACTTTACCTGAGGGATATTTTGATGTTAATGATAAAAGAGTATGCAGACTTAAAAAATCATTGTATGGGTTGAAACAAGCACCCAAACAATGGAATGATAAGTTGACTAGTGCTTTACTTGAGAATGGTTTCAAACAGAGTAAAAGTGATTATTCTTTGTTCACCAAAAGTGACTCAGGTAACTTTGTTGCTTTACTGGTTTATGTGGATGATATAATAATTACTGGGAACAATTTGAAAGAAATTGAAAGTTTTAAAGTTTTTTTGAAATCTAAGTTTCAAATTAAGGATTTGGGAAAACTTAAATACTTTCTTGGCATTGAAGTTGTTGACACTGAAAAAGGTGTTTGTTTAACTCAAAGAAAGTACTGCTTGGATTTATTAACTGAATTTGGATTATTGGCTTGTAAGCCTTCTGCCTTTCCTCTTGAACAAAACTTGTTTTTAACTAGTGAACCAACAGATAGTGATCCAGTAATAGATAACTTAACTGAATATCAAAAGTTGATTGGCAAATTGATTTACCTTACTCATACTAGGCCTGATATTGCTTATTCTGTTCACTGTTTGAGTCAGTTTATGCATAAGCCTCTTAGGTCACATTTGAAAATTGCACTTAAAGTTTTGAGATATTTAAAAGGCTCTCCTGGGAGAGGTATTCATATTACCAGATGCCCAGATGTTTCTCTTGAAGCATTTGTTGATGCAGACTGGGCTAAATGTCTTACAACTAGAAAATCTGTTACTGGTTACTGCTTATTTTTAAATGGTTCACTAGTATCATGGAAAAGCAAAAAACAAAATACCATTTCTAAGTCATCAGCAGAGGCAGAGTATAGAGCTATGGCCTCTGCTACTTCTGAAGTTGTTTGGGTTCTCAAAATTTTAATGACTTGAACTGGGAACATTTTTTACCTGTCAAACTCTTTTGTGATAGTCAAGCTGCTATCAAGATAGCAGCTAATCCTGTCTTTCATGAGAGGACTAAACACTTAGAAATTGATTTACATTTTGTGAGGGAAAAAATCTTGGCAGGGGTTATTAAGACTGAAAAGATTAATACAGCAGATCAAACTGCTGACATTTTAACTAAAGGGTTAAGCAAGCTTCAACATGAAAAGCTTGTTAGTAAACTGAGCATGATTGATTTATTCCAGGTTGGAGTTAAGGGGGGATGTTGAAATAGTTAACTCAACCTGGAATAATAAGTGTAGGGACTAATGTTGCCATTTCTGATTTTGCAGTTATAGCTTAGGAATAGTTTTTAGCTCAAGTTAACAAGAAGTTGGAACTCTGAGGACTGATGTTGACTCAAGCTGGAAGTTCTATTTCAAGGCTATATAAGCTCACATTCGGATTAGGGTTTTTTTATCTTCTCCACATTATTCACACACATATATAAGTATCTGATTATCAACCAAGTTAGATTGTGTTCTGATCATTGTGTTTTGATCATTCTTGTTATATTTCATTGTGAGTTGAGTGTTTGTATTGATACTATTGGCAAGTTAGTCAATAGATCTGCACCTGAGTAGCAGTGGCAGATTTGTGAGTGTTCTTGATTATTGGTTTGTGTACTGATTGAGATCAGTGTCTCTTTGATCTTGTGTTTGGTTTGGTTGATAATAAAAGTGACTTGAATTGAGATTCAAGTTGTGTTTACAGTTTTGTTATAAAATTTTACAAATAGCACAATTGCTATAAGCAATTACTATTACATTATCTAGTAGAGATATGTCATATTTGGCTTTGTAATATGGGTAGAATGCGAAACTGATATACCTCTTCGGTCGAAGTATTTATTTTATAAATGCACAAAGTTTAAGAACAATCATTAACTACACCGTTTACTAATTAAATATTGGATTGAGATCCTCTTATTTTCATATTAAACATAATATGTAATGTTAAGTTATTTGTGAGTGATAAATAAAAAATGGTCTAATATTATAAGACCTCCATTTTGTTTAAAATCAAAATTTCTCTCGCGACAAACTCAATATTATCTATCATGTTTAAATTGAGCATGAGAGGATATTAATCCTTAAATATCATATCTACCACCAAAGGCCTTTGGCTCAATTGGTACCCACCTTTGAAAAATATATAGGTTCATTAGAGAAATTTTATGAATAAAATGTCAAGGTTTCGAATCTCACTTGAGTTGGTGCTCCACTAGTCAGGAGAGTTGTTGGAGCTATTTCTTGTAGGTTGGACAATGGTTGATATCAAAATACACTCAAAATCGTAGTGTTTTAAGACAACTCAAAGTAAGCATGTGTAATTGTGTACATTTATTATAAGTTGGGGAGTAGCATACTGTTTCTGAAAGTTATTTCGGAAAGGAAAAGATATCTTAGACAAGTAACAATATGAGTCCAAACTTTAATAATCAAATTTATATAGTGAAGGTAGTTTTACTTCTTTCACATTGATTTTGACAATTGAAGGTCCCAAAAGAACAAGCTTTACTTAAAGTATGCATAAAAAGTTGCAAAACTCTCTTGAGTGTTTATGTTGAAGTAGACACATTTGCTTTTGTTTTGGCGTTTTCTCATTAATAAACCCGAAATTCCTACACACTCGGTTGTTTAAGCTTTGTCTTTGATTGGTAAGAAGTAGACATCTTTACCTATCTGATTTTGACTTAACTAACATCTAAGTTATCAAATCTCACTAGAATAATTCTAAAACTAACTGTGACAATATATGTGTGACATGTCTATGCAAGTTCACTTAAAAAGACATACATCTTCAAGTTTCATTTACATTTCTAAGCAGAGACTACTTTCTTTTTCCTTTTCGATTAGTTTTCTTTAAAAGCAAACTAAAACAACTAACAATATATACATTACAAACTATTTGACATGACTTAATCTCACAATCATTTGGTTAGTAATCATCTAATAACTATTTGCAACACCACAAAGCTTTTGGTTATCTTTTCCTTTTATTTCATATAGTAATCGTTAGAAAAACGTTTGGTACGTTTCCATGTTGGAGTAACATACGTATTTAACAACCCTTTCTCCATTTTGTTTAATGCCTATTGGCCTTTTTAAAAAGCATCTTTTTGTGTAGTTCAAAGTTCAAACGTCCAGCTAAGAATTATTTAAAAAGATCACGTAAAATAATAAACCAAAGATCTAAATAATGTAGTAAACAATAGTATGAGGAATCAAACTTGTTGACAATCAATATAATAATATAAACTAGAAATATATAAACTAAATTATTATGGACTGAATCCTAGTTTTGTTGAGTGGAATATACGACTATGATTTAAATAGATCAGGCTGAATAAAGAAAAATTATATCTATTAGCGAAACTAGATCAGTAGGTTGCATTTTGTATTTTCTACCTTACGTAGACGAAGGGTGTGTTTGTTTTTAAAAAAAAAAAGTCTTACCAGCCATCTTACTCTTACCAGTAAGAGGAGGGCAGACGTTTTGCTTGTTTGTTTTTTTCTTTTGAGTAAGACCCAGTTAGACATATAACATCTTACTCAGTAAGAGGTTGGAGACTTGTCTTACTGGCTCTTACTCGTTTTGTAAACTTTGTATAACATATTTGATTGTTTATTAAATATGTTATATTTATGATAAAAAGTCTTGTTTCATATTTAAATAAGTTACTTATTATCGCATTGCGTTGGTTTAATAAATAAATTGCAAAAACGAGCACTTAAAATCATTCGGACACTTGTACAAAAACAAACAACATTATTTCGTTCAGATTTAGACTTTCTAGCCACCTCTTACCAGTAAGATGTGGTAGTCAGATTCAGACCCAAAACATCTTAATGAAACAAACACACCCGAAATCTATGCTTCTCTACACACATGAAACGAAATATTTATGTATTATACTCACACGTATAATACAACCCACCACAATTATTGGTTGCTCTTGTGAAGGAACGACGACCCTTTCTTTGGGTGTTGCTATAACAGTTTCTTCGCCATATTAAACAACCATGTTGCGTCTCTTTTACAGATATGTATCCTTAATGTCATTTTACAAATACATAAGCACAAATGGTAGGAAGAAAGATCATTTTCTTTACAGAGTTTAGGTTATAAAATAGCTATGTACTTACGGTCATATACCTAAACTAAAAAATATTCTATTTTTGTTACAAACTTTCAAATTTTGTTTCGGTATGCACATTGCAACTTTCTTTTCCCCATATAGGGTTTTCTTTGTACCCTTTTGCCATCAAAGTCGTCTTTATCTTATGTAGCATCCATGTCAACCACAAAAAATGTTATTGATAATCGATTATAGCAAGATATGCCAATATTTATGTTTTGAGAAATAATACATGAGCCTAAACTTAAACCTAAAACCACTTGGCATCATCTGATGAGTTGTAAAATAAGTGGGTCATATCTGCAGCCATCAAGATGCTGACACTTGGTTTTAGGCCTAAGTTTAGGTCCATGTATCATTTCTCTTATGCTTTTTAAACTTAACTTCGTTGATTTTAACCATAATATGTGATTTGGGTTTCATACTTTAAGAATTTTAAAGAATCAATTAAAATACTACGTTTTTATGTGATTTTGCTTTACAAAACGATGCACTTAACAATTAAAAAGATGACGTGGATGCTACATAACATTAAAATGATGACGTGGATGGTATTTAAGTATAAAACAAATAATGTATACGGTAAAAAAAGTTACGGTGTGCATATTATATATATATACTAAAACTCATTGGGGGATGAACAGTACCGCGCATGAACAGTACATGCGCATGAACAGTGCGAAAAAAAAAAAAAAAAAAAAAAAAAAAAAAAAACTTTAGCAAATTCATTCCCGTGAATAAAATGATCGAGGGCAACGCACTCCCGTCGCAACGCGCGGGTTAACCCGCTAGTTAGGACATAATTTGAAAGTTTGTAACAAAAAATAGACATTTTTAGTTTAGGTATTAAGGCGAGACATAATGATAAATAGATGGCTATTTTATGACATAAACCCTTGTTTACATATATGGACAACTTCAATTTAATGAACGATAAGGTTGTGTCTATTTTACAATGTTTGTAATGTTTCTTTAAAATTCTATCCGTATAGTTTTATTGAAGAGAAAATTCCCTAAATAGCTCATATTTGTAAAAATGGTCCACTTTCTAGAAAAAAAGACTAAAATTATACTAGTGCGACTAGCCGACTAGTGCGACTAACCGACTGTGCGATTTCACTAATTTTTTGGCACATGTCCATCCTTCTATGTCAAAAGTAAAGAGTTATTTTGCTATAATAATCTTTTGTCCACTCTAACAAGTCATCCTTAAACTCATGCCTCTTTTAATTACATCGTCATCCACAAACCGACAAAAGTCATTTCAGCTTCACACACCGATACATATTTATGTTTACAATATCTTTTCCATTTACTGTTAATGTTTACTACTCTTTGTACTTTAGATTTAGATTTCTTGCTTCTCTAATTTGATAGTCAATTTTATGTTTCCAAGGTTATCATCTTTACTAACCCTAACGCTTTCTCCGAACGCCACGAATCCACCACCATCACTAGATCTCATTTTTGGTGGTTGGTTTTATAACATTTAGGGCTTTTCGATTTGTAAATTGGAGATATTAAGTTGAAAGGTTTGTGTTGTTTGAGTGTGGATTAGTCATTTATTAGTTATGGCTTAAATTATAAGGTTAGGGTTTTTGATTATCAATCGAATGTAAGATCGAAATGGACAAATACCTATTATTAAATATTTTATCAAAAATATACATATGTATAGAACCGATTTGATATGACAGTTGAACCAATATGGTAACCTGATAAACCGATGACTTAAAACACAATGTTTTAATTAATTACAACCGACCCTCATGTGGTCCTATATCCTAATTAGTTCGAATGGTGACAAATGGGCTTTAAGGCCCGTTTTCTAGCATGTAAAAGTGAATGAAAATGTTGGCTTGACTTTTAAACAAGAAATAATTAAACAAAGAACGAATATTTATAAAATTGTTACAAATTTACAAATAGCATTCTAATATGCATAACTTTTGTCAGGTGTCAATAAAAAATAGTGACACGTCACATGTGTCAGATTTTGTGTTGTGACAAGTCATCAAAATATGCAAATTTAAATACTTTTTAAAAGTTTATACAAGTACAATTTTATGATTTGTATCAAAACGAGACTTTGAAAAGCTTTTGTTGCTATTTAATGAGCTAAATTGCTAAACCATAAACCATTACTATAGTTTTATTAGTTGATCATACCAAAGGTTCGATAATGCAAACTTTCATTACTACAAAAACATTTCCTAAATTTTCACATTCCACCCGCGAATGAATGTTTTCGTTTCATCAAAGTTACGTTTTTGTTGAATGCACCATTCAGTTTCATCAAGCTGTTTGGTTAACACACGTAGTTTCATTACCTTGTTTTATAGCATTGAAATCACGCTATATGGCACTCGTAAGCCACATTTTTCGGCTAATTTTGAAACTTATCATTTTGTATAAGCTTGTTATGATATAACAAGCCTGGATAAGTTGATAAGTTCCAAAATAAGCCGGAAAACAGGGCTTATGAAATATAAGCTGAAATGAGATAATAAGCTCATAAGCTCAAAAATAAGCTTAACCAAAGTGAGAGGTATCTTGTTGTTCCCCGTTCACTATCGTTTAAAACAGTTTAAGTTTATAAAACAAGTTAATAGTGAACTGTGACTGAAATTAACATAAGAAAAGCACACTAAGTAATTTTCAACATCATATTCTTATTAGAAATAAATCAACAAAGAATACGTTACCCAAGTACTTGCGGAATAGTACTTGGGATTGAAATAACAAAGTTGAGTGACTCCTCTCTAAGCTCAGGCTAAGTCTGAGCACAACTCTTAGAGCTCACTGAGCTATCTCAGGAACTAAGTTGTATTTGGAGGAGTGAAAAGATGGCTTGCGTGTATGTGTGTTTTTACAATTCACAAGCTTTACCTTTTCACTCCATCTCTTATGCTATTTATACATGTATGATATTTGACTCTTTCCTAAGTGACAAACTGACATCATACAGGAGACAAAATACTGATGTATTTTGTCTCTGTTTACAAAGACTATTCTAGGTAAGAGACAAGACTACTTTCCTAAGTTCAGTGATGACACTGAGCCTGGTCTTTTGCCATTCAGGGAAAGTTGACTTTGGTTGATAAGGACTTCATCTTATCTGATTCAACCTTTTCCCGCCTTGTCCCGCTCTTTCTTCAGTCTTTACATCCTTCAGTCTTCTACTTCAGTTTGTCTTCAGTGTAAGAAGTTGGAGAGGAGTCTTAGGGATTCAGTGAGTTATTGTCATCACTTACTGAATCCATCATCTTCTTCTTGACTCAGTCTTCACCCTTTATGTTCCGCCTTACTGAGTGGAGAGACTTCTTCTTCGCCTCATACCGAGTATCCAGAAGACGACTCACTAAGAGACTATGCACTCAGTGACCTGTTTGTGTTAACGGATTAAACACTTGGGCTATTTTCTATTCAAATCCTAGATTAAGGGGTTTGGGTATTTACTGAACCCAACAGTCTCCCCCTATTTGGATATACAAATAGCCTAAGTGGTTGATCAGTGTAAGTGAGCAAGAGGCTTCTTCTTACACTGAATGTACTAATGAATACAATAAGGAACACTGAGTAAATGAATAAAACATACATCGTTTATTGATCAGATTACATAGTTCCTATCACTAGTACAAAAGATAAAACAAAATGATGTCAATCCAGATGGATTCCCAATGCTTCAAGCTTGACCTTTTTGGTGATGAGTGTTTCTCTGTCAGGATGGTCTCTTATCTTGGCATTCAGGTCTTGGCAGAACCTGATGTTTGCTGGGGTTTGAATTTGAGAGGCCACTGGTATGTAGCTCAGCATTGCAGCCACACCAGCCTGATCAATATCACTCCATCTTTGAAAAGCAGGGTTTCCATAGACATCAATGTGGAATAGCCCTCTTTCAGACTTCTCAATCACTAGACAGTTCACAAATTTAACCCCTTCAGGCAGCTCCCTATTACACTCTAGTCCAGGCACTTTAATCTCAGGTTGGAACTCAACTCTCTTCCTTTTGCCAGTGGATGATTGTGGTTGAGATCCTTGAGGTGCAGTTAAGGCGGGCTGAATTCCCAGTTGGGCTGGACAATCCCTGAGTCTTTCATATCTTTTACTGAGCATTTTCATCAGGTCCTTAACCACCGCATTTTTCTTCTTTTCAATAATTGGACCAAGTTCATCGAGTTCAGTGATCCCGAAGTCAGTGAATTTGAGAGGATCATGAACTTCGAAGTGCCTTTTATCATCCCCTCTGTAGACGTTCATGGCCAGAGTTTTGGTATTAGGGATGATTCTGACATCTGTGATCTTTTCAGGAAGCCTTCGGCTTGTCATTGTCCAGTTGTAATGCTCAATTCTGCTTTGCCTGAGAGCTTCAGTTTTCTTCTTCTTTTCTTCCAACTGTTTTCTCATAGCACTCATCTGAGCAGCCTGAGCTTCCTTGAACTTTTGTCCTGCCTAACCCTTTTGGAGCTTGCTTGGATCTAATCCCATGTTTTCAGCTTCTTCGGCGACAACCTTTGCCAGTGCTTCTCTGTTCTTTTTCTCTTCTTCAGCTAGTTTCAATCTTCTTTCTTCTTTAGCAAGATATTTACTCAGCTGTTGTGGTGTGAGCAGGTACTCAGTGTCGCCGATTTTATAGGGAATCTTCTCAGGCTCAGAAGTTGCCATTTTGCCTTTTCCTTTGTCCTGGCCTGAGGAAGATGAAGTTGCTACCAGGGGTGGTGGTGTTGTTGTTATTGGAGTGATTACTGTCAGTGTTGTTGTTGTTGATGTTGTTGGTGGGATTGATGAGATAGGTGTTGCTGAGACTGGAGGGGATGATGAGATTTGAGCCACTGATGTTGATGGTGTTGGCTCCCCCTCAGTGTGAGAAGGAGGTTCTTCAGCAATATTCTCCCCCTCAACTGTTGCCGGAGCTTCAGTGAGGGCAAGAGTTGGAGTTGGTGCTGAGGGGGACTGAGCAGCTTGACCCTTGAAGGCCTGATAAATTTCTGAGATCATAGCCTTGATGTCTGAAGTGTCAGATTGAATACCAGTGACTTTAGTTTCCAAATTAGTCTGAGAAACTTCCAGAGCTGTCATTCTGGGCCCAAGATTCCAGGCCAGAGATGAAGATGCCTGAGCCAAAGTAGCCACCTACGTATTCAAAGAGTCCAATGTAGCTTGAAGAGACTGGACTGAGGATTGAAGACCCTGAAAATTTGTAGACTTGAGCATATTGAGCAGTTCAGTGAGGTTTGAGGATTGTTTCAAGTACACCTCAGTAGCCTCCAGCACTTTAGAGTTGAGTGCTGGGTCTTCTTTGACAAACTCCCTGATTTCATCTATCTTGGTACCTACACCCTGAAGATGCCCGAGGAATTTAGCCATGTTTTCATCCAGTCGGTGAATGTTGTCATACATCAGATCCCTGTGCTCATGAACATTTTCATCAAAGCCATGTACCTCAGCCTTTAGATCAGCATAACTCGCAGCAGCCTCAGTGTGTTGTTCCCACAATGTGTCAGTGACCCCAGAATATAACCTTCTTGAAGCTTTGGTGATCCACTGAACGAGCTGTCTTTCAGTAAGTGGGAGAACATTATCAAATCTATCAAATTCATCAGTGGAGGAAGATAAGTCATCATTGTCAGGCTTGACTGGTGATTCAGTATGCTCCTGTGGATCAGGCTGAGGCTCTTGTTCAGCTTGAACCTCAGCGTCCATTTCTTCTCCAGCTGATAAGATTTCATCATCAGTCTCAGCAAGCTCATCTTCAGAGAATAATATCCCAGTGACATCAGCAACATTTAACCAGGGGTTGGTGATGGGTTCCATATCAGCGGGTGGTATGTTTCCCTCTGAGTCTTTGTCCCCCGTTGACCCCTCGGATACTGGTGGGCGTTTCCCAGTGCCTTCGCTGGAGTCAGGATTGGTTGTGGGTTCCGTATCGGCGGGTTGTTCCTTTCCCTCCGAGTCTTTGTCCCCCAGTGACCCCTGAGACACTGGTGGGAGTTTTCCAGTGCCTTTGGCGGAGTCAGTGATAGTTGTATCCCTATCAGTGGGTTGTATTTTTCCCTCTGAGTCTTTGGGATCGATCAGTGTGCCCTCAGACAAAGGCATGGATTTGCTAATGTCATCACTGGGCTTTGTGGAAGGCGCTCCCCTACCAGCGGGTTGTATGTTTCCCTCTTGATCTTGGGGAGTAGTAGGTGTGACCAAGGGCACTGACTGTGATGTATCAGTGTCCTTCGTTGTCACTGGGGTGGTTGTTGCCTGGTCAGTGGGTGTCTGTTTGGTCTCGGGCTTTTTGTGCCTCTTAGGCTGTGCTCCTGAAGCCTCAGGGCCCTGAGACTTTGGTTTAGTCTTAATCCCAGTCTGAGACTTCCCCTTTTTCTTTTTAGGAGTAGGGTTTGGAGACACTGATCCACTTTGATTGTTTACAGCAATCATGTGGGCCGTCAATTCAATGGGAGTGACAAGGGATGGGTCCTTTTAAAAATTTGATGGGCTCAGGATGCCAGGTAAATTTCCAAATTTTTCATCCTGAGTATAATTTGAACCCAGTAACGATTGCAAAGCACAGGAGACAAACCTAGGATACGAAACGTACTTCGTCGTAGTTTTGCTCTGTAGCTTCGTTACGAGATCACTGTAAATGATCTCCCCTATGTCGACAGTGGCCCCATTCATCAAGCAGTATGCCATCATCAACTGAATAGAGTTAACTTGTTCAGTGGATGAGTGGTTCCCGCCGAGGACCTGAATCACAAAAGTGAAAAGGATCCTCCAAGCCACGGGGAATGAGCTTTTAGTGACTAGGGTCTTGTCCAAAAAAGTTGGATCTAAAACGATTTGTTTTAACCCATCCTTCACTGTGGAGGGTTCAGGATGGGCGACATAAGCACCTTTGTTATAATCTAACCCTGTTGAAGTGCAAAACGTTTTGTAATCCAGGGTGTATTGTTTCCCCCCATTTAGACTGAACCTGATGAGATACTCCCTGAGAGGGCTAAGGTTATTCTCATCAGTAGAAGGTGTCGGGTCAAAGGCTCTAGCTGTAGCCCAAAACTCCCTGAGGTAGTTTGGGTACACTACTGAGGGACATTTTACAAATGCCGTTTTGAGTGGGCAGTTGAATAAAAAATTTATAATGTCTTTATAGCTTGGGACATTTTCAGGATATTCAAAATTTCCTATGACATTATTTGTTTTAAATTCAACGTTAGTAAGATCCCCTACCCACTGAGAAGCAAACTGGAGAGATTGTGTTCTAGCCATTTCCATTAACGAAGATTTTAGGGTTTTAAAAAATGTTTTGACTAGAACAATCAAAGTATTTAGATCTCTTCAAGTTTGGGGAAAAACTTTTGTAAATGTTTACAAGGAGATTTTTTTTTCAAAAGAGGTTTTGAAGATATTGAGAACACACAAATATTTCTGGATTTGAGAAAGAATTTTGACAGAGTTTAGTTGCAGAAAATAATTTGTGTGTGTTTGTTTGTGTTGGAAGAGGGTATTTATAGAGTGATAGGAGGGGTGTTTTGTGCACAAATGGGAATATTAAGAGTCGTTTTTTGAAAGACGTTTGAATTTCCACATTTAATGCTACCACTCCATTACCCGCAGTAAAATCCCGTTTTTCAAGGGAACAGTTGCAGTGCACAGTAAAAGTGCACTTTTGCAGAGATAAAATATTAATTTGATATTTTTGTGAGAGGCATTAAATGCCAAGTGGGATGACAGTAATACAAAGAGACATATATTCCTTTATTAAATTGGCATAGTTACCAACCTAGGACATTTAAGTAACTGATACTTGGATCATTTAGTTACTCATTCAATGCTCTTTGTCAAGTGTCAGGGACCCTGAATGAGTCTTACTTATTCAGTGAGAGGTTGGTTTTGGATGTTCAGGGAGAATGAACCATTTCAGAGAACTCACTGAGATTGGTTTTCAGATACTTGGCTTTCAATGTCAAGCATTCCTAATTCAGCTTTCAGTCTCCTGAAGGTAGGTTCATCCAAGGGTTTGGTGAAGATATCAGCCAGTTGATATTCAGTAGGGATGAAATGTAGTTCAATATCTCCTTTCATTATGTGATCCCTGATGAAGTGATATCTGATATCAATGTGTTTGGTTCTTTGGTGGAGGACAGGGTTGTTTGAGATTGCAATAGCACTAGTGTTATCACAGAAGATGGGCACCATTTTGTAATGGATGTCATAGTCACTGAGTTGACTTTTCATCCATAATACATTGGCACAACATCCTGCTGCGGCTACATATTCAGCTTCAGCTGAGGACATAGCCACTGATTGTTGCTTCTTTGCACTCCAACAAACCAGTTTTCCTCCAAGAAATTGACAGGACCCTGAGGTACTTTTTCTGTCCATGTTGCAGCCAGCATAATCAGAATCAGAGTAACCCTTGAGATCAAACCCTGAGCATTTTGGATAATAGAGTCCAAGATTTGGGGTTCCTTTCAGGTACCTGAGTATTCTTTTGGCTGCAGTGAGGTGAGATTCTTTGGGATTGGACTGATATCTTGCTATTAAACAGACTGAAAATTGTATGTCTGGTCTAGTAGCGGTTAGATACATCAGTGAGCCAACAATCCCTCTGAAATGGGTTTGATTGACTGATTTGCCAGTGAGATCAGGTCCAAGGTTGTTAGGTGGGACCATTGGTGTCTTCACTGAGGCACAGTCAGATATCTCATATTTCTTCAAGAGATTTCTGGTGTATTTCTCTTGACTGATGGATATTCCTTTATTAGTTTGCCTGATTTGTAGTCCAAGAAAGTATGTAAGTTCCCCCATCATGCTCATTTCAAATTTCTTTGTCATTAGTTTTTCAAACTGTTTGCAAAGTTTGTAGTTTGTTGAGCCAAAGATGATATCATCAACATACACTTGGACTAGTATCACATCCTGTTGGGTTCTATAGACAAACAGTGTGTTGTCTATCTTTCCTCTGACAAACTTGTTTTGTATCAGGAAGGCTGAGAGAGTTTCATACCATGCCCTGGGATCTTGTTTAAGTCCATAAAGGGCTTTGTCAAGCTTGCATACATAGTCAGGAAATTCACTACTCTCAAAGCCTGGAGGTTGCTGAACATACACATCTTCCTTGAGATCACCATTTAAGAATGCACTTTTAACATCCATTTGGTAGACCCTGAAGTTCATGTATGTTGCATATGCAAGGAAGATCCTGATGGCTTCCATTCTTGCAACAGGAGCAGATGTCTCATCATAGTCAATGCCTTCTTGTTGACTGTAACCTTTGGCTACAAGTCTGGCTTTGTTTTTAATGACAGTGCCGTTTTCATCAGTTTTGTTTCTGAAAACCCACTTCATTCCTATGACTACTACATCCTGAGGACATTTGATCAAGGTCATGACCTTGTTTTTATCAAACTGTTGCAGTTCTTCTTGCATAGCCTGAACCCAGCTTGGGTATTTTAGAGCCTCAGTGACACTTTTGAGTTCTATATCTGATAGGTAATCAGCATATAGACATTCATTGGCTGAAGCTGCAGTTAGACTAGCAGCCATGCTTCTGGTGAGCATGCCCTCAGTGGGTTCACCAATGATGTTTACAAGCTCGATATCCTGAGTTCTTGTCCACTTACTTTGTGGTCTGGGATCTGAGCTTGATGATGTCACTGGGTGTTCAGATGTGAGTTTAGGTGTAAGAGCCACAGAATCATTTAGAACATCTGTAGAGATGTCTTGTTCAGGGTGAGATTCATGAGTTACAAGTTCCTGATCATTTGAATCAGTGTTTCCTATCCCAGTAGGGACTGACTGATTATCAATGAACTCACTGATGGTTGGTTGGGGTAGGTTGTGAGGTAAGACATAATATGAGATGTCAGCATCAGTTTGATATGAGGAATTGAATTCAGTGTTGTACTCATCAGGAGGATATCTTGATGAGTTATCAATTCCTATTTCCTCCACTGAGGTGTTGGTGAACCTGATGCTTTCAGCACTTTCATCAAAGGTGACATGAAAGGTTTCCTCAACTTGTTGTCTCCTTGTGTTAAAAACCCTGAAGGCTTTGGAGATCAGTGAGTAGCCTAAGAAGTATCCATCATCAGCTTTTGCATCAAACTTGCCTAGATGATCCTTGTGGTTATGAATGAACACAGGACATCCAAATACATGAAAATAGCTGATGTCAGGAAGTCTACCTTTGAAGATCTCATATGGGGTTTTATTATGTCTTTTGACAATGATTGACCTGTTTTGAGTGTAACAGGCAGTTTTGACTGCTTCAATCCAGAAATGCTTTGAGAGGGCTGAGCCATTTAACATAGTTCTAGCAGCCTCAATGAGAGTTATGTTTTTCCTTTCAGCAACCCCATTTTGTTCAGGGGTATATGGAGATGAGAAATTTTGAGAAATTCCTTTTCCATCACAGAAACTCTCAAGTTCTTGATTTCTGAACTCAGTACCATTGTCAGTTCTGATTTGTTTAACTGTAATGTCATTCTGGTTTTCTATCTTCCTGATGAATGACATTATTGTATCAGCTGCCTGACTCTTTTTGGAAAGAAAGTATACCCAAGTGTATCTTGAGAACTCATCAACAATGACAAGTGTATACTTCTAATGCTGGATTGATCTGGGACTGACAGGTCCAAAGAGATCCATGTGCAGGAGGTGAAGGCAGCTTTTGATGGAGAAATTTTGTTTGGTTTTGAATGATGCTCTGTGGTGTTTACCCTTTTCACAGGCAGAGCATGGTTTGTCTTTTGCAAAAACCAGTGATGGTAAGCCAAGGACCTTGTTTTGTTTTGCCAAGTTGTTGAGGTTTTTGAAGTTTAAGTGTGATAGTCTTTTATGCCACAGCCAATTGATAGTTTCAGTGGCTTTAGCAAAGAGACACGTTCCATCTTGGGAGAGTGTTGACATGTCTAGCACATAAACATCATCTCTCCTAGGAGCTATCAACACAACTTCCTTGTTGGCATTGAAAATGGTACCTTGTTTATCATTGAATTGTACAATGTATTTAGCATCACATAGTTGACTGACACTGATGAGATTGTATTTGAGACCATTGACATAGGCTATTCTAGAGAAAACTATTCCATTGCAGTTTACTGAACCATAATCTTCAGTGGGACATGATGAGTTATCACCAAATACTACCTTGGGCCCTGGTTCCTTTACATACTTGTGCAGATATTCCTTCACACCAGTCATGCTTCTTGAGCATCCACTGTCTAGATGCCAAATAGGCTCCCTGGCATGTCTCTGCACAAGTAGTAAACTGAATTAGTTTCTCTTCGTGACCCACTTATTAGTGGGCTTGGGTCTCAAGGTCTCTTTGAAATTTGCAATCCACTCATGGTCAGTGGTTGTGTGCATAGAGCTACCACAGGTTTTGCATTTAGAGGCTGAGGATGACTCAGTGACTCTGGGTTGTTTGGAATTTCTCCTTGCATGAATGACACTGTCATGTTGGGATGTCTCATGAGCTGGATTACCGCATATATCACAGCATGTATTCATGAGACAATCATCCTGATGATGATCATTAAACCCACAATGAGGGCACAGAGGAAAAGGTTTTGCTCTATTCTTTGGAGCAGCTTTGGAGGATGAAGCATACTGATGACCAACTTTGGTATAGTTTGCTTGACTGACATACTGTAGATGGTCTGCAGTCCTGTGATCATCCTTTTTGCAGATCATGCAAAAAAGGATTCTATAGCAGTTGTCAGTGGTATGGCTGGTATAATGACACAACTCACACTTTTGTTTGTTTTTAGAGGTTGACTTAGACTTTGAGGAACTGGAGGAAGCTGACTTTGTCTCCTTGATTGGTTCAGGGACCTTTTCAATGGATTCTATTTTTTCAGTAAGCTTCCTCACAAGTTCAGTCAGTTGCTGAATTTGGTCAGCTTCAGTGGGGATAGAGGATGTTGAAGTCTCAGTAGGAGTAGACTCTTGTTGGATTAGTTTTGCTTGTCTTTGTAGGATGGTTCTACCAAGTCCAGACCTTTCCTTTGGTGAGTGAGGATTGAATTTTAGAGGAGTAAGCTTAGAGCTTGGAGCAGCACCCTGAAGGGGTTTCAGTGGTGGAAGCGGTGCTTGAGATTCTGCTTCAGACTCAGAGATATGTTCAGTACTACTGGGCACATCAGGGAGTCCAAGCATGCTCTTTAGAGCTTGACTTTCAGGCTCTAGAATCCTTCCAGAATCGAAATTTGGAAGCTTAGTCTCAGGATTAACTCGTTCAATCCAATCACTGGAATTTGGATCAACCAACATATTTGTAATCATGCCACCAGACACAAATGGCTTAGGAGACTGGTCTTTGTTGAGAGAGTCAGGGAGATGATCTTCACCTATGACTCTCTTCTTGCTACTAGGGGCTCCCACAACATCAAAGACCCTGGGATTCTTAGCAGTCTAACTATTTAGAATATCATTTGCCTTTTTAAGTTCATCTTGAAGATTCTGATTTCTTTTAACTAGTTCAGTGTTTTGAATTTGCAAAGTGACAGCCTCAAGCTTAGCTTGTTTTAAAATAAGCAATTCATCCCTACACTTATTCAATTCAAAACTTAACTTGTTGTACTTAGAAAAAAGATTCAGTCTTTGCTCTTCTACAAACTTAAGGTCTACATTTAGATAATTCATGTAAGACTGCCAATCAGAGTCATCATCCATAGAAAGTAAAATGTTTACCTTCTTCATTGTGATGATGACCCATTCCCCGTTCCTAGCATGATTCTTCCCAACAGCTAGCTTGTCCTCTTCAGAGAGAGCCATCATAGCACTGACATGTACCATTTCATCATCAGATGAGATTGGCCCTTCATCCCAGTCAAAGGTTTCAGCAACGAGGCCTTTGTTCTTGCCCTGCACAGTTTTAACATTTGTTGTTGTTTCTGAGGGACTGGCCTCAAGCAATGCAAGCTTAGCTTTAGCTTTCTTATACTTGGCTTCATAATCAATGGTTTTGTTATTATCAGATTTATTTTGAAAGTTTTGATGAGACTGATACATTTTTGGTTGAAATTTGCTAAAGCCTGAGGACTGATTTGAACCTGATGGTTTATAAGAGGGTTCTGAAATTGTTTTAGAAAAACAGTCTTTTGCAAAATGACCCTTTTTGTGACACTTAAAACATTCAGTGTCCTCAGTTGCTTTAGCACTAGAAAAACCTTTGTTTCTTTTTATAAACCTTCAAGAGTTAGCAAGGAGTGCCCTTTCCTGAAATTCAGTGTTCAGGTCGTTTAGGTACTCCTCACTTGATCTCTCATCAAGCTCATCATCTGAATTTTCTTGAAAATCTTGAACCACATTGTTAGAGAAGAAAGCAGTTGATATGGGTGCTGAAGTGGTGGTCAGGGACTTCTTGACTTCCTGAGACTTCTTTAAGTCAGGGTATCGCCTGTTGATGAGGTTTTCCTCATAGACAAATTTCCCATAAATCTCAGGAAGCTCAAGATTTTGGATATGATTAGCATTCCTGAGTCCCTAAGAGAAATGCAACCACTTCTCAGGGAGACTGTTTACAAAACCAACATTGATTTCATGTTTGGACAACTTAACACCATCATTTGAAAGTTCATTTAAAAGAGTTTTGTATCTGGTGTAAGTTTGAGAGAGAGTTTCTGAGTCCTTAGCCCTGAAGGTGTTATACTCAAGTTTCAGGTCCATTATCCTGTTTTCCTTGGTATCAGATGGTCCTTCATGACTATGAACTAGGTCATCCTAGGTTTGCTTAGCAGTACTACAGCTTATAACAGACTCCATAATATCGTCAGGAAGACAAGATATTATGATACTTTTGAGTCTTTGGTCCTGGTTGACTACTCTCCTTTCATCCTGGGTCCACTGAGCTTCAGGTTTGGGCAACCCTTCAGCAGTCTTTGGGACAAATGGACCTTCATTTATACACTTGATATAATAAGGTTCCATCCCAATCAAATAGCAAAGCATTCGCTTTTTCCATTTGTTGAATTTGCCAACTTCAAGTCTAGGGGCAACAGTTGAATAAGCTCCACCCTTCTTATCGACTAGTTGGGGTACATCAATTTCAGCCATTTAGGATCCTAATTTAAAAACTTTTAGAGAGGCCTAAAAAACGAGTTTTATAATTAGCCTTGCTCTGATACCACTTGTTGTTCCCCGTTCACTATCGTTTAAAACAGTTTAAGTTTATAAAACAAGTTAATAGTAAACTGTGACTGAAATTAACATAAGAAAAGCACACTAAGTAATTTTCAACATCATATTCTTATTAGAAATAAATCAACAAAGAATACGTTACCCAAGTACTTGCGGAATAGTACTTGGGATTGAAATGACAAAGTTGAGTGACTCCTCTCTAAGCTCAGGCTAAGTCTGAGCACAACTCTTAGAGCTCACTGAGCTATCTCAGGAACTAAGTTGTATTTGGAGGAGTGAAAAGATGGCTTGCGTGTATGTGTATTTTTACAATTCATAAGCTTTACCTTTTCACTCCATCTCTTATGCTATTTATACATGTATGATATTTGACTCTTTCCTAAGTGACAAACTGACATCATACAGAAGACAAAATACTGATGTATTTTGTCTCTGTTTACAAAGACTATTCTAGGTAAGAGACAAGACTACTTTCCTAAGTTCAGTGATGACACTGAGCCTGATCTTTTGCCATTCAGGGAAAGTTGACTTTGGTTGATAAGGACTTTGTCTTATCTGATTCAACCTTTTCCCACCTTGTCCCACTCTTTCTTCAGTCTTTACATCCTTCAGTCTTCTACTTCAGTTTGTCTTCAGTGTAAGAAGTTGGAGAGGAATCTTAGGGATTCAGTGAGTTATTGTCATCACTCACTGAATCCATCATCTTCTTCTTGACTCAGTCTTCACCCTTTAAGTTCCGCCTTACTGAGTGGAGAGACTTCTTCTTCGCCTCATACTGAGTATCCTGAAGACGACTCACTGAGAGACTATGCACTCAGTGACCTGTTTGTGTTAACGGATTAAACACTTGGGCTATTTTCTATTCAAATCCTAGATTAAGGGGTTTGGGTATTTACTGAACCCAACAGTTTCATATAGTTGTTGTAGTAAAATGTGATGTCCTTTTTTGTGTGTAATTGTATACGTAGTAGAATGTTGTTAGCATGTTACATTATTCAAAACAGACTACTAATTAGCATGACTACTAAGGCTGGGCACACTCGTGACCCAGGTCACCAGGTGCCACATCAGCTTTTTCTCTCCGGAGATCAGACATGACCAATTGCCACAGTCGACGATCAAGTTAAAAAAAAAGTGTAAATATCGGTTGAAAAAACAACCGATTTTCGTTTTTGGGTTACCTCGACCGATCCTCGACTTACACCCCACAGTGGTGACGACCGATTTCAAAGTCGGTCGTCGAAGAATATTTTTGGTGACCGACCGATTTCAAATCTTCGAGTGTGTCCAGCCTAATTATTCAAAACTCAATTTTGGTTTTAGACAATTTGTTCCAACACCAAGTTAGTCAACATTCCGAATATGTATGCCTAAAAATCCTCCTAATGGTACGTGTCATGTGTTAATTGGAATGTGATAAAGTGAGCCAAGTTGTTTTTCCAATGAATCCTGACATGTGGCATTAGAAATACTTTTTGGGAGGTTATAGCCTTGCTCTTTTAAGGTGATTAGTGATTACCAAAATGTTGTAAAGAGCTGAGTTAACAATTTAACTTGAGAGCCAAAATCATTAATTACCAAAATGGTTCTTAAATTCTGATTGATATCAAAGTCAAATCATAAACTGAACGTAATATCCATCATACCTCTAATAATTAAAATTTAAAACATGAAACACCATATAATGCCATGGAGCCAAACATTAAACTGGTAAAGTAACTACTGGCGAGTTTCGACTTTCTTCTTCTGCCAAAGCCTGTCAAGTGCACTGTCAGCATCTCCCTGCAAAAATCAAATACATGTACATGAGTGGAGGTGGCATTTTCTACACATTTAGCTATGATTGCCGGCAAAATTATGCAACATTTTGTTTCTAGCGGAAAATCAAACACGTCAAACAGATCAATGTCCATACTGCAACTGAAATGGCACAAGACCTCGTAAATAAATTATTAAAAGACATAGAATATTTATTAAGTGATGGAAACCTTTTAAGATTATATTTGGACACTATTTTTGTTTAATATAGCCATTTTAGGCAAGAACTGTTTTAGGAACAAAACTTGACCAAAAGCAAATGTAGCCCAGACCAAGAAAGAGCATAATTATGGCATGTATTCGAGGGCGGAGCATTGTGAAGACTAGGAAGGGCTATGGCCCCCCAGAGTTTTTTTTATTTTTACACTATTTACTCTCATATTACTGCATACTCTATGACTCTATGTTATAAACCTTAAATTTTATGCATAAATAATGGTTTGGCCCTCCCAGATTTCTTAGATTATGTTTTGCCCCTCCTAGTAGAACTTTTCAAGTCCGACAATGCATGTATTATATATACCAGCAAAATAATTATTCTCTTCTAGCTTTAGACGGAGCAAGCAAATTCATCTAAAATGTAAATAAATACCTCTGACAATGAAATCAAATCAAATCACCACAAATATAAGATAAATAGAACCTTTAACATTTCATAATTCAGAAATTAGCCTCACCCTAACATCGATAGGGAAAACCGAAAAGTAGCAAAGAACAAAAGACAAGCACAGAACATGAGACTGACCCAAATGATCATGAATTCTATGACGTACCATCACAAAACAAGCAATTTAGAAATAGCAATTTTTTATTTATCAATTAATAATGGGTAAACTTGAGTTATGTTCATCACTTGAGTCAAAAGAAATAACCACCTAATACATCTAAAAGTGAATACTAAATGCATCAACTACATGTTTATGCCCTAATCATTTGATGCTTGGGATTATAACTGGAAAAATAGGACATACCTGGGCTCGTACAAAACCACAGAGAGCAAAAGTGGAGAACTGGCCAGTGTAACGGCCAGACTCATCCAAATGACCAACATTAATCTGAACAGATGCGTGATCCTTTGAAGTGATCAACCTGTTAGTAGCAGAGCTGCAGGAAAAAAAAAAACGCTGAATTATTTGCATATAAAGAAAACATATAAACAAATGAAACAGGTTCTTAGAAAAGACATAGTGACTTACCACTTCCTTGGGATGTAAAGATCCATGTTTTGTCCTTCCTCGTTCTGCATCTTGGCTTTTTCTTCAAACAGCAACTAAATTCACAGATCATCACAATTAAATTAAAGGTACCAAAACACTACATTCAGTAGCTAAACAGGAAACCAAGTATCATGATTGGCTAAATTGGAAGGTTGGGTTCATTGTAAAGGCTTAAAATTATTTTCAATACAGATAAATTTGCTATTTTTTCTAAAAGGCTTGTTTCTTTTCTCATATGATTATATCAAATTTTAATTGGTTTCCATCTCTGATATCCCGTTTCAGACACACACACACACTAAAAAAGAAAAAGCAATGCAAAATGCACGTAAAAATATAAAACAGGTAGTTTAGTGCACAATGAGATAGAAAGTGCAGTATAAAATAAGGTCAACGATCAAAATCCACAAGCACAAATGTTGCATATAGCAAGTTCTTATACATTTCAGCACTCTATACATGTATCTAAAACAAACACAAATTGACCAGAATTTATATATCTGTAAGCCATTGCATAAGAGCTTGATCAAAGTTCCATACTAAATTAATTTTAACCTAAACTCAATCTCAACCTTTACGTCAATGTAATGAATCCGAACTAGGAATGAAAGTATATATCCTCTACATTCCTGCACTTTAATCTATAAAATTCATTGACGCCAATACACCACTAACGATCAACGGACAAATACGAAATAAAACTCTAGAAAACAACAGTAAAACGAAACAAAATCATGTTATTCTCAAAATTTCAAGCACAGAAAGTGCAACGATAATTATTTGGTACATGCCACTACACTTGTTTCAGCTGTAACAGACATTTCATGACACATTTTTATATAAGATCAATTTATGACATTTACAAAGAGATGGACGGCAAACGGGCAACAAGCTGCGGCACTAGCCCTTTTTGAAATTACATACACTTCCAACTAATTATAATTTCTTATATATTAAAAAATGGTTATATTTTGCACATTTTTGATTTAATTTAAATCTAATTCACTGGTTATAGTTATCTCTCATTATACTTTACTATTATTGAAACCTAGGAAAACATTAACAAACCCTTAAAAACATAAGAGAAAAAAACAAGCAAACATAGCTTAAGATATCATGATACTAAATACCAAAAACCAATCATTTAAAACAAACAGAAACACAAACCTAGATCGGAAGGTGATATGAATGAGTCTGCCTGATGATGCTCTGTTTGGGGTAATGTAAATGACTGACGGCTGCAAGGAATGTAAAACCCTAAAACTCAAAAGTTATAACATAAGGGTAATAGTGTCTTTTACTAATTATAAAGGGTGATTGGAAGAGAAAATTACCTAGAAAAAAAAATCAGGCGATGACTTGATCATTTTTTTACCTTTTCTCATTTTGGTCATGCTTAAGTGTTTAACTTTATCATTTTTTATGACATGTGGCCTTGCAAGTACAACTGCTTGACTGCTCAACTGCTAAGACTCCATCATTTTGGTTATGCTAGACTGTTCAACTACTCGAATCCACCTAAACTCTTGTACTTGCACGGACACATGTAATAAAAATGATAGAGTCGAGCAGTTGAGCAGTCGAGTATGATCAAAATAGAAAAAAAAACTAAAAAGATGACCAAGTCATGGACCACGCATGAATTTTTTTACCTATTTTAGTAATTATATGTTATTGCAATCGGTTATTTAGAGAAAGGAATGATAAATCTTCTTACAAATCATGATACCTTTATGATTATAGCAATTGTAAAAAAATCAGTGAAGTACATTAAAAGAGACAAATATATTACAAATGTACAAATTTAAACCACATGTGTGATCCAGTGGTTTGAATTTGATCTCCAAAAGTAGGTGAAACTTTTAAATTTTGGGGAGAAAATTAATCTTCATGTGGTCATGGAGGTTCACCTGTGATGACTCCGGGCTATACAAAAAGAGTAGTCGCCCTAGAATTAGTCAGCTCGCAATATCGAGTTGGAACCCACGTAAAAAAATTATGTGAAGCATGAGGATATTGTACGAATGTATAGCATTGCTCTTTTGAAAAAAATAAGCACACTGAAATAAATAGCTTCTGACTAGATTTAACCATCTCAAAACCCACACATCAGTGTCACATCACAAAACAAGTGTACTAGTTATTTTTTTAATAAATCTAAATAAAAACTAGAGTAAACTACACCGTTCGTCTTTGTGGTTTGCGTTGACCGACGAGTTTCGTCTTTTGACCGAAAAAAATGCACCATCCGTCCCTAAATGCGAAACGTTATTCACCGTTGGTCCCTTTTGTCTAACGGCTCCTATTAACACTCGTTAAGTCTACACAAGCAAGGGTGTTTTGGTCTTTTCATTTATGTCACAAAAAATATATATAATTACAAATAGAAAATAACTGTCACCAAACTACTACTCATCTCTGTCTAACCTCATCTTTAATTCACCATCACCTCTCATTTTCACCATCATTCATTTTCTCTATTCACCTAATTACCTCCTCATCTCTATAACTCTATCCACCTTTTTCTTTTACACCATCACTAACATCAGAAGTCATTCAAAATCTTTAACCTTTAACTTTCAATCAAACATAAACACTTATACACAAATACAAAAACGTGCACATAACACCAATCGAAAACCCAGAATCAAGTCATCCGACCACTGTCGCCATCCAAAACTGGTAGTGGGTGGTTTGGCGTCAGCAAGCACTGGTGGTGGTTTGGTGACAATAGGCAGTGGTGCCGAAAGTGGTGGTGACAGGTGATTTGATCGGATATGTAATGGTGGTTGGTGTGTCATAAGGTATGAAAAAAGGTGTAAGTGATTGTGATGATGATGTTGGGAATTAAAATGGAGTTTTTATGTGTGTGTATGTTCTATGGGTGTTAGTGTTATCTTGTAAACATTTTTGTGGATCTAAAAACCACCACCGCCACTTGTTAACAATCTGGTAGCCACGACGGGTTTTTTTAACAATCTGGTACATCATAAAAAAATTAAAACCCAAATTAAACTATTTTTTGACATCTGGGTCAGATCCTTAAAGAGTTTTTTGAGTTATCTACAGTGGTGTAATTTTTTTAAACACTGATGAAGACATAGTGTGTATGTGAAGCTTTTGTGGTATTTTTATAACGGTAAAAAAAGATGATTTGCGACAGATCTTTAAAGGGTTTTTATCTGTTTTTTTAGTTATTAAAAACGTAACTTGGGTCAGATTCTTAAAGGGTAAGAGGGTAAGTGAGCGATTTAATAGGGGCGAGATTGTGCGGGTGTGTTTATGGAAGGTGTTGTTTACTATTGTTGCTATGTTGTAGAATAAGATTTAAGATCATTTGAGGACAAAAAATTCTTTACATATCAAGGGATCAATCTCCACCCTTCATTTTTATTTGATCTAATGGATCAGATTAATCCCAACAATTTAAAAAACCCACTTTTATCATTTTTTTTCAAATATTAATATCTTTCAAACCGTTAATCGTTAAGCGAAAAAAAATATATCATTGCGACGAGCATTTAATTATCTTTCTATAGAAAGACACTTTGATATACTTTCGACAATTTTTTTCCCCCCGTATTTTTCACGTTTTTTTTAAGTTTTTTCGATTTTTTTACGTCACTGAAATTTGCATTAAAAAAATCATATATGATAAAACACTAATTAGTGTTAAATCATATATCATATGTAATATCACATGTGATATTAGTGTAAAATCACATATGATATACATATGATATCACATATGATATTACATATCATATATGATTTAACACTGATATCACATTTGATATTCAATTTAGTGTTTTATCATATATGATTTTTTTCATGCAAATTTCAGTAACGTAAAAAAAACAAAAAAAAGACGAAAAAAACGTGAAAAAAACGAAATTTTTTCTTTTTTCGAAAGTATATCAAAGTGCCCGTCTATAGAAAGATAATTAAATGTTCGTCGCGATGGTGTAAATATTTTCGCTTAAAGATTAACGGTTTAAGAGATATTTAAATTATAAAAAATAGGTAAAATAATAAAATGCTTTTAATCTCATCCATTGATTTCTTTTTAAATGGATGGTGGAGATGAGTCACTTAGTATGTGAGAAAATTTTGGTTTATAAAATAACTCTTCTCGTAGAATAATTATAAATTAGTGTGATAGTAGATATATTCTAATGAATATCATGATTGAGGTTTGTGAAGGTGGTGAGAGTAATGGTGTACGGTGGTGGTGGTGGCCTGGTGGGGGTGGGTGAACATGATGATGGTAGGTGGTGATGGTTTGAAGATGAAGATGAAGTGATAATAAAGGAAGAAGATGATGTTTATGGTAAAATGACCAAAATACCCTCATGTGAGTATCATGTGTAGACATTTAACGAGCGTTAGTGTGTCCCGTTAAAGTGAAGGACCAACGGTGAATAACGTTTCGCATTTAGGGATGGATGGTGCATTTTTTTTGGTCAAAGGACGAAACTCGTCGGTCAACGCAAACCATAAGGACGAACGATGTAGTTTACTCTAAAAACTAAATCAAACTTTGATTTTTTTTTTTTTTTTTTTTTTGAACGGCAAATCAAACTTTGATTTATGGCTAAAAGACATTACATTAAAAATTATACTATATAACATTCATTGAAGTTCTTTTGGGAGCCTGCACTGTTCAGAAGCCGCTCAGTGGGAGATCGGCTTGAGGGAGTGGGGCGTCTTAAGTGCATTGTGGAGGCACGGATCGAGCCAACACTGTTCACATGTCGAGCCGAGCCGAGCCGTCAGCTAAAAGAGATTAAAAAAATGAATTATTGGGCTTTCCACTTACTTGACACTTGATTGTTGGGGTTAGTTTAACGACCATCAGTTTCATAAGGTTCGCTGCATGTTGTATATTTGTTTTCCATCATCAATGCTCGAACTATTTATAAGAGCATTTGCCGATGCACTTGTTTAGTCCACGATTTCTCTTTCTAAACACATATACATGTGGGTTTCATTTGAGATAGTGGTCATTTGTTAGGGTTTTGGTGTTTCAATAATCGATAGCGAGGTTTCATTTTCGTTTGAGCTATTTTAAGTGTTATGGTTTGGTTATTGTCTTTGTGCTTAATTTGTATTATTATTATTATTATTGCCTAAAATAATCATTGTGCTTTCGTCAATGGTAGGATGGTTGCATGCAATGGGTTTTAAAGTCGTGACTATCATCAGATAGGTGTTTCATTTTTTTATTTTCTATTTTGGTTCTTATTGGTTATTTAAGGTGTTTGTTTAGTTAAGGATAAAATAGATTAGATTTTTTTTATGTGTGATCATAAGAGCTGAATTTTTTAAGATGGTGTTTTATTTGGTTGTTATATTTTTCGATGTTGTTACATTTTTTTTAATTTTTTTTATGGTGTTGTTTTTTTTACTACTACTGTGGTTATTGTGTTTGTGCTTGACTTAGCTTACTTTGTGCTTAATTTAATTATTGTGGTTGAAGGTTAGTTGCAGCATGTGATGGGATTTACAGTTGTGACTATCATTAGGTGATATGGGTGCTTCATTTTTTATTTTATTTTTTTTTAATTTTTTTTTCAAGTGATGTATTTTTGTGTGTCTGTTGTGATTCTTTGATTGGTGTTGGTAAATTTTGTGTATGTATATGTTTTTGTAACATGTTTGAATATAAGAGCTGATTTTATATGGATAAGCTGTTATAATATCTTGACTGTATTAGTAGATCTCTGTATACGTATCTGTGTTTATTTATTTTTTTCGTGTGGGTAGTACTTGGTTATAATTCTTTTATTTGTTTAAGTTTTGTGTTATGTTCATGCAATTAATGTTTGTTTTCTGGTCTGAATGTTATATAGGTGGTCGTTTTGTTGCAGTAGAATTGGTATCTGAGTCTGGGTATTAGGTTTTGATACGAAAACTAAATATAATTTCTTTTACGTTTAATTTTAATATCCCGTTGTAAATCCGATGCAAATTTGCAATAGAAATCAAATATAATTTCTTTTACATTTAATTTTAATATTCCGTTGTAAATCCGATGCAAAATTGCAACGGAATCGCAACGGAAATCGAATGTAACTACTTTTAGTTTACGTTTCATCTTCCGTTGCAACTCCGTTGCAAATTTTCCAATTTTGTGACAAAAGTGTAACGGAACAAATAAAATAAATGTAAAAGAAATCAGTTTATGTTTTGCAACGAATTTGCAACCGTTTTTCATGTTGTTACTTTTCGGTTGGTAAGTCGTTGCAAAACGGTTGCAAACTTGCTACAGAATTTTTCCGTTGCATTTGCGTGTTTGTGTAGTAGTGACGCGTAAATGCTTTATTCCATTCCAGCATAGCAGCCAAATAGGTCAATGAAACAGTAATAATATCCAAGTACTATGTTCATTCCATTACATCGTCGATTACATTCTTTTATCAATTCATTACATTTAACCAAACAAACCCTAGATTCACATAGCTTTGCCTAAATATAAAGTACTCCATATATGCTTAAGTTTTACAGAAAATTTTACCTTCTTTGGAAGTTGAGTTTTGCTATACAATATGCAAATAGAGTAGCAAGAACAATAGGAAATAGACCAAGAATAACATACACAAGTGGTAACTGATCTTGGTTATACCCGAAGTAGTCTTTTAAAAAGTTTTTGACAGATTCGGTTTGCCCAAAAACTACAATTTCCGTTTGCACATCACCAAACTGAGAAGCAAGCATAGCGTTAAGTGACCATGAGGTGGGAGTCGCATAGTACATCCATATCCACCACTTAGGAATTTTCTGCAAGAAAAGCAAGTTTAAGTAAAGGGTTGATAAAACCATTCAAGATGACAATTAAAATCATGCATTAGGATCTTGTTATTCTTGTACATGTATACATAGGGCACATACCATTAAGTGATATCTTTTGGTTGACTATTCAAGAAGTAGCAAATTTGACTTTTAAGGTCAGACCAGCAATATCTTTTGGTTGACTATTCAAGAAGTAGCAAATTTGACTTTTAAGGTCAGACCAGCAACATCAAAATGAATTTGAGTATAGATCTTTTCAAATATATATTAGAAACAAAATCAATCTTTCTGTTCATATTTGTTTTATAAATTTCTAAACTTGAAAGTCAAGAATCAAAATGAATTTCATTGTTGTTTGTCTTGGTGACCACAAATGCCAAAATGGACCTCTTAACACAATGAAAGATATCATAATGAACTTCGAAATCAATATGCAAGATAAAAAGTAACATGGAATTACCGGTTTAGGGATCAAGAATCCAGCAAACAAGTTAAACAGCGTGTAAAATGCAGACTGTAGAATGGCAGCTAATGGAAAGCTTGGGGTCATTGCAACAAGCAGCATTCCCAAATAGGTGAAGTACATCAAAGAGCACAAAACCGCATAGAAGTACCAGAAAACCTTGTAGGCTGACCAATAATATCCAATCATAGGATATGTGAGGCACACAAATACCAATGCCTGGGCAAAGAGATAAGGAACCTCGATTGTCACCTACAAGATAAATCATAGCATTTCATTGAGTACAGCGTATAACAGAATTTTGCTTCGTTTATGATTCTATCACTCAAGGCGAAGATATATAGATTCAAACATGGTTTTTGAAACCTTAAGTAACTATAGTAGTATATCTACTGCAAACAAGTAGAAAAATAGTATTTTATACCTGTGCAACAGCATAAGCCCATGATGCATACATTCCAGAAAACTTCTCTCGATACAGAACAGTTCGCTCCATGGAAACATATGGTATTACTGAAGAGGCATTGTTTATGCCACAGAAAAGTACAGCAGAGTACATCGATCCAAGGATATTGAATAAACTCTGCGCATTATGTCTGTCACACGGAAGAATATCATATCAGATAATTTGAGGGTACATTTTGAGGGAAATATAAAGGAGTTCGAATTATGATATAGGAATCCATCCCATTTCACTGAGTTGCAATATGTTTGCTTCCTGTTTAACTTTATCATTTCACACACGCTAAGTTTTTTATTTTTGTAAGGCAATAATTTTACTGAAACCAAGTATGTAGGCCATCTCACACACTCTAATTTGATCACTTCCTATTTAATGCATGATGATTACTAGCTAGAATCATGTCATTTGGATAGCGTCATTGATTTTATAAGATCACTAGAATCATGGGATTTACAAGAATAATGTCATTTCTAAAATGCATCTGGAGATTTTTTTCCAACAAGCCGAATTATGTTAAAAAAGAATGCAAGGATCACATAAAATACACGAAACTTACATTTTTTTCCCTTGGTCCCAGAAGAGTAACCCCATCAATAACGACGTTAAAATAATATGCACAAAACGCATCAAGTTGTATGACGGACTTCTCCAGTATGACAAGTGTTGTTTCCATAGGCAAGCCTTAAACTGGCTCCAACCATTTTGTGGAAAACGCGTTGGAAAATACAGCTTTTGTGAACCATGAGGTGGTTCACTAAACGTTTTAACAAGGTCTTTGTTGCTCCTGACATTATGGAAAACGCATAAAAGTAGTCAGATAGATATTAAATATTCAAACAATCAAAGCAGGTACTGCTAACAAATGTAGATTTGGTGTTAAATGCACGAAATGGGCTGGTATGACATGCAGAATCCTGAAAATGTCATAAAATTTTGATCATTCCTATAATTTAACATACATGTGCAACGGCAGCGCAAATACCTATATTTAAAACCTAGAGCAGAAGGGTATGTAACAATATATGCTCCCTCCACCTCAGAACAGATTAACCTTCTACTTTAGTGTAGATGTCAACTAAGTAATTAATTTCATTGACATATAATCACCCCAAAGGTTTTGTCATATATATTATGATATCAGCGGGTGATTGGGGTATTTTGTGGCAATTTCTCTCTCCGCCAATCAACCGCTGACACGTGAGCGAGTGGATTTTTTTGTGGTTTTTTTTTTATGTGGTTCTAGCATTGCTCTTATGATATTATCTATGCAAAGTTTGACCTACTATAACTGGAGTATGATGAAAGAATAAGTGAAATACGACTTTTGGAATGAAGTGTTGAATTGTTGTTGCATTTGAAGACATCTTAATGAGATATACTAAATGCCGGATTTATGCGGAAGCTAATCTGGAACCAAAATTGAAAGATAAAAGCAAATTTTGACCCAAGTTCACATCATTCGATATATTTTCCAGGGTATGCACGAACAACGTGGGTCTGCTTGAGGACAAAAGTCTTGTTTAGTTTTGGAAAGAAGGGAGTACACGATGTAAACACATTGCACATGTTCACAAGACTGTGAATGATCAACTCTTCCAAATCATCACATGATCTTAATGGCATCGAGGGGGATGGATGAGTGCATGTATATGATCATCCGGTACCCAATAATTTCCCTTGCATGGGAGAGGAAACTGTGAGTTCAGTTAATGCTTAATCATAGATTTAAGATAACAACTATTAGTGATATATGACAAATGGCATACAATCATCATTCATATGTATGACATGCATTACTTGGCATAAAAATTATGGTAAGTGTATTTCCAGATGCCGTGAGTGCAAAAATCAGATAAAGTGGACGATGTAACTTACTGATACAAAGCTGAAGTAGAATAGATTTGTGCAAAATCAACACCAAGTGCAGCTTCTCCAGACGACGAAGAAACTTCTAACATCCATGTTGCTGGATTGTAGTTGTCGTTTATCTTTGGTACCCCAGAAATGCTCTGTTTCAGAGACATTTCATTTGAATGTAAGATAATATCTAAATAAGATAGAAATTTTTTCTACTACTGGAACAGCAAAAGATAATATGCATATCTAACATGTGCACTTGTTGTCAGACCAACTAACCTCAAAGTATTCAATGATGCTACTTGAATGGCGACCCAGCGGCCCACAGTAGATCATACGTCCACCATTTTTCAAGAGGATTAACTGCATGAAAATGGATTGGACAATGGTAAATAAGCAACAGTTACATATACTTAAAGAAGAATTCCAGCTGTTAACATGATTCAATTTCCATCACAGAATAATAGAATAAAGCTAATTAGGATAGGCTTAGAAGAAACTCACAAGAAATCACAAAAAGGCAAGATTGAATATATAAAATCTAAAGAGCTTACTAACATAGGGCAACAGCGTCCGAAAGATGATCATGATTACCTTATTATAAACTGCCCAGTGCCATAAAAAACGTCTCGCAGAGAACACTTATAGGTATGGTATATCTAATGTATGACACCTTACTTTGGTTGTCAAACATAAATACTAAACTAAATGTTCCATACGTGCTTAAGTAGCAGGCATCGTAGCATTGTAACCAAAATAAACCAATGACATCTGGTCTACAGCACAGACATATGAGTTGTTTCTTTTGTCACGTTTCTCTTTGCTCGGTTGGTGAATGGTACAGACAATTGTGACTTTGAAGTTACATTTTTCATACAAAAAGCACCATTGTTCAAAATCTTTCAAATGCAGAATTCAAACTCAAACTTATTAGCTATCGTAATTTTTTAGATGATTAATTTTACTTAAAAAGATTTAGTTATGTCTTTTTCCCATTAACTATCTCCTTGTTACCTCATCAAATGCCTCAAATATGTCAATGCTGGGTTGGTGAATAGTACAGACAATTGTTCTTCCTGTGTCAACAATATTCTTCACAGCCCGCATGACAATGGCAGCTGATCTAGCATCCAGTCCCGTTGTAGGCTCATCCATGAATATAATTGATGGATTAGCCACAACCTCCACCGCAATTGTCAGACGCTTACGCTGCTCAGTTGATAGACCACTAACTCCAGGAATGCCAACCAATGAATCTTTTATGGAATAAAGCTCAACGGTTTCCAGGACTTCTTTTATAAAACTCTGTAGATGCCATCAAAAAAGGTAGCATTTACTTTCCATATAACTCTAAATTTTTTTATGTCAAAACAATACATGAAGTTATGTCTTACGTATTTAGTTTTTATATCAATCTCGGGATTAAGACGGAGCCAAGCAGAAAATATCACTGATTCTTCAACTGTAATTTGGGGAGAGTGTACATCATTTTGCTCACAGTAACCTGAAATCCTAGCAAAGGTAGCTTGGACTTTAGGATAACCACCAATTTTGATCTCTCCTTCAACAGTGCCACTGGTTTTCCTTCCCGCAAGAACATCAAGAAGTGTGGTTTTCCCAGCACCACTTACACCCATCAACGCTGTAAGAACACCCGGCCTGAAAGCACCTGTAATATCACGAAGCAATTGGAGCTTTTTCCCAGTGAAGCCATGCTCTCTCATTTCCTGACATTAGATGAACAGGACAAAACAATCAACTATAGCATAATCTGAGAAATACACTCGACAATTTTAATTTGATTAATATAACTTGACCAATTACCGGTGGGGGCTCGACATAGTATTGTAGATCTTGAAAGGTAACCGTGAGTGGTTCAAAAGGTAACACCATTTTTCCTGTAAAATAAAAAGATGAATAAGCATCTACTGATGTACAACAAACACCCTCTACTCCAAAATTAGATTCAACTTGGGTCTTAAAAAACTGTATAACAAGTCCCCCGTTAGTGCAAATGATACAATGTCAAGTCTAGTACTCCCAAATTATTTATATATTACCGAAAGTGGATTATAACTGTGAGAGCAGGGGAGTCTTTAATAAGGAAGAGGGAGCTGTAACAACCCATGTGTATACTGATAAATGACCATCCAAAAAATATAGGTGGGGGTTCGACGTAGTGCTGTAGCTTTGGAGAGTTCAATATTTGGGGTTTAAGCCTACTGGGAGAATAACATACCTACTTTACTAAATGGAGTCTTACTCTTAAGCTGCATATAGTGAAGACTGAGTAATTAGCCCATGTAAACCACCGAAGTGTGATTCATCAACTCATTGTAATCTACTCGTTATCCTTAGACCGCATTTAGCTAGGTGTTTGATCTATCGTTATTGTTTTCCTAGTTTTCTACAGCATTCAATCTTTGTCAATTTGATTGAGCTTGGTGATGAAAATTTTTATCAGTCATAGACATCTTTCTTGATTCTAAAATTTTTAGCTTTGTTTTTTGAAAGACCTACATTGTCCTTGGTTTGTGCTCTTTACGTATTAGTAGTAGCATTTTCATGTTTTGTCATGTTTATGTTGATATTCTACGCTCATGTTTTACACTATAATCAATGATCCCAGTGAACATTTTTTGGCCTTGTTGGCTGTCGTATAGTTGTTGCTTGGTTTATGGTTGTCGTGGTTATGTAAGAATTACAGCCTACACTTGGTAGGATTTTAAACAAAATGGCAACATAAAAATAAATAAATAAATAAATAAATAAATAAATAAAAAAAGAAAAAAAAGAAAAAGAAAAAGAAAGTAAACTTAACCTTCTTTAGGCTCTGTGACAGTAGTAGCAGAATTACTGACTGTTTTATCCTTGTGGGCCTCATTTTTGGATCCTTCACTTCCATTTAATTGAGATAACAGTTCCTTTGAAATAAGGGCACGTCTACCAGGAGCTGTAGTATTTTATAACGTGAGTAACTAATAAAAGTATGACACTGTATTTTACAGACTTGAAATTAATTATTAACAAGATGAAGTTACCCTTCAAGTAGCTTAGAGCCATGATGAAGCATATATTCATTAGCAGTGCAAAACCGAACAAGGTACCCAGTGATATCCAGAAATAGTATCCATCAAAACTTAGTCCACGGCTTTCAAGTGTCGCAAGCCCTATGGTTGTGTTTGTAGGCATCAACTGATTTAAAAAGTTAACAAAATGAATAGCTGACCATTGAGTAATATAAAAAATAATATAAAATCCAGGAGACAGGAAAAAAAATACATGTATCGACCAAAGATGAACATTTTTAACCAAGATAAAATTTGGAATTGAAATGAATCCTGATAAGTTCAGAATCATATGATCAAAAAAATCCCCTACAGCAAATAAAACAAGGAATCCACTGATTTACCTTATTCCATCTAGGTGAAAGAAATTCATTCACTGCAAGGCCTATTTCACCATATGTCAGTGGAGAAACCCAAAATGCCCACTTTAGCCAACCAGGCATTGAATCTGTAACCAGTTCCCATTCCTTAGATCGCTCTATAAGCGTTACGGATCCATATATCAAATAGAAAAAAAAAGATGAAAACAAGGGACTTACTGTGTGGTAAAACGAAGCCACAGAATGATATCAGAAACAAAAATGAAAGACTGCCTGCGGTAGTTGAAGCATGCATAGTTCGAAATACTGATGCTATAAACCGGAACATGGAACCTGTCGTGTAGTGCATCACAAATAATAGAACTATCTGGCGGAAAAACCTGTGAAACACATGAAACATTAAAAAACTTACATCCTCAAGGCTATTCTTAACAAAATCCATTATGTCTCTGACTTGTAAAATGAGTTTATGCACGATGGTCACTTAAAGAAATACGTAGTAGTCTATATGATGCTCACCTCCCTGGTTCAGGGCTGTATCCAATAGCATAATAAGTGAGAGATGTCCAAACAACGGCTACACACATCGACAGTGGAATCTTAAGAAGGGATGCTGGGAGTCCATATGCCCAAGCAGGGTAGAAATACATGTCCCGCTGCTTATAGAAAACCGGAAGTCTTGTAATTAATATCGTCAATTCTGGGAACCCATCAAACATAAGGATCATGAGCGTGAAAGAGAGTGATGCGAGATAATAATTCGCATCGATGACATCAACTTTCAATTTACTTCGCGAAAACACAGTCATAGTGATTAGTGCAACTATGAAAAGCTGCACAGAAGCAAGACACGTTACGATTCATAAGGTAATAATATATAATAGAAAGTAGGCTTAAAGACCTGAAAAGGATTGAATTTTACCTGAACTAATTTGAAGATGTAGAGAAACGAATTTCTCTTCATGAGAAGAATCTCCCTAGACATGCAAGCTTTAAAAAGGTTCCATTTAGAAAGAGAATACACATCAAAGGACATGGCATTCTCATGGCATGGCAATCTTGTGAAGGGTTTGGAGATATCCTCATTTATTTCTTTTCCAAACGAAGATTCCTTAAATCTGATGGATAAGGTGGGTACAGAGACATAACTATATGCTTGTTCAGTCCGGTACCAATACTGTGCTTGATCTTTTTTTGAGACAACCTGTCAATCAGTCTTTAGTCCCTGAGAACATGCTAAAAAAGCTAAGATGGTATTCCGAACGAGAGATAGTGAAATTACCTCTTGGAGGAAGTCAGCAACGCCTTTTCTCTCAGGGCACCTAAAACCCAAACCCTCAAAATAGTCCAGAACATTACTGCGTGGACCATGATAAACAATCATCCCTTCTGCCATCAACATAATGTCATCAAAGAGATCAAATGCTTCGGGCGATGGCTGAAGAAGTGAAATGAGTACAGAAGCATCTGTTAAATGCGCCAACTGCTGAAGACAAGCAATAATCTGATACGTAGTGGAGCTGTCTAAGCCATTTGATATTTCATCCATAAATAAAGCTTTAGTGGGACCAACAATCATCTCCCCTGAAAAGAACCATACAAGTTAGATTCTATTAGGTAGCAGTTGCAAGTGTACAGTGACTGTCATATAAACACTATGTACCTGTAGTCAATCTTTTCTTTTGACCACCAGAGATTCCTCTCCTTAAGGCATCTCCAAACATTGTATCAGCACATATATCAAGTCCAAGAATCTAAAATAGCATGATAAGAGAAGGAAGTTAACATATCACGTTTATTCAGACACGAGATAACATATGAGCTCAAGTCAGCTAAGAGAATTACCTTCAGGATGTAGTTTGTCTGCAGAGTTGTCTTTTGTCCTTCAATAGAAATTGCCTGTGGACATCAAACATGGTTCAGGGGTGTTCGTAAATAGAATAGGATTTTTTACCTAAAAGTAAAAGATGATTATTCCCGATTGTGTGTATTTTTTAGTAGCTTGGAAATTCTCTTATAGGCCTCCATGAAGAAGTTTTAATGTAAATCTTATCATAAATATATAGTAAATTGCTGATTAATAAAAATACACTATATGTTACAAGTCTCAATTTCCTTCAATACCCAAACAATAATTATGAAACATCATTCTCACTATGTTATTATGCATTCAAAAATAGTGAAAAGTGACTTCCAATCGCCCTATGCCCCTGATTGGGGACATAAAATTAGGCAACACATACAAAACATCTCAAGTGTTGGAGGATTTTAGTGGAAGATTAAATGAAAGGGTTTACCGCTACCATTAATACATGAATACACAAGAAAACATTCATCATTACCTTCATGAAAGTGTCTACATCTGGATCTGGAATAACCCCCATTTCTTTCTCCCGCCTATTAACCTCAAGCATAATCTCTGTTAGAGAAGACATAATTTCAAATTAGTTTTTAAACCATCATCCCTTGGAATGGAGTACAAAACTATACGGTATATAATGTGTGCATACCTGCTCGGCTTCCGGTACCCTGAAAACGGGAGGAATAATCAAATGTTTCCCTCACAGTCATCTCAGGGATATGCAAATCTTCTTGGCTTATATATGCAGAAGTTTTCTGGGGGACAAATTCTTCTAGTTTGTATCCATTGTAAGAAATTTCTCCACTAATCTGTTTTAATTAGAGAGGAACCATTACTGAGTATTTGCATAACACAGGTATTAGTAAGTTTGTCAATCATGGATATTAAACTTGACACGATGACTTTACGTTCTACGATAAAGACCATAACTTTACGACCACATTTCAAGTTCTGTCAGGTCAATCACACAAAGAACTTTCTCCAGAAACAGGCATAAATACAAATGCCAATATTTTTATGGATATATCATGCTAAATGCAAGTCCAATACCTTAAGAGATTTGTCTAGGTTCCCAGAAAGTGCTTTCAATAAAGAGGTCTTCCCACATCCTGGAGGACCAAGAAGCAGTGTCATCCTGGAAAACATTAAAATTGGAGAGTTTCATATTTATCGGACCAGTTTAGGACTTCCACAATTGTGCAGCTTATCTACAATGCGATAATCAATTACGCTAATTAACTGCAAGACATCACCTTTACTCAAGCCTACTTTGCAACTGCAACTGTTTCTAAGAGAGTGGGATACCCTTGAAGCTTGGATTTTGAGGATATAAGTATTTTACTAAATAATCTAATAATTAATCAGCTAAATGTAAGTCAAAGTAATGCATTTGAAACTCAGACTATTTTCCAATTTCCATGGACTGGAATACCCATAAATCTTGATGATACGAGTATTTTAGCTTACTATTAATAGATTGGAATTAACAGTTTGAAGTTTTGGTTGGAAAAAAACAGCTTATTTTAGATCAAATGAACATTTTAAATAAGCTGATTGGTACCTGCTTATTCCCAACTACGTATTATGCAGATAAGCAATTTTTTAATATGCAATCCCAAACACCTCTTTACTTGACCAAAAAGGCTACCATATCTTCGATATAAATACTCCTCACGAGAGCAATGTATTAAAGCAGAGTATATAGAGTGAAAACATATTATTCACAAGAAAAAAGAATTGAATAAAAATGATGAGAATGTCCTGTCATAAGGCTGCATTCCTACCTTCCCGGTTTAATGACACCACTGACATCGTTTAAGATGGTTATCTTAGCCCTTTTAGATTTCAAACCAGTTATCATGATAATGCCCTGTTAGAGAACATGAAAGTGTTAGATTTAGAGTATTAATAAAGACCAAGGAGAAGTCATTAAAAAATACTGGACCGGATGACTAATCAGTAGATTTTTGTAGTTTTTAAAAATAGTTTTGGTGGTGATCCACAGAAAGTGACACAAGAATGACCAATTTGGTTATGTTCCTGGTTGCAGTTACATTTTAATTAGTTTATTGTTATAAAACTTCATTGCGGTTCAGAGGCAACATACTCATGATCTTAGTGCCATGATAACAAAAACAAATCACAAACACTTTTCATTGTATCCTTGCCAAATAGGCCAACTTATTGGCACAAAATATGTATACATGAACTTCAAACATACATTTACTCAAACAAATTGTATTAAACATAACCAAAGATTAACAAAAAGTTCAAAGTTCACATATTCTAAAGTTACTTTAGTGTTGTTGTGATGTCTGCACTTGGACTGAACCGAACAAAAGAAGAACAAAAAAATACCGAACTTTAAAGAAATATTAGTTTGACTTTTTAACCGACGTTGACCGATTAGCGTCTAGGCGCCGATTAATCGGGAAGTGTCCGACTAGCGGCTAGGCTCCGATTAATTGGACGCCTAGGCCGATTTTTTTTTTTTTTTTTTTGGTTTTTTAAATTTTAATTTACATTATATCATCATATTTAAATAATTGCCTCACACAAGCTAGTACGTGTGTATAATTGATAACTCATGGTGAAAGTTAAATACTTACAGAAAGAATACTTTGTAAAGAGTTCCACAGAGTTGGGAGGGGCTTTCCATGAACAACTTGACATTCAGCTTCCACGCAAAGATTCTCATACCTCACCTCCACAGACGGCAACTGCACACCAACACTGACAAAACAAACAGAATTGTAAGATACCGTCATGGAACTTATAAATACGTGTCAAAGAAGAGAAAGAGAGGACTATATTTGGTGTAAGTATTGAAACAGCGAATAAAACCTTACTTGTCTGTTCGTTTTCTAATTTTCTGCAACAACCGAAGGTTGTCATTCTCAATATGCTTGATGAGCTTCTCAATAAACATGTGTCGCTCAGGAGCAAGGAGCTTTGTGACATCAACCACCTTTTTTCCTTTAACAGTATCTCCATCTTCATCAAACAAAGATGACCTCAAACGGTCATATGTTGGCAATCTATCGATTGCTGCCCACTGTAGAAGATTCTGATCATCTGCCTCTTCATTATTTTTTACAGAACCTTTTCCTGAATTTGCACGCAAACTAGATGTACGCTGACGAAAAGATGACCTTATACTTCTTCCTATCTCTGACAGCTCAATTCCAAATGACTCAATTTCTTCGGAACCAACTAACTGAGCCATATTAAATGGAGCTTCGTAGTTTCAAGGAGACCAGTATATACACAGAGCAACTTAGACAAACATATACATAATGGGGAGACTTTTTCCTTCACATGCTGTTAAGGTAATGCCACATGCCTCAATAAACTAAAAGGAGTTTTATAATGTAGACAACTTAACTTAAGTGAGATTTTTTTATTTTTGAAAGAGAGAGAGAGATTTCAGTCAACAAAAATGTCACATGTAACTACATTTTATAGATTGAATTAACTTACAAAAGTTGTACTGTACAAAACTAAGACAGTTGACTTTTTTCCTATACTACATTATTAGGATTGAAAATGCATACACGATTAAGAGAGATTTTAGGGATTTGTTGAGTAGGAGATCAAGATATGATTTAAAGAGATTTAAAAATTTAGTTATACTTAAGATCCTAATCTGAAATTGCCACTTTATCCGAAAAAAGACTGACACATTCCAACCACAGACCAGTCAGGACTTAGGAGATGCATTTACAAAACCTTTCAACCTAATCAATCTTTGATTACGACAGTAACTAATGAATCTCCATTTCCACCAGCATCAACCATAACTTCGATAAGTCTGAGCTACACCGATAAACTGGCAACTAGGACTTACCATGAACCAGG
The DNA here is from genome assembly GCA_019973895.1 of Chrysanthemum seticuspe. Taxonomy (NCBI): domain Eukaryota; kingdom Viridiplantae; phylum Streptophyta; class Magnoliopsida; order Asterales; family Asteraceae; genus Chrysanthemum; species Chrysanthemum seticuspe. The sequence goes on from BPTQ01000007.1 coordinate 252,857,039, forward strand.
AACTTCTTTTCCAGTCTTTCCTTTATGCAGTGTTCATACTTTTTACAATTGCAACCTTTTATACAGCCAGCACTATCTAACACAATATAATCTTGTTGGAAGAAATATCCTTTCCGTTATACAGTAACAGATAAAGAAAATCGCAATCCAAGCAAAAAGGTTCATTGTCAAACAAATTAACTTCAAACATCTACATTACTTGTTTCGTGATATAAAGATCATGGGTGGTAAACGAGATCCCATTAAGGCATTAATAGATGTAATAGTGTTCAAATTTAGTCAAGGTGCGATGTAACCATATTAACACAAAAAAAAAAAAAAAAAAAAAAAGGGTGTAATGTCATCAACACTAAACCAATCAATGTCCAATACCATATAATTGGTTACCAGAAAGATTCTATAGTCCTTAAACTGTGTGATATGCATATTTGCAGACAACATGTTTCTGTACTTCGCCGTAAGCCAATTGTGCTCTTTTTAAGCATGTGAGATTATTTATTACCGCAAAGGCTACAAATAATCAAACAGCATCTTTAATTATATACAAAAAGAAACAAAAGATATAAATAGTTAAAATAAAGAAATTAGCTGGCATGATTCATGATTTAAGTACATTATACTAGGTCCCGATATTCGGTTCCCACACCTCTTTTCACGGCTGCTTAGGTGACTTTCTAAGCATCATATCAGTCAACTGTATTATTAAAAATCTAAACGTGAGACTTGCATAAAGTCAATAATAGTAGCCATCATATAATAATGCACTGCATCTAGATTGGAATATGTTCCTATATACTAGTCAAACAATCATATCCCATCCACCACCTCAAGAATTAAATACTCAATACATTTAGTTATTTCAAGGCATTTTGAAAATATGCCTTGTTTTCTATTCTTCAAAGATTATAAACCGGTCTCTCGATTATTGGACTACTAATGGTCATGTTGCGATATTGACAAACGTAATATATTTTACCATGTCAAACACATTAAGTTTACATCCATAGTCTCCAAGTTACAATCTTGCATCAATCATATCGACTCCCTTGTCGAAGACCTTTTTACTTGGCCCATCAAAAGCTACATCATAAGGCTTCACTTAACTATGATAGTGATCACTGCGTCTCATAAGAAGTGTCCACTGTGAATACATCACTCAGTTTCAGAAAAGACATTGTAAGAGGGCTCGGTGAGGATGCCATCAACACGCCATAGGGAAACTTTGGTACAGATGGCGCCGCCATCTTCGTACCAGTTCTCTCGCCATTCGCACGCCAAATCGAGTTCCGCCATTTGAATGGCTGATGCCATTCGTAATTCTTTTTTTTTTTTTTTTTAAAGTTAACGTTTAAATGTAAATAAAATAAAATGAAAAAAGTGGGACCCAATAATATGTTATTGGTGTGTTATGAGGGAGGGGTGTTTTAGTTATTGGTGTGTTATTGGGGAGGAGATGATGTGACGCTGATGTGGCATACCAATAACGTGTTATTAAACCTAACCTCACCTTGCACTCTAAGCCAATAATTTGTCTATTGACTTGGTAAAACTTGAAAGTGACACTCGAGTCAACTAAAATACAGTAGTAAGATAGTTGTAAGTCAATAATTTGTCTTTTGACTTGGTAAAACTTGAAAGTGGCACTCGAGTCAAACTAAAATAGTAAGATAGTTGTAAGCCAATAATTTGTCTTTTGATTGGGTAAAACATGAAAATGGACACTCGAGACAAGCTAAAATAGTAAGATAACACTTATATGAAGTGATATATACCTTACCTCACTAGTATTTCGTCAAACAGCTTATATGCAGAATCATAATTTGCAAATTTAAGTAAAGGGTTTTGTGTTACGTACAAACTAATACATCTGAAGATTCAGCTAATCAGGATGTGCATCAGAGGATTGTACGTTACACAGGTCAATGCGTTCCCCGTCATATCATGTGCCTTAGAGCACTAGGTATGGGGTGTCATTGGTGTGCCAAATGCATGCCATTCGTGTGCCAACCATACCGGAGCATCGTGCCATTCGTGAGCCAAACGTTTTGAGCCAATGCAATGGCTCAAGCCATTTGCATTCTTGTGTTTTTTTTTCTTTTATTTTTTTTTTTTTGTATTGTAAGTGAGTGAATATTTTTAGTGGGGTATTTTGTGGGACCCAACAACATGTTAGTGGTATGTTATGAGGGAGGGTGTTTTAGTTAATGGTGTGTTATTAGGAGGTGTATGATGTGGCGCTGAGATAGCATACCAATAAAGTGTTATTAATATTGCCCATACCTTGTGCTCCTAAGATTAAACTTTAATCCTTGAGTACCCGAGATCCGCAACAATCACCGATTGTCTAAAGAACCAATCAATAGTCGCCTTTCATTTAGCTTTCACCCATTTTTTTTATCTTTTTTTTAAACAAATTTGGTAAATCTTCAAGCTACATACACCATCGCGAAGAGAATTAAATTATTTTTCTATAGATATGCACTTCTGTATACTTTCGTCGAACTTTTTTTTTTCAAAATTTCCGTAACGATTAACGATTTGCGAGCTATTTTAATTTTTTTTTTTTTTTAAAAAAAAAAGAAAGAAAAAAAGATGAAAATGATTTTTTTTATTTGATGAAAAAATTAGATGGCTAACACATTGATTGTTCTTTAAATAAATATTATTCGGTATAGATATTTTGTCGCTACTATTAATACCCCTACCCCACTTTCTATATTCTCCACCCAGGCCTGCTCTTTTTTATAGTACAAAACAGTTTTTTATTAGTTTTTGTTTCGTACTTTCTGTTAGTATTAAAAAAAATGAAAAAAAGATGAGAGGCGGGGGGGGGGGGGGGGGGGGGGGGGGGGGGGGGGAGGTTGTTATTTGTGTTTTAAGGGGTACAAATAACCCACGCCTAATTAAATTCAGAAGGGATTCGAAATTTAATATTTTTACGGAATAATTTCACATGTACCTAACATCAAAATGTCAAGTGAAAATATATCTTTTTAGCTTATAATTTACAACTAACAAGAAGCTTGCGCAATGCAACAACATTAAAAAGGAAGCAAGAAACAATGATAAGTGATAATAAATGACAATAACAATGCATGTCGATAGTTGTTGGTGACGGCGAGAAGACCTAAAAAAATATGTAGAGATTAACTCGTGATCTAGATCAACACATCTATTATCACAATCATTTACAAAATTTACTATCAACATCTCACAAATAAATCTGTACCACCTTAACGCATTCATCTTATACTAAAAAAAGGTATAACCGCCATTTTAATGTTTGTTAACATAAATATACTCATGATTATATGTCATTTAGTGTGACAAACGCTAATTTTCAGACTATTATTTTTTTCAAAAAACTTTAAAATATTGCTTTTCTAACATTTACTGATCAATTTAATTCAAAAACGTGAAGTTATCTCGTTTACTGTGAAAAACGATCTCGCACGCGTACCGACACCAAATTAGCAATGATTTACATCTAATAAATGCATTTTTCGGTCAATAAACTAGTTTTATATTATTTTTATAAAAACGCTCATCAAACTTTATTTTACGCATTAGTGCTAAAACGCCCAACCGGATCACCACTTTTGCATTTAAGCTCAAACGTTACACATTATACCCGAAATAAATTTGAAAATCCTTGTTCCCTCCTTGGTTTTGTCCCTTGCTGATTTTCAACCCACACACAAACAAAATTACTTTATTTTCATCCTAGTTAGTGGTTCATGATCTCATATCATTTGTTTTATATACCATGACATCTAGAGATGGCAACGGGGCGGGGAATTTCGGGGATTGTATTTGCCATCCCCATCCCCGTTTTTAATCTCCATCCCCATCCCCATCGGGGAATTGCTTTACGTCCCCATTGGGGATCGGGGATCCTCGTGGGGATTCGGGGATTTTCAATCCTTATGAACTAACTTAGGCCCGTTTGGTTTGTTGCTAGGAATGACAATGGGTATCGGATTTGGAATGATGTGGAATGATAATGGGTATGAAAAAGTGTATCATTACGATTGTTTATGTTTGGTTGATAAAATATTGTATGAAAAAGTGTATAAATATTTGAATTTTGTTGTGGAAAAAAGAGGGGTCCACGGGAATGGATTTCATAGACACCAAATTGGTGTGTAATGAATCTATGACTATGATATACCCATTTCATTACCGGGCCCACAAAACAAAACAAAACAAACACCGACTATGACTTTGAAAGTCATAGTTTCATTCCCATTTATGCTAACCAAACTGGCCCTTAAAGTTTCCACTAATTCATCAAAAATATAAGGAATTTTAACTCATAAAGTGTTTCAAGAAACGTGCGTACATCGCACATAGTTGGATTCATTACAATTTCAATTTAACTTTAAAGTATCCTCAACATTGTAACATCAAATATAATATAAAAACAATATGTATTTTATGTGTCTATTCAGACAAAATAATAAGTAATATGTAGTTGGTGCTTATGCTTCTAATTCTAAAGGTACTTGATTATATAAATATCACATATGCATATAAATATACATGTCGATACTCATAAACATATATACATATACATATACAGGTTAATCGAGTATGGATATAACATATAAATTCTAAATACGTATACACTAGAAAGATCGGAGTCGGGTTTGGGTTCAGGGATTTATGTTATCCCCATCCCCGCCCCATCCCCGGTTTCATATTTTGGGGATTCCCCATCCCCGGTCAACTCGGGGATTCCCCAGTCAAAATCGGATTTAGGGATCGGGTCCCCATTGGATACGGATTTTTTTACCATCCCTAATGACATCACACACACTTAAACACATACAAAGATTTTCACCAAGCACTTTTTCTCTCCTCTCCTTTGGGTCGTTAAAACCACAACACACCCATAATCATCCGATTTTGTCCAAATATTGTAAAAACTAAGTGTACTTTCGGATTTAGATTGTATTTTGGAGTAATTCTTGGGTTTATTCGAAGTCGTTTGATTTTCGTAAGCACTTTAAATCTCCAAATCTTGCATAACTTTTGTAAGTTCACATTTTCTTAAAACATTTGTACTTTCATGTTTATTATGGTTTAAATCTAACACATGTACAACTTATTTACAATAAGCTATATTGAAAAAGTTACAAAATAAGCTCTAGGGCTTATATATGTTTCGACATACATAAAAGATCTGTGGGGAATTTGTATCATTAAGCTTGTGTGGTTATTTTGTGTTTTAAGGGGTACAAATAACCCACGCCTAATTAAATTCAGAAGGGATTCGAAATTTAATATTTTTACGGAATAATTTCACATGTACCTAACATCAAAATGTCAAGTGAAAATATATCTTTTTAGCTTATAATTTACAACTAACAAGAAGCTTGCGCAATGCAACAACATTAAAAAGGAAGCAAGAAACAATGATAAGTGATAATAAATGACAATAACAATGCATGTCGATAGTTGTTGGTGACGGCGAGAAGACCTAAAAAAATATGTAGAGATTAACTCGTGATCTAGATCAACACATCTATTATCACAATCATTTACAAAATTTACTATCAACATCTCACAAATAAATCTGTACCACCTTAACGCATTCATCTTATACTAAAAAAAGGTATAACCGCCATTTTAATGTTTGTTAACATAAATATACTCATGATTATATGTCATTTAGTGTGACAAACGCTAATTTTCAGACTATTATTTTTTTCAAAAAACTTTAAAATATTGCTTTTCTAACATTTACTGATCAATTTAATTCAAAAACGTGAAGTTATCTCGTTTACTGTGAAAAACGATCTCGCACGCGTACCGACACCAAATTAGCAATGATTTACATCTAATAAATGCATTTTTCTGTCAATAAACTAGTTTTATATTATTTTTATAAAAACGCTCATCAAACTTTATTTTACGCATTAGTGCTAAAACGCCCAACCGGATCACCACTTTTGCATTTAAGCTCAAACGTTACACATTATACCCGAAATAAATTTGAAAATCCTTGTTCCCTCCTTGGTTTTGTCCCTTGCTGATTTTCAACCCACACACAAACAAAATTACTTTATTTTCATCCTAGTTAGTGGTTCATGATCTCATATCATTTGTTTTATATACCATGACATCTAGAGATGGCAACGGGGCGGGGAATTTCGGGGATTGTATTTGCCATCCCCATCCCCGTTTTTAATCTCCATCCCCATCCCCATCGGGGAATTGCTTTACGTCCCCATTGGGGATCGGGGATCCTCGTGGGGATTCGGGGATTTTCAATCCTTATGAACTAACTTAGGCCCGTTTGGTTTGTTGCTAGGAATGACAATGGGTATCGGATTTGGAATGATGTGGAATGATAATGGGTATGAAAAAGTGTATCATTACGATTGTTTATGTTTGGTTGATAAAATATGGTATGAAAAAGTGTATAAATATTTGAATTTTGTTGTGGAAAAAAGAGGGGTCCACGGGAATGGATTTCATAGACACCAAATTGGTGTGTAATGAATCTATGACTATGATATACCCATTTCATTACCGGGCCCACAAAACAAAACAAAACAAACACCGACTATGACTTTGAAAGTCATAGTTTCATTCCCATTTATGCTAACCAAACTGGCCCTTAAAGTTTCCACTAATTCATCAAAAATATAAGGAATTTTAACTCATAAAGTGTTTCAAGAAACGTGCGTACATCGCACATAGTTGGATTCATTACAATTTCAATTTAACTTTAAAGTATCCTCAACATTGTAACATCAAATATAATATAAAAACAATATGTATTTTATGTGTCTATTCAGACAAAATAATAAGTAATATGTAGTTGGTGCTTATGCTTCTAATTCTAAAGGTACTTGATTATATAAATATCACATATGCATATAAATATACATGTCGATACTCATAAACATATATACATATACATATACAGGTTAATCGAGTATGGATATAACATATAAATTCTAAATACGTATACACTAGAAAGATCGGAGTCGGGTTTGGGTTCAGGGATTTATGTTATCCCCATCCCCGCCCCATCCCCGGTTTCATATTTTGGGGATTCCCCATCCCCGGTCAACTCGGGGATTCCCCAGTCAAAATCGGATTTAGGGATCGGGTCCCCATTGGATACGGATTTTTTTACCATCCCTAATGACATCACACACACTTAAACACATACAAAGATTTTCACCAAGCACTTTTTCTCTCCTCTCCTTTGGGTCGTTAAAACCACAACACACCCATAATCATCCGATTTTGTCCAAATATTGTAAAAACTAAGTGTACTTTCGGATTTAGATTGTATTTTGGAGTAATTCTTGGGTTTATTCGAAGTCGTTTGATTTTCGTAAGCACTTTAAATCTCCAAATCTTGCATAACTTTTGTAAGTTCACATTTTCTTAAAACATTTGTACTTTCATGTTTATTATGGTTTAAATCTAACACATGTACAACTTATTTACAATAAGCTATATTGAAAAAGTTACAAAATAAGCTCTAGGGCTTATATATGTTTCGACATACATAAAAGATCTGTGGGGAATTTGTATCATTAAGCTTGTGTGGTTATTTTGTGTTTTAAGGGGTACAAATAACCCACGCCTAATTAAATTCAGAAGGGATTCGAAATTTAATATTTTTACGGAATAATTTCACATGTACCTAACATCAAAATGTCAAGTGAAAATATATCTTTTTAGCTTATAATTTACAACTAACAAGAAGCTTGCGCAATGCAACAACATTAAAAAGGAAGCAAGAAACAATGATAAGTGATAATAAATGACAATAACAATGCATGTCGATAGTTGTTGGTGACGGCGAGAAGACCTAAAAAAATATGTAGAGATTAACTCGTGATCTAGATCAACACATCTATTATCACAATCATTTACAAAATTTACTATCAACATCTCACAAATAAATCTGTACCACCTTAACGCATTCATCTTATACTAAAAAAAGGTATAACCGCCATTTTAATGTTTGTTAACATAAATATACTCATGATTATATGTCATTTAGTGTGACAAACGCTAATTTTCAGACTATTATTTTTTTCAAAAAACTTTAAAATATTGCTTTTCTAACATTTACTGATCAATTTAATTCAAAAACGTGAAGTTATCTCGTTTACTGTGAAAAACGATCTCGCACGCGTACCGACACCAAATTAGCAATGATTTACATCTAATAAATGCATTTTTCTGTCAATAAACTAGTTTTATATTATTTTTATAAAAACGCTCATCAAACTTTATTTTACGCATTAGTGCTAAAACGCCCAACCGGATCACCACTTTTGCATTTAAGCTCAAACGTTACACATTATACCCGAAATAAATTTGAAAATCCTTGTTCCCTCCTTGGTTTTGTCCCTTGCTGATTTTCAACCCACACACAAACAAAATTACTTTATTTTCATCCTAGTTAGTGGTTCATGATCTCATATCATTTGTTTTATATACCATGACATCTAGAGATGGCAACGGGGCGGGGAATTTCGGGGATTGTATTTGCCATCCCCATCCCCGTTTTTAATCTCCATCCCCATCCCCATCGGGGAATTGCTTTACATCCCCATCCCCGTCCCCATTGGGGATCGGGGATCCTCGTGGGGATTCGGGGATTTTCAATCCTTATGAACTAACTTAGGCCCGTTTGGTTTGTTGCTAGGAATGACAATGGGTATCGGATTTGGAATGATGTGGAATGATAATGGGTATGAAAAAGTGTATCATTACGATTGTTTATGTTTGGTTGATAAAATATGGTATGAAAAAGTGTATAAATATTTGAATTTTGTTGTGGAAAAAAGAGGGGTCCACGGGAATGGATTTCATAGACACCAAATTGGTGTGTAATGAATCTATGACTATGATATACGCATTTCATTACAAGGCCCACAAAACAAAACAAAACAAACACCGACTATGACTTTGAAAGTCATAGTTTCATTCCCATTTATGCTAACCAAACGGGCCCTTAAAGTTTCCACTAATTCATCAAAAATATAAGGAATTTTAACTCATAAAGTGTTTCAAGAAACGTGCGTACATCGCACATAGTTGGATTCATTACAATTTCAATTTAACTTTAAAGTATCCTCAACATTGTAACATCAAATATAATATAAAAACAATATGTATTTTATGTGTCTATTCAGACAAAATATTAAGTAATATGTAGTTGGTGCTTATGCTTCTAATTCTAAAGGTACTTGATTATATAAATATCACATATGCATATAAATATACATGTCGATACTCATAAACATATATACATATACATATACAGGTTAATCGAGTATGGATATAACATATAAATTCTAAATACGTATACACTAGAAAGATCGGAGTCGGGTTTGGGTTCAGGGATTTATGTTATCCCCATCCCCGCCCCATCCCCGGTTTCATATTTTGGGGATTCCCCATCCCCATCCCCGGTCAACTCGGGGATTCCTCAGTCAAAATCGGATTTAGGGATCGGGTCCCCATTGGATACGGATTTTTTTACCATCCCTAATGACATCACACACACTTAAACACATAAAAAGATTTTCACCAAGCACTTTTTCTCACCTCTCCTTTGGGTCGTTAAAACCACAACACACCCATAATCATCCGATTTTGTCCAAATATTGTAAAAACTAAGTGTACTTTCGGATTTAGATTGTGTTTTGGAGTAATTCTTGGGTTTATTCGAAGTCGTTTGATTTTCGTAAGCACTTTAAATCTCCAAATCTTGCATAACTTTTGTAAGTTCACATTTTCTTAAAACATTTGTACTTTCATGTTTATTATGGTTTAAATCTAACACATGTACAACTTATTTACAATAAGCTATATTGAAAAAGTTACAAAATAAGCTCTAGGGCTTATATATGTTTCGACATACATAAAAGATCTGTGGGGAATTTGTATCATTAAGCTTGTGTGGTTATTTTGTGTTTTAAGGGGTACAAATAACCCACGCCTAATTAAATTCAGAAGGGATTCGAAATTTAATATTTTTACGGAATAATTTCACATGTACCTAACATCAAAATGTCAAGTGAAAATATATCTTTTTAGCTTATAATTTACAACTAACAAGAAGCTTGCGCAATGCAACAACATTAAAAAGGAAGCAAGAAACAATGATAAGTGATAATAAATGACAATAACAATGCATGTCGATAGTTGTTGGTGACGGCGAGAAGACCTAAAAAAATATGTAGAGATTAACTCGTGATCTAGATCAACACATCTATTATCACAATCATTTACAAAATTTACTATCAACATCTCACAAATAAATCTGTACCACCTTAACGCATTCATCTTATACTAAAAAAAGGTATAACCGCCATTTTAATGTTTGTTAACATAAATATACTCATGATTATATGTCATTTAGTGTGACAAACGCTAATTTTCAGACTATTATTTTTTTCAAAAAACTTTAAAATATTGCTTTTCTAACATTTACTGATCAATTTAATTCAAAAACGTGAAGTTATCTCGTTTACTGTGAAAAACGATCTCGCACGCGTACCGACACCAAATTAGCAATGATTTACATCTAATAAATGCATTTTTCTGTCAATAAACTAGTTTTATATTATTTTTATAAAAACGCTCATCAAACTTTATTTTACGCATTAGTGCTAAAACGCCCAACCGGATCACCACTTTTGCATTTAAGCTCAAACGTTACACATTATACCCGAAATAAATTTGAAAATCCTTGTTCCCTCCTTGGTTTTGTCCCTTGCTGATTTTCAACCCACACACAAACAAAATTACTTTATTTTCATCCTAGTTAGTGGTTCATGATCTCATATCATTTGTTTTATATACCATGACATCTAGAGATGGCAACGGGGCGGGGAATTTCGGGGATTGTATTTGCCATCCCCATCCCCGTTTTTAATCTCCATCCCCATCCCCATCGGGGAATTGCTTTACATCCCCATCCCCGTCCCCATTGGGGATCGGGGATCCTCGTGGGGATTCGGGGATTTTCAATCCTTATGAACTAACTTAGGCCCGTTTGGTTTGTTGCTAGGAATGACAATGGGTATCGGATTTGGAATGATGTGGAATGATAATGGGTATGAAAAAGTGTATCATTACGATTGTTTATGTTTGGTTGATAAAATATGGTATGAAAAAGTGTATAAATATTTGAATTTTGTTGTGGAAAAAAGAGGGGTCCACGGGAATGGATTTCATAGACACCAAATTGGTGTGTAATGAATCTATGACTATGATATACCCATTTCATTACCGGGCCCACAAAACAAAACAAAACAAACACCGACTATGACTTTGAAAGTCATAGTTTCATTCCCATTTATGCTAACCAAACTGGCCCTTAATGTTTCCACTAATTCATCAAAAATATAAGGAATTTTAACTCATAAAGTGTTTCAAGAAACGTGCGTACATCGCACATAGTTGGATTCATTACAATTTCAATTTAACTTCAAAGTATCCTCAACATTGTAACATCAAATATAATATAAAAACAATATGTATTTTATGTGTCTATTCAGACAAAATAATAAGTAATATGTAGTTGGTGCTTATGCTTCTAATTCTAAAGGTACTTGATTATATAAATATCACATATGCATATAAATATACATGTCGATACTCATAAACATATATACATATACATATACAGGTTAATCGAGTATGGATATAACATATAAATTCTAAATACGTATACACTAGAAAGATCGGAGTCGGGTTTGGGTTCAGGGATTTATGTTATCCCCATCCCTGCCCCATCCCCGGTTTCATATTTTGGGGATTTCCCATCCCCATCCCCGGTCAACTCGGGGATTCCCCAGTCAAAATCGGATTTAGGGATCGGGTCCCCATTGGATACGGATTTTTTTACCATCCCTAATGACATCACACACACTTAAACACATACAAAGATTTTCACCAAGCACTTTTTCTCTCCTCTCCTTTGGGTCGTTAAAACCACAACACACCCATAATCATCCGATTTTGTCTAAATATTGTAAAAACTAAGTGTACTTTCGGATTTAGATTGTGTTTTGGAGTAATTCTTGGGTTTATTCGAAGTCGTTTGATTTTCGTAAGCACTTTAAATCTCCAAATCTTGCATAACTTTTGTAAGTTCACATTTTCTTAAAACATTTGTACTTTCATGTTTATTATGGTTTAAATCTAACACATGTACAACTTATTTACAATAAGCTATATTGAAAAAGTTACAAAATAAGCTCTAGGGCTTATATATGTTTCGACATACATAAAAGATCTGTGGGGAATTTGTATCATTAAGCTTGTGTGGTTATTTTGGTTTCATAAAAGGTAAAAAAGGATGTTTGAATAAGCTTGTAGCTTATTCGGCTTATTTTCTTACTTATTGGGCTTATTACATGCTTATTCGACTTATATTGTTTCAGGGTTTAATAAAAATTTAAGTTTTGGCTTATTTGAGATTTTGTTTATTTTTTTTCTTATTATATGGCTTATTGTGCCCGGCTTATTTATTGCTTATTTTTGTGCTTATCGGCCTATATTGGGCCCAAACAGCCCAATAGCCTTTTTGGATTAGCTTATTGGTTAAGCTTGTGTTTTGTCTTATTTTATTGCTTATCTAACCGGCTTATTTTGAACTTAATATTTGGCTTATTTTGTTTCCTGATTGTCGTGGCTTATTTGTGCTTATTCGAGCTTATTATGGGCTTTTTTTGCCCCAATGGCTTATATGGTTTAACATATTTATTAAGTTTATATTTTGGGCTTATATTGGGCTTAGTCGGCCCAATAGCTTATTGATTGCTTATTTTCGACTTATTCGAGCTTATTTGAGCTTATTGTGCTTATTGGACTTATATTAGGCCTAACCGGCCTAATAAATAAATTGATTGCTTATTTTGGCTTATTTCGGCCCAATAAGAGCTTATTTGTTTAGCTTTTGACTTTATATTTTTCGGCTTATTTTTGTGCTTATTATCCGGCTTATTATTGAACTTATTGTTTTTGGTTTATTTTTGGTCTTATTGCTTTTTGACTTATTTTTGGACTTATTGATTTGGTTTACGTTATGTTATAAAAGAAAATTTGTTTCATTTGCTAAATTGGAAAAATTGATAAATAAGTATAAACAAACGGGTCATGCCCGATTTTTGTTAGAATTTTATACTTACACATATTTTCTTTAAAACCGATAAAAAGACAAAACTAAATATTTTTATAACTAATAAAATAGTTTAACAATGTTAATTTATATTTTAACTTGCCATTTAAAACTTAGAATAAAAGAGACATATACATTTTAACGGAAAGTCTAAAAACTATTTTCTTAAATGAATTGTCGGGTAACTTGAAGGATTGCTTTGAGTATTTTAGAGTCTGAGGAACGTTTCTTTCATAAGGGTTATTTCTGTAATATTTTCCGTACAAGCCAAGTGTTATTGTTATATTTTGCGACGGATATATATATATATATATATATATATATATATATATATATATATATATATATATATATATATATATATATATATATATATATATATACTAGTTGTCAAAGCCCGCCCGATGGGCGGGCATGTGTTATAATTTTACTTTTGATGGTGTTACTTAACGAAAATTTGTTTTTTTAGTACCTTGTTTTTTTATTATTGTTAAAAATGTATTAGTTTATGTTAAGTTGTATTTTTTGTTTTGATGGTGTTATTTAATGGATTTTTTATGGTGTTATTTTACTTTGGTGTATTTTTTGTTATTACGTAATCACTCTACCATTCACTCAACCAATGAGTAACACAATATATCAAAATGAACGAATCATATGGTTATAAAAAAAACAAAACCTTAAAAGGATTATTATAGATCTTATCATGATGGCTACGTATGTTGTTAATATTGTGTGAAGATATAATGCCTGATATTAAACCGCCCATTGGGCGGGCTTGTTTTGTGAATACCCATTTATCCGTATTAACCCATTAACTTACCCGCCCTACACGCCCATTTTCCAACATATAAGTATTCCTTAAGGTAAAGAAAAGAGTTTTAATTAATTAATCAAAGAAAGACCATCAATGAATTGAAAGCAAGATATCGCTACAATAATTTTTGTTGATTGATTTGCCAATAAACTATTAAGGAATGTTCAAGACACCGTCAGAGAAGTTCTTTACCACATGCATCACCGTCGCACAATGGAACTATAAGCTTATTATGAGTTAAAACCATCTATAAGTATATGTAGTAGAATTGATCTTTATCACCATATTATCGTCAAATACTAATAGCAATAGAGGACATACCACAACGACACGAACCACAATAGCACTAATCGCGGTCAGTATGTCGACACCAATAGTTTCCGTTGATTTGTCAATTATTTTCAGTTTTAGTTGACCCTCGGCATGATGAGATACTCGTCTTATCTGGAATTGGGTTGATGATGTGTTGTCAAATTATCTAGGCCAAGTGAATATAGCATTAGGTCATAAGACATTGGGTCACTGGGACCCAACCTAACTATCGAAAGTAAAGAATAAACTATAACTTTAAACCCTCACGCATGTTCAAAATGCGGGTCTCATTAGAAAATAATGTAACGATAGAACTCCCGTTTTCGTAGTTGATGGAATAACAACCATTTCCAATTCGGGTTAAGTGTTCCTCCTGCTCTCGCCTCGACTACCTAATCATATAACAATCATATAATACACATAAACTATATCAGTTGACCACCAAGTTTGGTCTCTTTGAAGTCTTATGCCAAACACTTCATTAAAAACTATCAATAATCATCGCCCATACTATTTCATCAATAATTCATTCCATAACCCCTACTAAATTCATCTTAATCCATATTCATTCTTAATAATATCTTCTAATAATCATAAAACATTAATAATCATAACCTCTACTAATTCCTCTCTATCCTTAAGTAAGCGGTTAGCTCCCAAATCAGGTCGTGAATGATGCACATTTGGTTCGTCTCATTTGAAAAATGCGTATAAAACAGCTGAGCTCTCGTTTTGAACTAAAACCGATTGTTAGAAAACTTTACAACTGAATTGAAAAAAGGTAGTCCCCAGGTACTTCTATTTTTTATAATGAGGACCAAGGTTCACACACCACAAAATCGGCAGCAAGTGAAAATATCAAACCATAATAAGCATTTTAAGTATAAAGATCAAAATTCATTCGTTAATATACACATCAAGAAAAGGTTACTACAAATTAGATAATTTTCATCTGTCCTATTGCATAGGAGGTAACGAAAACACGTTTACAGTCAAGCTCCCACTTCGAATCTCCTTCAAAACCGTAAGGGCCGAAAGACTAAGCCTAATATATGTGTTCTCCATGTTCTTGTTGTCAATGAGGTCTTCAGGAAATGTAAGAGACGACTTATCTTCTGGTTCAGGATCAGATCTGTCTTCTTTTCTGTTTGGTGATGCACATGGGGGTGGCTGATCTTCTCATTCATGGAGAAAAGTTGGTCTAGCATCGTCACGCACTTTTTCACAAGATTGTTTAGTACGTCAGTTTTGTAAAATGGTTCGTTCAGAACTTGTTGGATGAAAGGCACACGAATGAGAGAGCCACTTAGTTTGTCGTGTTTCTTTAGTATCTTCACTAATCCTACAAAGATGCAACATTAACAGAAATTTAGCTAAAATTATTGGTATATGAATATTCCATATGCTGCCCACACCAAAATTGTCTGTATTGCCTATGCAGTCTGGTTGTGTAACGCGTTAGAAGATGAAAAAAAAGGGGTCAAAAGAGGTATTTTTTTAGTATGGGTCGGGCTGAGCAGATAACACCAATAACACCTTTCCCCTGTAAAGGTTGTAAACATAGGTGCACACCAGTCAAAAAGGATTAAACCATCACCTACCTCGCACCCACTTCGGATTAGAAGGCTCCTCATCAGAACTCTCATTAGTATATCCTCAGACTCACCACTCTCGTCTTTTAGAAGGTTTATTTAATGACTTGAGGTGTATGATTAGTTGGTTTTAATATACTATAGGCAATTTCAATAAGAAACACCAAACAACCCCTTTATAATATACCATTGGCGGTTTAAATGAACGAATTAAACTGATGCAGAAATCTTGCAAAACCGAAGACAACCCATAAGCTTTCATCAATTCACCTAATATGGATCGCATTATGGATTCAAAGCACATGCCTGCAATGATTAACATAACATTCATCATTAAAAAAAAAAAAAAAAAATCCTCATAACTTGAATGAGAAGTAGCCTGCATAATAAGAAAGTCCCATTTAACTGAAGCTGCTCCTTTAGTTTTTTCATCAGAGGTGTCAATCTTTCAACCAAAATGTTGCAATAAATCTAATCTCTTCATCTTAGCGCCGCACGAAGAGCATGCAATATGGCTTTTCTGAAACTGCAAATGCAACAAACCGGAAACGTCATTGTTAAATCTTTGTTACTTATTGCACACAGTTAAAGGGTGTTTTGGATTTCTTTTCTAATTGCAAATTCTATCAAGCAAATAAGTTGTTACTGAAACGGCTTATATTAAGAGTAAATAAACGCTAAAAGGTATGATTACTTTTTTAGCAGATTAAAAAGTCTGATATAAGCACTCCAAAACACCCTCGTAAAGCCAATTATCAGGTTTGTAATTAATTCTCACAAGGGTATTACACATATCACGTTGTATGAGCAATCCATAATCTAAAAGTTATCACATCTGTAATACTCATTGCTTATACCACGTTGTATAGGCACGAACTTGTGACTCAGATTCGTCAAAGAGAATAATGTTAGGAGACTTTACGTCGTGATGAATAACCGGCCTCATACATTCTTTATTCAAATATTCTGATGTTTCAGTGACTCCAATGACTATATTTAATCTTATTTCACACGACAAAAAATATTTATCATTTGATATACCTGAACATCTCATCTGGATAAGCAAGCTAACTTTGACGACGTAAATGATCCTACTTTAATTTAACATAAATGATCCTAATGAGTAACTACTCATCTGGATAAAGCTCACATCTTTTTGTTCATATGAGCTTATTTTAATTTAACATAAATGATCCTAATGAGTTAATATTTTCATATCACAATCAGGCGGTTCATTGTAATGGATCTAGTACAGGCCATTTTTAACCAAAAAAAGGAATAACCCAATTACACATTGAACAACCTGCCCCTCTTACCACCTCTAGATGGAGTATATTTGTCAACTTTAAGTACCAGCACACACCTGATACAAACATATACAGAGAGTGAACCAAAACCAAATGCATACGTACGCTTTTATAAAACATCTAACGATTTAAAAATGTGTACCTGGCTGATTTGAAACTCGGTCTGATCAAATCCAGGAACCACAATTTCCCGGAATATTTTCAAATATGGAATGCCACTTTTTAAGTTGGACTAATATATGGTCCCAGGGATAAGGAAGCTTGTAAGAGCAATAAAAAAAAGAAGTTATCTTTCCTCCGTGCTATAATATCATCCATGCTACCAGATAGGAAGATTATGCAAAAGGGATCCACTTGCAAATCCCTTAACTGCAACACGTGTTTGCAATCACTCATATATCTCGCTACAATTTGATTTCCATTGACAACAACGGCTGATTTATGAACATCATTGTCAGATTGTGGAATGATTTCAGTCCATGTGTTTGGTTCCTTTGGAGCATCTTTATTTGTTAAGAATGTCAAAACAGTGTCATCATTTGCAATAGCTTTATACATCGCCTCAAACTGTCAATAAATTTAACAAAAGGAAGAGGTTTCTTTTCTTGGCACCCTTCAATCCCACCAAGTAGAGTAGATATATCACAAAAATATAGTTTGTTGACAGGATCACAGACCTCGTCGATATGAAGAAGAACAAACTGTAGAAGAAAGGACCATTCTAGATTATATCAGAAATTGAGATGCAAAATTTTTAAACACGGGTCATTTTATAATAAGTCATATAGTATTTTTTTGGAAATATATTTAATTAATGTGTCACAAGATTTAACATAAAACCAAGCTTTGGAAATGATCAAGCTTAAGACCAGCTCATTCCAGAAACCTTTAATATTGCTTTGTAACTTTCAGGCCTAAAAAGAGCAACCTTGGACCTATCTCGGGCTCGATCTATTTATGTACTTTTACCTTTTTCAAGGTTAGGACCGGTTCAAGGTCCAGTTAAGTTCAATTTAATTACAAACATGTTACATCAGTATTAAGGGAAATAATATCTTTCATCAGTAGCTAGTCTTTGAGTTCCAACAACTGGTCTCTAGTGTACTGTGTACGACCTGTCTCCTATCTGCTCCAACCAAATGTGCTCTATCCATAGCAATAGAACGTATTTGAAAGCAGTGCTTATCTAACAAAGTTATGATATTTGAACTGCTTCACTGACATAAGTTCTATTTAAATGTTTTTAGCAACCATTGGTGTTGAAGTTCACCCCTTGGACTTCTTCACTTACTGTGGGAAGATCCGGTTTTATTGCTGGGACACAGCTGGTCAGGAGATATTTGGTGGTCTTCGTGATGGATATTAGTAACTATTGTAGCTTCAGTGGTAATTGTTTCTCGTGCTGCTATAATGTTTAATCTCTTCAACAGAAAATAACCTTAGGTTAATGAACATTGCACAAGTTAATTACACACACTGTGTTGTTGCAATGCTTGCACTCTTCATAATATTATAACAACACAATGCATAAAATTGCGCTTCACAGTTTGCAATGTTTCGGTTTAATTGATCCCCAACTTTACTATTTGCAGAGCTACTAACAATGGTCTTATTTGCAAACGTATCACTCGTAGACCTATAAAATATTCCCTCATGCGATGATGATGGTTGTTGAACATCACTTGATTGGCACATTGACGTAATCGACCATCGGCATATGTAGGAACCAAATGAATGGCACTGTTAAAAGACCTATAGGCACCTTCAGGTATTCATCTGACATGTGATAGTGTATGCTTCATCAGCACCCGTAAGACCACCTTCCGCTTTAGCATCAGTCTCCATGACTACATCTTGTTCATCCTTCTGAATCTCTTCAAGCTCAGCACCTACTTCATCATCAACCATCGACTCCTGCTTCTCTTCCATATCAGCATCCATCTCAGCAGCTAACTCTGTTTCATCACGAAGAATAGCAGAATCAGTATAGTTACTCTCATACTGCAACCGTAGGTGATCTTTAATATGATTGCGTATGTCTCTCCCAAGTCTATTTCTATTCATATATTTAAGGAGGTCCGTCATTCTATCTCTATATCTTTCTGTTTTTGATCCTTTCACAATTAAGGCTGTCATATTACCAATCAGATAAGCACCGAGAACCATATCAAACGACACATAAACCATTACAAATATCATTTCTCTCAAATTCACCGCATGTATTTCACCATAACCTGTAAACACAAGTTCACAAACATTCAGATAACATGCAAAATCAGAATGCTTTCAGTCCATAATATTGATGAACTTACCAAATGTGGCCATAGTAACAATAGCAAAATATAATGATGTTATATATCGTTTCCATAAATCTATCTCTCTGAAATTTGAGTAGCTATAATCACCGAGTTTCAGACTACCAATCCAAGTGTATCCTTCCTCAACTGGTGGCAGAGTTGTAGCCAAGTAATAGAATATGCATGCAGCCGTATGTGTGCAGTAGAGTTCGACAGCGATAAGTTTTATAATCCTTGAGAAAAGATAGTTCACCCGTATGTCCTTCTCCAGATTCGAGAAAAATTCTAAAAGTTTGCGTACTCGAACTAATCTAAGTAGCAAAAGGTACCTCACTTCTTCTTTTCTTCTAGAAGACTGATTAATTGACACAGTTTCTCTTAGTGATAATATATACATACATGTAATTATAATCATTTGATGTCATACAGAATATATACATACATGTAATATATACATAAAAACTTTCCCAAGTGATTCGCCCAAGAGACCATGAGACCTTCTTATTTTCCTTATGTGATTCACACATGGGACCCTTATTATAATCACCACCTGAATGAAGCATCAATACATGTTTTTTCCTTAAGAAGTTAACCATGGTTGACTACAGAGGTCCGAGATAAAATAAAGTAAAATGTTTGCTGGTATTTTAAATTAAAAGTTCTTTACAACTTATAAGATCTAAGCATATGGTACATGAGACTAAAGCTAAAAAATATAGACAACTCAAATTGCTAAGCTATTAACTTACCTTACTGATGAGTATCAATTTCACCATGACTCTCTCCATTCACTTATCATTGGTACCATATCCACAATAAGCACTTTACTGTGTCATTTATAGCAGAAAACAACAATTAATGAGCTAATAGCCTCCATATCCAGTAAGGTAGCAATAGCATGCACGCCAAGTAAAGCCTGTGAAGCCTTGAAAATACTGGAGATTATGAATAGTTACACCAAAAATGCAAAATGTAGCGACAATGTGAAGTTACCTATTTGTTGGAAAATAAAAAGCATATGCAGTACCTTTTAAAGATCCCAAATGTTTCATCATTGTCTACTCAACGTGAACCTTTAACCACCGGCAACTGAAGCAATTAACATTACATACTGTAAAAAGTGCAAAACAGCAACATTATAAATAATGTAAATAACCAAAAAAGAACACTTACCCCTTTAGTCACATCTTTGCTATTCCTTGATCAAAAATCTACCATAGACTAACTATGGCCATCACGCCGATGCCAAGGCTCGATAATAGCAACATGAAGCTTGAATAAACTATTATAAGTCCAGCAAGCCTAAAATATATTAACTTATTATAGTGCTAAAAGGAAACTTGACAGAAAATAAATCTGCAATTTCTAAGAATTAGGAATTCACATGAAAATGGCGAGGCCAGAAGCAAGTTCTTATGAATGGTATTCCCGACTGTTTGTTCAATTTTAAACTACTTATGAGCATTTATATGGTGGATCACTTGACACGTCCAAAATTACTGTCACCGAACAAAGAGTTGCTACTTGAGACTACAAACACTTCAAATACCTAACCAATAGAAAAAATGAAGAAGTTTCTCTAGCTGTCAATTATCTAAATACCCACGAAAAAAGACTATTAAAAGCTTAACACAAAGAAATTTACTTTTGTGGGTAGATTTTTAAGTTTATATTCGATAGACACATCAAATCGCATTCTAGTTGTTTCTATCATTGTGATATTGAAAACATCCCTTTCGACATCGACACTCCGTTCATCTTCCAGCCTGTCTCACCTTCCATTAGGCCATTCCTCTCCCTCCTCTTCTCTCTCTTTCCCACCCGTTTCACCAGTTTCACTAAACGCATACGTTCCACATCAGCCTCTAGCACATTAAGCTCATGTACAACAACAATTTCAGTTAACACATGGTATGCAAGACGACTAAAATGCCCTCATGATTTTACACTATATCAAAACTTAACGGCTAGAAAGAGTGCAAGTCTGCCTAAGGAAGTTTTTGCTCCTTGACATTGTCATATTCTTTCAAGAGCTCCCTCGACCTGAATAAATGATCAATGTTACATTAATATCATACAGTTTAGGCATTACTATACGAAAAATTATAAAAGCGAAGAGTAAATTTCATAATGGTCCCTGTGATTGACTAATTTCCTCTGGACACACGCACAGTGTATGGGTAAAACTAATTTCATAATGGTCCCGGTGTCTCCATGTAGATATTCTCTTTCAGAAGGTGGGTAGGTAGCATGAGCTTCTCCACTTCATGAAGAATTCATCTAGATCTAATTTATACAAATAAAGAGCAAAATAACATATATGGCGATTCACAACTTATATGAGAGGTGTACCTCATGCCATTGGAGCTCACGCTGTAGTTGCAGTGCTGCACCTGTGGTACGGCTGAGTACATATAAAGGTGCTAATCTTCCAGCCAGATGCACCAGATTGTTCATGGAAGAATCAGTCATTGTGCTATAAGATTCCCCTACGCTTGATTATTGGATAGAAAAGATTGTATACTTTCTCTGAACGATTTATTACAGCTAACTGAATAATGTTATGCCCTTGTTGATTCTTAAAGTCGATTATATTATATGACCGGCTTAGAATCTTTTGGACAACCTTGTATGCATCTTGTTAGGAATTAGAAATTCCAGGTATTAAAGAGTCGGTCACCTCAAGTATTTGTAATCGTTAGAAAGCTCGTAGTCGTAGTTCTTTTAAGTTAAGTAGTATTTAGTTAAGTAACACCGTGGAGGACGGACGGGTCTTTACCCACTGTATGCCTGATCCACAGCCCGATGTGTGGCGATTTATGTAAGACTATAAATACTCTCTACCTCCCAAGGTAGAGAGTTGGAGCTCATAATAATATCTTTCACTTTCTCTCACTAAGTTCCCTAAACCTCTAACTTTCTCTCTCTAGAAGCTCATCTATACGCCACTTTGTGTTATGGTTTGATGTGTATGTGAAAACTTATATCTAACAATTGGTATCAAGAGCCATGGTTGGATCATATCTTGCACATCTTTGGATTTTTAGTGGTTTTTAGGTGGTTTTTGAGTTTGAAAAAGTTTAGTGGTTTTTGCATCATTTGGTTGATTTCTTGTGTTAAAGTTTGGATTTTGTTAGTACTTTTATGTTTAGAATCATCACAAGTGTGTAGGTTTTCATTTGGTAAGCTTGAATCATCTTGGTTGGGTTGTTTTCGGATTGAAAAGTGATGTTTATGTGGTTTTTTCTTGCTAGCGACTTAACTCACGGATTACTTTCTTCGTAGCGACTTGCTTTACAAATTTGTAGCGAGTTACAGTTTTATACCTAGCGACTTAGATCTAGCGAGTTACAGTACAAGTAGTGGACTCTCCACTACGGGTAGCGACTTGGTCTGTAGCGAGTTGCTCTTTAGCGACTTGTATCTTTAGCGACTTGAGTAGCGAATTGCTGCCAAAATTTTGCTAGCGACTTGAGTCTTAGCGAGTTACTACTTAGCGACTTGCATTTTTATAGCGACTTGGGACTCTAGCGACTTAGTGGTGTAGCGAATTAAGTGTTAGCGACTTGGTGCATAATTTTCTAGCGACTTGGGTGATTGTTTACGGTTTTCTCTTGATTTAGTAAAATCCCGTGAAAGAATCTATTTCTCGGTTTAATCATAGAGTTATAAAATCCCGTGTTATCTGTTAAAATGTCTACCAACGTTCCTACTATCATCTCCACTGTTGCAGAGGATGTTCAAGCAGCTGGGTCAGATACTCGTCCACCCATGCTTGACAGAACTGACTACGATTCTTGGGCTCAACGAATCAGATTGTACTGCCTTGGAAAGGAAAATGGTGTCAACATTCTCAAATCCATTGATGAAGGACCATATCGAGTTGAGACGACAAGATAAGACTTGGACTCTCTTCGTAGAATTGTAATAGGGTTTGACGGAAACGTAGTCACAATACTAACTAGTCGAACATCTACAGAAATCCTTCTGGAACTTCTTGTTACAAACTTCGGGACTATAGACGTAGCTTAGAGAAAAATAGGAATAGTAGTTCGAGTAGTATGTAAAATCCAGACAGGTAAGGCATTTGTCCTCATGGTAGAAGTAATCATAGTTCATACAGAGAACAGCAGAGTTGAGCTATACCAGGAAGTAGTTACCTAAACTCTTACAACTGTGGTAAAAGGAAAGGTTCCGTCATGTTAGACTAAGCAACTCGGGTTCTTAGCATCAGTCAAGACAGTTCGTACCCACCTGCTCATAGACTGGGTCGACGAACTTGTAGGAGACGTTGTCACCTCTACTATCATCCTTGCAACCATCTGTAAAATTGTCTATTGTGCCCTAAAATATTGAGATACTAATTTGGCTCTTTATCTAAGAAAGTGCCCTAAAATGATTTAGTTCTCTTTTGGCATTTGTTAGTGGGTTCAGCGATCTTTTAATACGTGGTTCAGCGATTGTGAATTAAGCGATGTGGTGATTCAGCGATCTCAGGGTTCAGCGATATTTTTACGTTCAGCGATTCATCATTGAGCGATTCTGAGTTCAGCGATCGTTTTAAAACCGTCGTTAAGCGATGAGTTCAGCGATTTCTATGTTCAGCGATTTCTCGTTGAGCGATGTCTGGTTCAGCGATGGGCATCACCTCTCAGGTGATGAACATGACATTGAGCGATCTAGATTCAGCGATCCATATTTTGACATTGAGCGATGTTTAAACATTTCGTTCAGCGATGCTTCTTTCATTAGGCACTCAATTCAGCGATCGTTCTTTTTTGGTGTATTTGTAGTGAAAAGTTAGGCTTTTGTTGGGTTGGTTCTACTAAGTTCGAATGGTTTACTTTTGGATGTGTGAACACTACTAAGATTTGTATTTTCATGATTGTTTTAGGTTTGAAATTGTGTTCTTTAGTTGGTTTACTACGTTTTTGGTGATTTGAAAAAGTTTGAGTTTTTGGTGGATTTTTGGTGATTTTTAGGTTTCTACACGTTCTATACTAGGTTGGTACCGAGAACTATGGTTAACAATCTATATTCAAAAGTGTATGTGTAGTTTG